>OX375875.1:53235845-53483382 GCA_947359465.1 Metellina segmentata
ATCAACCATGCCAGTAAGAATATCTTTATACCTTTCATAAAGCACAGATAATTTGAAAATGAATCGTATGTACAGCTTAAATAGAGACTGGGGCAGCTACATTCGAGTATTATTGTTAATTAAGTGAAGTTAAAGATTATCCATCATTAAGCGAATTAATGTTGTTAATTAAATTGTTTCAATAAGTCGATTACGAAACTAAAGCTCACAATTACCTACGATAAGGTGAAAATTGGTTGAAACAACAATTGTACAGGGAATGTGATGTTTTGTTTACATCGAAAGGTAAATATTTAAACGAAACAAATCCTTTGCGAGTTCAGGCAAATTTAATTAGGCGGTTTCCTATGAAAGAAACTCAGCGATTGCCAACTAACCCGACGAACTCCTAACGAACATTTTGGTAATTCTCATTCTAAAAATACGTCAAATACCTTTTGTTTTGTATCTGGAGATTTATACTGAGCAAAAAAATGTCGGAAACGGCTTGGAAAAATCCCAGAACACTCCAACAACGAAGGAAACAACACAAATGAAAAACGAAATGAAAGTTTATGTCTTGTGGTGAGTGTAAACAACAGGCCATTCAGTGAGTTACAGTGTATCGAACTTTCCATCGATGGTAAAAGAAATTACTAGAGTTTCTGATTCCAAAAGTCAACAAATTTGCATAAATAAAAACCACTTTCCAAATACCACTGTTGGGAAAGTTGAGATGACAATTTCCTTTTTCTATACAATAAAAGTGGACTTCGTAACTTATAAATTTTCGTTATGCTAAAGTAAATCGTTATCCTTTGAAGGTGCACTTTGCGAGAAATTAGCGCTTGATTGCCTCATCCCGCCTGAATATAACCAGGTACTTTCAGATCAAACTTCTCGTGAGATGAGTCATGCAAGTAAATATGTCAATCTCATCGCTGAAACACAGTCAAGAACAGTAACACTGATCCTCTCTCTCTGAAAGAAAATACAAAAATAAAGTTAATTTTTTTTTCCAAAAAGTGAGAACCTACCTTGAACAACCGAATTCTATTTGTTCCACTGAAGAAAAAAATGCGAGAAAAAGCAAGACTCTTGAATTCAATACCGAAGGAAAATATCCTTTTGAACACTTTTTATATAAATTTTATTGGTCCGTTTCCTTCTACGAATAAAAACTACAATCGTTGATGCTTTTTCAAAATTTGTGTGGTTGCATCCAAATCAACATCAACGCGTAACATTTAAAAAAAAATAAACATGCCACATTTTGAATGTCGTGGAGAATAATCCCCGATAGAAGTGCTACCTTCACTCTCTAGATTTTAGAAGATATACACGAAAGAAAACATTCAACACGCAAGTATAACCACCAGAATTCAAAAAGGAAATGGTCAGGTTAAGAGAATGCACAGGACAGATGCCCCTTTTGGCAAAGCTGTGGATTGATAGCTTATCGAATTGGTTCAAGCGTGTAGTTGTCGTCCAGCGAGCGATCAACAATACATCGAACAGAAGCACCATATGGTCCCCATTCGAGTTGCTTACAAGCGTGGAGTCTGGACTACTCAATTATTTTGCAAGATCTCGAAGAGGAGCATACCACTTCAATGATGGAGAATCGTGAAAACTTACCTTATGAATCAAAGCGAAATATCCTGACAATACAAGAAACTCACTTGAGCTTTAACCGGAAAAGAAATAAAAACGAATTGCTTCAAGTTAGGTGACCTGGTGGCTATCCAAAGAACTAAGCATGGATTATGGCCTGAAGCTTCGTCAAATTTCTTCGGACCCTATCGTGTGAAAGTAAGCAGAGTGAATGACCGTTACGACATGCAGAAAGTTGGCCATCATGAAGTACCAGGTTTCATAATGACCGCTGCCGATATTGTTTCATTGTTTATTTTTAATCGCCTTTTTTCAATTTTGTTGCAGTTTTGGTGAGCGATTCCGAGGACGGAATGCGTCTCGTGACAAATGATGTCGAATCTGTCTTTCATACCGCCACCAGAGGTCCCGTCGAGCGCACTCAGCAGAACTACAACTGTAACTTTACTTTTAAAATCTGTGTTTTAGTTGGAGTTGTAACAGTGACGTAAAAACATGCTGGGGTGGAGCGCCATTCATACAACTGATATATGTGCCAGCGTGTAGGCTGTGTAGTGATCCATTAAACCTCTTATACACTTACTTTTAAAATAATTTTAATATTGTGTTAGTCCACATCTTCGTGTCATCCAGCTTCACCTCTTCACCACATCCCAAACACCGTACTACATTAATAGGCTGCATAACACTTTACTCTACAATTTTTACTGACCGAACACATTTTAAAATATCCTATGACATTGATAAACGTTAATTAAGTATATTTCTAAAATTTATCTATATTTTTATTTCACGAAATGATCAGAACTTGGGGCGCATGATTAACATTTACCCAATTATTTTTAAGCGGATAGAGTCAAAATGTTTCACATACATCAACTAACATATATCTTTACATTCTCTACTAGGATAGCTTCGAAACGGTCCAGACTACTATCAACAGCATTCATCAATTCACAAACGGGACATAATTGAAACTGCCCACACCCATCTCTCTATAGACAATATTATTACACTTATTAACATCTCTTATCCATTCATTCATTAAACCAACATCATCGAGACTGTCTATGCATTGTTAAATATCACAAATTCCTATATTTACACACCAAATTCGTGTATTACAAACAAGATATACATGCATCTACCAACAAAACCCTTCCATTTATATAAATATAAGGCATCCAACTATCCATAAATCTTTGAAGAGCATTTTTCCATAATTAGAAGACAAACTCGAAACACCAAAGCGAACAGAATACATTGCATATATGAAAGTCAACACTCGCTATTTTATGTAAGCTACTCGCTACTTCATACAAGATAGATACAAGATGATAACAAACGAATTCGCTCCATTTCTTTCTGCCCCAATTCTCTTGTCACGCTAACTTTTTTCATCACGTAGCAGTCACCGGGGATTAGCGACTAGTGTCACACCTGACCCCATGAAAAGAACTGTCACGGGCAGCGCCGTGCTGGCCACGCAGTGACTAGTTGTAAATATACGAGGCAGAACTTTGAAGTTAGTAAGTAGTTGAATCAATGTCGGCAAAAGAGTAACAAAACGAGTTATTAGTAAAGGTCCGTGATCAATCTAGAAGGGCAGGGTCCGAGTACAAGATCTCGTAATTTTTAACCACTGTCAGATGATGAGATCAACTCCTCAGCTGGCACCCTTACTGTCCCCAAACTGCCATACTAAGGCAATGTGAGGACATTTGGTCATGACAGAATTGCCATACACCTACCCCTATGGAATGACGAGCTTTTGGTTAGATCAACTTTCAAACTCATAACCTTCCGATTCCTAAACCTCCATTCTACAAACTGAAACTCAGTTCTTTAGGGATGCACACCTAATAACTTATAAAAGTGTCCAATAATCTTAAAAAATTTATAAATACGTTCTCTTAAAAGAAAAGGGCTTTATAGATTTTATTCATGGACTAAATTTTTTTTTTTTTTGACATTTGATTAATCCCAGCTTTGAGTTCATAGAGCGTACAAGTTTCATATGACCTTTTCATGAGCCACGCAATAGAAATATGTCTATACTCGGAGGCACAGTCACTGCTATAAAAATAAAAACTTTTCAGGAAAGTTTGAGCTTGATCTTTCCTTTTCAACTTCTCCCAATTACTTAATTATTTTAAAGTGACAAACCTTTATGTTTCGAGACTGCCCATACCGTTTAATGTCAATAAAAGGAACCGAGAAAAGACAGGCAAGGTTATGGTTAAGTCCAATTTCAAATACAATCATTTCTGAATCAATTTTCAAATATTTGGACACGGTATCACATTTCTTTCAGGTCCAGATAATTCTGAAAATTATGCTCTCAACAGATCGAAAATTCAATCAACAAAATCTTTTCCGTCGAGGTTTTACCATTGCGCAACACGTGTGTATTGCTAATATACATAAAACCCAATATGCATGATTATGGTGTATATGGTTATCAATCTTTTAACTCTCTCATTCAAAACTAGTCCATTTTAAGGAATCTCATTCTCTACTCGTAGTTTTAAATGTAAACGCTTTTAGTTTTAGTTCGCTAACAAGTGTTTGCTTCATCCTTCACAGCTGACATACTAGAAGTGGGAATGAATGTATGATTCACTGAAGAGGAGCAAGTAAGGCAGGATTAACACTCCCACTCTCCCATCAAGCACAACGCATCATTCTTGAACATCAAAGAGGTCCACCCTTGCTTTGCTGCTATAAATCATTTGATTTTCCCTTTGCCGCTAAATGGAGAAAGGGGTGTATCCAAAATTTTCTCCGGTATTGATGTCTCAATGTGTTGCATTAAACACTGGCCTCAACAGCTCTATCTTCCAATGTTCATTGTGTCTTTCATTATTTCAGTAACCACGCAGTAATGTTTTAGAGAAACTAGAAATAGCTACGAGAAGTTCGCCGTTTTTTAAAATACGAACTTATGTATTTGAAGTGTTAAATTCTCGAGTCTTTTGAAATGCTTTGAAATTTATGCGGATTATTGGTTTTTCTCTGAAATTCATTTTGAATCGAATGAACTGAGATCTTTGTGTCTCCCTCTTAACAGGTATTTAGGCAATTTCGTTCTATTTCTAAGTGATTATACTGTTGTGGTGAAAAGACATGTAGCGTTTTACAGCATGGTAATGAAATACATTTTTACACATAATTTATTATTTAAAACACATTTTAAATTACTAATATCTTTTCGAATTCCTCAGTAATATCAGTTTACTCGGTCATCTTACCGTGGTTCAAAATTGCTAGGTGATGTTCTTAGATCTTTCACTTCGGAATTGGTACTAGACCGTTGCTTAAAGCTCGTTGGGTTGCTTCTGGGCAACGTAATTTTAACTTCCTACCCCTTTCAGATCTTGATGGGATGCATCCCATTGGATTTAAAATTAAAAGGAATAGTAAATATGTATAGATAATTCAAATTAAATTAAACAGTGCAAATTGATGGGGAGGAAATAAAAAGGGAAGAAATTGAAGACCATCAAAATAACTTGGAATCACCATGGAAAGCCTCCAGTGTGGACTGGCAGGAATATACGGAGCAAAACACAAATAGTATAAGCATATATACGGACGGATCAAAGAAGGAGGATAGAGTGGGATGTGGACTGGTCGTGCACAAAGGCGAAAAAGAAATATACCAAGAAGCAATTATACTAAGTAACCACTCAATGGTCTATACTGCGGAATTAAAAGCCATAGAAATATCGGTAGATCTGATTCGAACAAATAAACTAAAAACAGTGCGAGTTGTAACAGACTCACTATATGTCTTGATGGCTCTGAATAACAGCTCAGTGACTGTAAAATTGCTAATTGAAAACATAGCATAGCAGAGCATAGAGGGAAAATAATATTCCAGTGGGTCAAATCACACGTGGGATACAGTGGAAATAAAAGAGCGGATGCAATAGCCAAAGAAGCCACTACTAAAGAGAAAATTGATAAAATGAAACTAAAGAAAATACAGTTAAAAAAATTAATCAGGAAAGAACAACTAACAGACTAGCAAAACAGATGACCGCAGACAAGCAAAGGACGAGAAGTCCTTAAGGCTTTTAAAAAAAGTATCACCAAAGCAACTGATGGTATCCTTCGAGCTTAATCAGATCATAACGGGACATATGCCGACCAACCGGTATAGTGGTTAAGGTGTTAGCCTCTAGATAGGAAGGTTCCTAGATCGAATCCGGGTCCAGACATGGATGTTTGTAAACGTATGGTGTAGAGGCGGCTGGTGCACCTTAAATCTGTCGTGGCCGAAAGTCCTCACGTTGGGTTGGCGTGGAAGTTTGGAGAGTGGGGTGCCAGCTCAGGTGTTGCTTCGTCATCTGACCGTGGTTCAAAATTACGAGGTGTTGTACTCGGATATTTCCCTTAAGGGACTGATCCCGGACCGTCGTCAATAACCCGTTGTGTTGCTCTAGTACGACGTTAACAAAAAATTACCAAATTACCATAACGGGACATGGGGTTTTTGGCACATACCAAAAACGTTTCTTCAACAAAAGCGACGTATGTGACTGCCAGAAAGACATCCAAAGTGTAGACCACGTAGTTTACCAATGTGAAAACTTTCAGACTATCAGGGACGGGAAGTTTCCTAAGTTATACCTTAGCATAGACAAAAACTACTCCGACAAATAAAAGATCCAGAGAAGGACTGAAAGAAATTATAAGGAAAATACTGGAGCTCAGAATTGAGCAAATGGATACGAATGAATAGCGAGTTCTATTTCAAGAATCTGTATTGCTGTCGCAACCCAAATTCACATCGAATGGCTTAGGCTGGGACGGTGTTAACTATTTATTATTTAACTTCATACCGTTTACTTTGGTTAGAATTTGCTAAAAGAATATCGTGAGCATTATATGATTCCCCACAGTTGGTGTGACTTATTTTCTATCCCACGGGTGTATGGCGGTTCTCCTGTATAGCGTCGCAAATCACCGTTTTCTCATAATCGATCGAAATCCTATTTTCCTACCACGAATGACAATAAGTTTGAAAATGTCAAGTTATCGTCACATTTAAAATCGTAAAAAATGTATTAATAAGCTAAATTTATAGCATCCCTGTATAAGATCGCGAATCACCGTTTCCCCACAATCGGTGGCCCTCTACTTTCCAGCACACGGATGAAAGTAGGTTTGAAAAAGATGTTTTGGAGTCATCTAAACTGTCATAAAAAAGATATGCTACGTTAACTTCCCTGTTTAAGGTAGGTCGCCCATCATAGTATCCCCACAATCGGTTGGTATTTACTATCCATCCACGGATGACAGTAGATTTGAAAAAGGCTGTCTTATAGTCATCTTAACTATCATAAAATGATATACTAGATTTACTGTGTCCCTGTATAAAGTCGTAAATCACAGTTAGTTTCCTCACAATCGGCCGGTATTTACTATCCATCCACGGGTGACAGTAGGTTTAGAAAAGGCTGTCTTATAGCCATATTAACTATCAAAAAAAGATATACTAGATTTACTGCGTCCCTGTATGAGCTCGTAAATCACAGTTAGTTTCCCCACAATCGGTCGTTATTTACTATCTATCCACGGATGACAGTAGGTTTGAAAAAGGCTGTCTTATAGCCATCTTAACTATCATAAAAAGATATACTAGATTTACTGCGTCCCGTATGAGGTCGTAAATCACAGTTAGTTTCCCCACAGTCGGTCGGTGTTTACTATCCATCTACGGATGAGAGTAGGTTAGAAAAAGGCTATCTTTTGGCTATCTAAACAATCATATACTAAATTTACTGCTTCCCTATATGAGGTCGCGACTCAAAGCTTCCTCAAAATCAGTCAGCGTTCACTTACCATCCATCCACAGATGACAGTAAGTTTGAAAAAGGCTGTCTTATTGCCATCTAAACTATCATAAAAAGGTATACTAGATCTATTGCGTCCTGTATGAGGTCATGAATCACAGTTTCCCCGCAATCGGTCGGTATTTACTATCCTTCCACGGATGAAAGTAGGTTTGAAAAAGGCTTCTGGCCGTCTAAACTATCATGAAAAGAAACACTAGATTAACTGCATCCCTGTATGAGGTCGCGAATAACAGCTTCCTCACTATCAGTCGGCGTTCACTTACCATTCATCCACGGATGACGACACGATCGGAAAAAGCAGAGTTATGGTCGCCATCTCAACTCTCATCAAAAAGATATTAACATGCTAAATTTATAGCGTCCTATGAGGTCACGAGTCAATTTCCCCACAATTGGTCTCCATCCCACAGATGACGGTACCGACATTTTCCACGAGTGCATGACCACACGACCCCTGTAATTGACCCCGCCTGACTCAACATCAAACATCAATCCCTCCGCAAAGTAACATCTTCCCAGTGTCTCTGGTCTCCCCCGTAAGCAGATGCGTTTTCTGACCGCAAGGGGGAGGTGGGGACAAATTTTACTACCACCAATATAAAGCGTCAGCATTGTCTGCCCTCCGCAGCCCCTGGACCCTCCGCAGTCCCGGTTTATTTAGGAATCGGAGGCCACCGTCGATGCTGTTTGGCGTGTTCCTCTTAATGGCACAGTCCCCGAAGCCCAGTCGTTAAATTTAATATCTGAGGGGCTCGCGGAGGTAATGGCAGCGGAAAACATCAAGGCGTGGGAGACAGTTCACTCGTTGGGGAAGTTTTATGTGGGATGGGATGATCCTGTGTGAAAAAAGAGCTTCCTCCGCAGAGAACATCGCTGTGGTCTACCTGCTTGGTGGTGGGTAATTAGCAGATCATTTTCGAAATTTATCGAATAAATTATCATTACCGTTCGAAACTAAATGGAATGCTTCATTTGATTTGTTCCGATAAAAAGATTAATTAAAGAGACAAATTTTTAAAATTAATCTTTTTTGGGGTTTTATAGCGCTGTTGCAATAGTTTGCGGGTGTCACACATAAATTCCAATAAATAAGAGACAAATGGTATACAGAATTAATTATTTTTGTCAGTTAAATTGTAATCATGCGTTTAGAATGGTTTCATGTTTTGTTCCATGGATTGTTCAGATTTTTATTTGATATTAAGGCGTCTTCAACCCGCATAGTATCATAATTATTGTAGACGTGATTACTACACATTACTACCTCGGATGTATGTGCAGACGTGCACCTTCTCATCAGAGTCTAACTACATCTCTTTTGAAATAACAGCGTGTTTACATTTGAAATTAAAAGCAATAAATACAGCTCAAGTAACACAAAAACATAAAATAACCAATTAATATTTTACTTATAGTTTTTAAGAAAAGTTCTGTTGGATTAGAGAGAGATATAAAAATCTGAACAATCCATGGAACAAAACATGAAACCATTCTAAACGCATGATTACAATTTAACTGACAAAAATAATTAATTCTGTATACCATTTGTCTCTTATTTATTGGAATTTATGGTATACAGAATTAATTATTTTTGTCAGTTAAATTGTAATCATGCGTTTAGAATGGTTTCATGTTTTGTTCCATGGATTGTTCAGATTTTTATTTGATATTAAGGCGTCTTCAACCCGCATAGTATCATAATTATTGTAGACGTGATTACTACACATTACTACCTCGGATGTATGTGCAGACGTGCACCTTCTCATCAGAGTCTAACTACATCTCTTTTGAAATAACTTGTTTTCACAATAATAGATACCTTAATAAATAACAGAAGTATACCAATAAATAACAGAAATATACCAATAAATAACAGACAAGCAGATACCTATAAATAACACAGACATATACCAATAAATAACTGACAAATATTCTTTTTAATTAATTTATTTTTGAACTGAGTGATATGAATATTTACTAAATAAGTGTGCCAAATTGTGCACCAATAGCAAAACATTTTTTATACAATTTTTCCATAATAAGTAACAATATAAAGGAGGGCATTAGTTGTAAGCTTTCAAAGCAAGAGGCAAAATAGCCTAATTTCGATCAAATGTATCTCATAGAAAGCTGTCTATCACAATGAAACTTTAAATACTATTTAAGTACACTTTGTGCTACACAATACAGAAAAATAGGTCACTCTTTAAAAATAAAGTTATAAATTATTCTAATTTACATAAACTTAATACACAAGGCAAATGTTTACAAGAAAAACATGGCATGCAAAATTTCTGAACCAAGTCATAATTTGTATATCAAAAGAATGACTGAAATGAGTAACAGCGTGTTTACATTTGAAATTAAAAGCAATAAATACAGCTCAAGTAACACAAAAACATAAAATAACCAATTAATATTTTACTTATAGTTTTTAAGAAAAGTTCTGTTGGATTAGAGAGAGAGATTAAAATTTTTGAATCAAGCTCTTACTTTTTTGTAGTATTTTAGTTTTATTCTGAGGCTCTAATGATCCTTCAACTTAATTCCAAATTATGTGTGCTTTGTGTCTAAATTTATAATTTCAGAGTACAGAGTTGAAAATTCTCATTCTCAGGTAGGTAGGTAATTAATTACCGTCTCACTGGAGCAACACAGTGGGCTATTGACGACGGTCCGGGATCAATCCTGAAAAGAAATATCCAAAGACAAGGCCTCGTAATTTTGATCCTCGGTCAGATGACGAAAACAGCATCTGAGCTAGCACCACTCTCTCCAAACTTTCTCATTCTCAGAAACATACGATTAAAGTTAAGCTGAAAGGATTAAATCTGTGAAATAGAGGTGTTAGAACAGTCTTGTGAAATTACTAATGTGAATATTTACGAGAGTCAAAACATTTAAAACTTTCTAAATTCATCGAACTTGAAAAATCGTTTTCTTTTTAAGTTGGTACTGGTGGGCATCAGTATCAACTTTAAAAAAAAACGAACGAAAAACTTGGGAAAAAAAGAAATATGATTGAACAATTATAGAAACACACACACATAAATTACACATTTAAGGTTTCAAAATAACTAAAAAACATTCATGCGTTTTTATAAAAAGTATTATTTTGTATGTAATGGTATTTATCATATAACATATACTAAACGCATAAGAGGCAAAATGTTCAAATAAGGTTATGCTTAATCAGACATTCGAAGTACATAATGCGGTCAGAGTACACTTCATGTGGATTCTTACTCATTTGGACACACCGTGTTCTAAATTGGCGGACGGAATTGATAGGGACAGTTGTACCTCAGACTAAATCCACTTACCTTTGAGGAAATGGACTGCATATAAAAAGAGTCCAGCAAAGGGCGTCACAAAATAATTGGTACGGAAGACAAAGAAATGGGCAAGAAGCTAACTTCCAGTAATCTAGAGATGAATAGTCAGTATTACCAAGGTTTACGAGTAATTACACCAAACATATGAAGCAACGGCAGATAGTAAGTTTTCCCTTACTGTCACAATCGTCAAGATAAAAGTATAGTAAGCCCCTACCTTGTAACCTTGTACAGCAGTGTTTCGATATATGGAAGGTTATTCATGATGATCCGAGACTACTTTTGGATATTTTTCGCAGGGAAGGCATCATAGAACAAATCTAATTTTGATCTGTGATGAGAATAAAATGCATCTGCAGCATTCTGCACACATGTTGATGGCAATAATTGTATTTTTATTTTACGAAATAAATGCAGTTGGAATCATTTTTGACCGCGATGATTGTCTCAACTGTCAAGGCTTGCTGACCTCAAACTTCCGTTCTGTACGTCGCGTGTGGAGACCACATGTGATTCACGTTACGAATTTCACTCAGATGCTAAGCATCTATTTCTGCGATCACTTAATTGATGTGGACTCCCAGGTCGTGGCTTTTATGTGGAAGCGCCATTAACTATCTCTAATGACATGAGCCACAATTAATTTTGGAAGTCTTAGAAGAACGTCAATAACAGAGATATTAATTCCGCAAGTGGAATTACACTTTTATATATCTTTGAAAATTCCCGCGTTGAATGTCACAACAGTTTCAATTTAAATTCAAGTATCTACATTATTTGCTGATAGTTGAGATTAGAATTTTGTTCACATGAAAATAGCTGGAAAGTTCAAAATAAAAATGTATTTATGTCCCAAAACAAATACAAATTTATCCCCAAAAGAACAAAAATGACTGACAAATTTTTTAAAATATTTTAATAGAAGGAATAGCATTCTAGGACAATAACAAGAATCCAAATATCACTTATGGATTGGATTGGATATGATTTTGTGGCATTGAGTCCTCTTGGGACATATTATGCCAAACTCAAGATAAAAAATCAAATATATAATATAATAATAAAGTGAAATGAGTCAAAACATAATGCAAGAGGGAAAAGGAAAGGGAGAATAGATCACAGAGAATAGATCACCCCAGGGTTGTGAAGCCCATACAAACCTAAAGAAGGAATGCCCCTGGGGGCAACATTACTTATGAAAAGTACTCTTAAAAATAAAGGTATTTAAGTGTATCCAAACTGAAAGTCTAACACTAGAGCGTTAGTTAGAGTCATTTCGACACCGACGGCGTTTGTCGCTTTTCAACCTTCACTTTTTTACGGATTCTGAGAATTTCTCGTCGATTTTAATCCTTTTGCTCGAAGAATATAACTTTTTTGTACATCTCAATTTACAGCAATTCTACATAAAACAAAACTTTTGCTGATGTCCGCACAAAATGAACAAGCAAAAACCAAGCGATTTCTAGTAATAATTCTTTAAATTCCTTAATTTGACCTTTATTAAAACGCCCTCCCCATTTAAAAGGCGAAGAATGGATCAATCTTACTCTCGCTATCATGTCTAAGTTTGTGTCTCTCTCAAATCCTCTAGCAAGAAGTATCAGAAAATGAATCTGATGACTGAGTGAGTTATCCTTACTCTATTCCGATTCAGATAAAGAAACTGGAATATGTGAGAATAAATCAGAACCCGAAGAAAAACAACACAGATACGCTGTTAATATCCTGAAGAATTTGGATTTATATCACTCTTGTTGGCACAGAAAAGAATATGAGTAACTGCTGACTAATCAATTTGGCTGGTAGAAATATTTTACGTTAATACGATATAATTATGCCAAGCTAAACGTCTATGATCATAAGAGTGTCATGATTAGTTAAAAATTAAATGCATAATAAGCCCAGAATCAGGAACAATTTTACCTAAAATGCAAGAAGTATGAAATTAAAATGTCTAATTTATATGCAACCAAAACTTACTCAAAAAAAAGTAGTTCCCTCAAGTATATGAAGTAGGGGAATTTCCGAAAACAAATGGCTAATTTTTGAATGATTTGTAAATATGGCACGCATGCAAGATAAAATACATAGAAAACCAACTCGATCAATCCTCTGTGCCTCAGATGAAACTTCTGACTAATTCCATATGGCGCTGGCAGAATCAACAATCCAATCGATGTCCACTATGAACTAATCAATTTACCAACGCAATGCAAATCACATAAAACAACAGTCTGAAACCCTGTGATTAAAGCACTGTTTCTTTCCAATCCACCATCCTTCACACGGCTCCTTACACTTACCCAGCTGATAAAGCCAACACACGATCAAAGGGTCGCAATCATAAATTACACGAGCATGCATACAAGAGTAGACCCGTGATCTCAAATTCCAGATCTCCCGGTTTGTACAGGTGTGAAAACCAATTCATATCAAAGAAATCTCCCTGAGTCAATGAACACAAAGAAAATAATTTGAATTAAATATATTTCATATATCTATGCAGCTATATATAACTATTGAATATGGATGCTGTCAGCTTCTAGTATCTTCAATACATTCGAACGCACACATTGGCCTTCGAAGCCCCGTCTCGTTTAACCTTACACAGGAATTGTAAACAGCAAAGTGTAAAAAAAAATCGGATTCTTTCATGAGGGGGTCAATCAATTGCAGTCACTGTTTGGAAACGTTCCCCTCAGCATGCAATTGTAGTATAAGGCTCCACACACTTAGCATTAGTCAACAATCATCTTTCAAATTTAGTCACTTCTAAACCACAGGAGGAGATATTATGGTGAACTGAACTTTCACTACAAAAATTATCTTACCATGTAGTGTTGTTGGTTGTAAGGTTCCTAATCTCCTTGGTCAAGATATAACCTAGATCATGTCCATACGACGATGCTTTTCTAGTCGCGCACAGTGACCTATTCATCCAAGAACTGCCGCACATAGATCGGATGTAATCTAGAAAATTATCCTATAATATAGTGTTGTTGATTGTTCCTATATCCTAGGTCGTCCAAAAAACCATGCTTTTCCTAGTCGCGCCCAGTAACCTATTCATCCAGGAACTGCCGCACAGAGACGCCGATGTAATCTAGAAAATTATCTTACCATACAGTGTTGTTGATTGTTGTGTTCCTAATCTCTTTGGTGTGATTGTAGTATTCCTATATCCTAGATCGTCCAAAAAACATGATTTTCTAGTCGCTCACATTAACCTATTCGTTCAGGAAGTGCCGCACAGAGACACCGATATAATCTTGAAAATTATCTTACCATATAGTGTTGTTGATTGTAGTTTTCATAATATCTTTGGTCAGTGGAGGATCAAGTCAAGTGGGGTAAGTAAAATTTTCGGGGGCCTCAAACTCAAGTCAGAAAAAAGTTTCAAGAAAACTCTCATTAAGTTATCTGCAAAAAGAAAAGAAAAAATTCAATACCATAACACAATAAATAAATTTATTAAAAAAACTTAATTTTTACATAAATTTCTGTCTTGCTTTATGTTTTGCGAATTTGTCAATTATTTTGGCATTATAAATTCGGTTTAACATTTTTTGCTTTACATACAGAATGGACATTAGGGAGGAGCGAAAAACACGAATTTCGGAAATTGAAAACGCCTATGGTGGGAATAGTTGGGGACTACCATGCTTATTAATAATACAAAATATGAGCTAAATCAATTAATATTTTCAGGTGCCAAAATCATTTCGAAATTTCGAAAATTTGCCAATTTCTTCACAAAAACAATAATAACGCATTTAAAAAATTTAATGCGTCTTATTTAAAGCCATGGGTGGGTGAAATGAACTTCCCTGTTTGTAAAAAAAAGTGTTGCACCTAACATTATCACGGAAATTTAAAAATTTCCCCCTTTTTTATAGCGCTATATCACGTACGTCTCCACTCCTCTCAATGGACTCATCATTGCGTTCCTACTAGGGTGCACGGACGCTTCCCTTTCTTCGCTTGTAAATAACTCGTATTTCACCACATGGAGTGGAGGTGTCTGGATTTCTTTAAATACCCGACCACTTTTTATGTAAATATCTAGTAGGTGTATGCTCCTGCAAATGCCCTACCGATCTAGTCTATCGAGGAAAACTAAGTCCTTAGTTCAAATTGATTTGGCTTTCGTTTCTTGGTGCGTATTTTACTGTTTATTTTTACTTATTTTAAATATTTTTTATATAGAATTTTAATCTTAAAGTTCAGTTTTGTTTATGTTTGGTTTGTTTTGTTTATTAAGGACACACGGTTCTGAGAATTAGTCGAAATGCCTAAGACACGATCACTAGATGTATGTCCCGTGTTTGGAATGGCTGAAATAATGAAACCTAACATGCTTCCAACATATGCAGGTGTTACGAAGTATTATCTTTATATACAAAAAGATTATAAAAGAGATGCTAGTATGTGGCTGATGTATGTTCAATTTTAATTAAAGAGCTTAAAGAATTATGGGGAAAAAGTTCGATTCGAACTGTAACAAACCAACAAATAATATATATTCTGAAAAAATATCATAAAGCATATATAAATATTAAGAAACTATTAAAAAATACTGGCAAACTATATTTCTCGAAAAAGGTTGTGTCCTTCAGGGAATCAGCAGAAAAAAATCTATTTGATATTAGCATACGTAAATGTAAGAACTTTCAAAATGAAAGTACCTATTGCTGAAAGAGCTTTTTTAACAGATCAAAGGACATTTCGAAAAATGGTCATTGGAAATGTTGACATTAAAACCAGCAGAATGATTGAAGAAAAGATTGCAGCGTAAAGAAAGAGAAGCAGAGAGTCAAAACGTTCAGCTCAAAGATTGTAAAGGAAAAAAATTCAAAATACTCTCGCCCTCTAATTCGGGAGCTACTTAAGAATTCTAATGTTTTATAAACACAATCATTGATAATAATTATTCTTCAACTCCACAAACGAGAACTAAACTTCCAAATGTAGCTCAGGCTTGTGACAGAACTGGTGTTTCCGATAGATCCGCAGCAATTCTAATAAATGCTGCTTTGATGGATATGGGAAAAATTTCCAAGGATGATTCTTCAAACATAGTTGATCGTAGTAAAATTAGAAGAGAAAGGACAAAGACACGCAGCTACCTGAAAAGGAAAAATGAGGAAACTACCTCTTTATCAGAATATTGAATATACTTTGATGAGCGAAAGGATTAAACTTTAGTAATGATTAAAGAAAGAAAAGGATTTCTTGAAAGATGGTAACAGAAAAACGAATCGTTCTAATACTAGAACCAGGATAAAAAAAATGAGACATATCACTCCTACCTCCCCCCGACTGGCTCTTTTCAAAATATTAAAACTAGTATTTTAACTTTTTTAGGGGACAATATCGATTTTTCTAAGATACAAGTGGTTAGTTGTGATGGTACAGTGGTATTTATATGTTTACAAAATCGAGTCATTCGACGTATCGAGCTCTTTTTAAGACGTCCTGTGCATTGGTTTATTACATACAAATGAGCTACCCAGCCACCTTTACGTCATTTGTTGCAACATTTAGAAGGGAAAACCACTGGACCAAAAAGATACAACTGAGAAATTGGAAAAATGTTAGAATCTTGTGAAAAATTGCCTTTAACAAACTTTGAAAAGATAGAAGTAACTTTGCCAGATATTGTCCTAGAGGATCTTAGCACTGAACAACGATACCTTTACGAAATGTGCACTGGGATATCAAATAAATATATTCCATTAAGCTTGTCACAAAAAGATCCAGGAAAATTGAATTATTCCAGATGGTTGACGACGGCAAATAGAATTTTAAGATTATATGTTTCAACAGAAGATCCAACCCATAACATGAAAATATTAACATAGTATGTTGCGAAGGTAGACTCATATGTGTGGTTTAAAATTAAAAGTCAGTCATGATGTTGGTACGGGAGTCTTCACTTTTACCATATTTTAAATAAATCGAAATTTTTGCCTGAGGATTTAAAAATTGTAGTAGATATAACTTTGCGAAGAAATGCTTATTAAGCCCATCCAGAAAATATTATTTTGGCAATGTTAGCTGATGATCGAAAACACGTCAGAGAATTGAGCCTTAGAATAATTTAAAATTAAGACTTAAAAAAAATAAAATTGAAAAGAATATTCGAGAGTTTAAAATTCCCAAGTTAAACTTCGATTCCGGCGATTACATAAATCTAATTGAATGGCAATCAGATTCCATTACAGATCCACCACCTACAGTATCTCTTTCTGATGATCAACTCGTCTATGATTCTAGACGTTCCAACCAATAGTAACATGTTTAACTTTCCATGCCATTCACAAGTAGTAGAACGTTGCTTTAAATTAGTAACTGAAGAATATAGTACAGTATGTGGTACAGAGGCACGAGATGGATTTATTCGGTCAAGAATTGCTTCTAGACTTGCTTTACCCAGATTTGAAACCAAAAGCCAATATCAACCCCTTTTAAGCTAAACCACTTGCCAGTAACTTCAATATAATTTTTTAGGGTAAGCTAGTAACTTAAATTGAAATTTTTAGGGGGTGGAACTCGATATGCAGTCACCTCCTCGTGATGATTTATGGGTTGTTTTCATTATGCAAAAAACATCGAAGAGCTGCAAGGGGAAGCGTCCATGTAAACGCGTGGTCGCAATGATGAGTCTATTGAGAGGAGTGGAGACGCGCGTGATGGCGCTCTAAAAAAAGGGCAAATTTTTAAATTTCCGGGATAATGTTAGATGTAACACTTTTTTTTTACAAACAAGGAAGTTCATTTCACCCAACCATGGCTTTAAATAAGATGTATTAAATTATTTTAAATGCGTTATTATTATTTTTGTGAAAAAATTGGCAAAATTTCGAAACTTCAAAGTGATTTTGGCACCTGAAGATATTAATTGATTTAGCTCATATTTTGTATTATTAATAAGCATGGTAGTCCCCAACTATTCCCACCATAGGCGTTTTCAATTTCCAAATTCGTGTTTTTCGCTCCACCCTAATGGACATATTAATTAATCTTTCTTTTCCCATAGTACTCTTTTATTAATTTTTTTACACGCTTTAAAACAAAAAAAAAGTTAGTTCTCCTGACACATCATATAAGGGAATTGTTAAAAAAAATTAAAATAATGTTTCAACATTCGTAAATGTGCAAAACATTTCTTTGAAGGTTCGATAGATGTCTGGTGTGGTCTTTATGGGGTCCTCATTTCACCCCCCCCCCCCTCCTTTTAGAAATATTCAAAAATTGTCAAATTTCCATAAAAGTAGAAACATCAATGTCATTTTTGTAAATTATATATTTTTATGATTTTTTTATCCAATTTCCAGTTAAAGCCTCTTTTCTATGGGTGAAACCACGTTTTATAGCTAATACAACATCTGCTCTTTCTTATCCTCTTGTATTAAAAACTCTTTTCACTGCACTTAAAAAAACATATTGTAAAGGCGCTGTCACATCTTCCCCGGAAAACTAATGAAAATACATTTTAACACCTCGCGGCCCCTTCGCATTCCGGGGCCTCTTAGACCGCGTACCGCTTAATCCGCCTCCGTCCTTGGTATGATTGTAGTGTTCCTATATCCTAGATCGTCCAAAAAACCATGCTCTTATAGTCGCGTACAGACCTATTCGTCCAGGAACTGCCGCACAGAGACGCTGACGCAATCTTGAATATTGGATGGAGTTGCTGGGTTGGTGAAGCATTGATAAGTTTGAAAGTTCTTAACTCCTCTCACAAAAGGCATATATCTTGTGTAACCGTCACAATGCAGTATTATACGTATATTGATGTAGAACCAATCTTAAACCATCAATACTTCCAGGCACGATGAAGTTTCACTGCGTAAATGGTCCAACCGCGTCGTAAAACTGACACTATAAAACAGCAATTTGTTTGCAACTAATGAATGTTCTTAACTCCTCTCACAAAAGGCATATATCTTGTGTAACCGTCACAATGTAGTAGTATACGTATATTAATGTAGAACCAATCTTAAACCATGAATACTTCCAGGCAAGATGAAGTTTCACTGCGTAAATGGTCCAACCGCGTCGTAAAACTGACACAATAAAACAAAAATTTGTTTGCAACTAATGAATGTTCTTAACTCCTCTCACAAAAGGCATATATCTTGTGTAACCATCACCATTCAGTATTATACGTATATTGATGTAGAACCAATCTTAAACCATGAATACTTCCAGGCAAGATGAAGTTTCACTGCGTAAATGGTCCAACCTGTCGTAAAACTGACACTATAAAACGGCAATTTGTTTGCAACCAATGAGACGGAAAATCTTATTAGTAATAAATAGAATAAACGACAGGCAAAGAAACATCTGTGTCTTAGAGAACTCACCTAATGAAATCCCCATCCCTAAACAAAGTCTATAGGGCAGTGGCGACAACTTCTGTTGCGTGCCCTTAATTAATCCTCCTTTTTCTCATGGTCCCCCGATCACATACAAATATCTCCTCATACCAAACCTCAAACTCCATCCGATACGAGGACTTTTAATAACTTCCGCTTAACTAGCCGATGCCTATTACTGGAAGAAGGGGGAGAAAGCAAAAAAGAAAGCGCAATATCCGCCATTTTTTTACCTTTCTGATCACGTTTTCGAAAGAGAGCGGAAGCTCTAATTATTGCTGCAAGATATAGTTCTGGAGTAATTTTTTTATCCTTTTCCTGCGATGAAAATAATAACTATGATAAGGAGGAGGAGATTCAAAAAATTAATTAAGACAGCTTGAATAATGGGGGAGGCTGTGAATTTTCATGATGATGTCTTAATCGACGTATTAGAGGAGGGATAAACGGATCTTTTTGGAAGTGATTCTATTGGAGGAAGACACTGCATGCGAATGGCCTTTTAAGGTAAGAATGTGTAAGTGATATAGACGTTATTGCTTTTTAATTTATAGCATGTACTATAACCTTGTTCGAGGTAATGCAAATCTCGGAAAACCAGAAACCAGGGCAATTTGGACGTGGTGACTTCAAACAGTCTATACAAAATGCAGAGCAAATGAATTCTGCTACGTGTTGCTACAACTGTTACCAAAAGATTCTCAACCCCTCAAGTGGTTTCGACGAGTTAGCCCATCCGTTAAGAACCGTCCTATTTTGCTAATGACGAGATATCTCGTCGTTATCAAAATAGGATGGTTCTTGACGGTCGGTTGACAGCACCAGGAGGCTTAAACCTAGGATTAGGAATTACCTATACTAGAATTTGTGTCTCGTTTAAAGTGAGTGGAATATCTAATTATTGCTGCGTCATAATTCAGGAGTAAATATTTATTATTACCCCTTCTTAACATGAAAATAATAACTACCATAAGGACTGTTTAAAAAGTTAACTAAGAGAGCTTCCTAATTGGTATGGTATAAATTTTCATGATGTCTTAATCCACGTGTTATGCAGAGGATAAACTGCTCTTTTGGGAAAGTAATTCGATATGACGAAACGGCAATGCCTGAAAGTGTCTTCCTCAAGTAAGAGCTCAAGGTTGACTTGATGTTAGTGCTTTTAAATTGATCGTGTATTACCGAAGATTTAAGAAGCACGTTATAGATACCACTCGATGGTATCGTACATCATGCTGTCTCAATTAAATTTCAGAGAATGATCGATTACTTATTATTTCGCCGAAGACAGGGAACACAGGTTACAACTAATGATCTAAACCCCTCTAAGGGGATCGTACACATATATCCATTCTTCAACCTGCAGTTCACCTCACTGTATGACTTCCAATAGGATTATATAGCTGCCTTATGGACAAGTAGAAACTTTCCGAGCATTCAACCGATAAACGTGATTATTTAGTCATTATGTGTTGTGTAGGGAAAAAAGCAATGCTGCACTACTCAGATTTGCAGGTAAGCAACAGGAAAGTTGCGATTTTGAAAAACGATCCAACCGAAGACCGTCGTGGACGTGGGAGCTGGGACATGTTAAATCGTCAGTGGACTCAAAAGTTTTGATGATGACGTAAAGTGGAAATTTTGCGGGTGGTGTACGAGATTACAAATTGATATCGTCCTCAGACCGAGGTTCAAAATTACTACAAATACAAATACAAATACAAATATTGACGACCAGCTACAGGCTCAAGCCCAACAAGGCTGGTCCTTTGTTTATGAATTCTCCAATTCCCACTGACTATCCAATTGTGTCTTAAATTCGTACACTCCCTTTGAATTAACTATATTTTCTGGCAACGCGTTCCAACTGTCTATTACCCTATTAAAGTAGTAGTTTTTCCTTAAATCCCGATTAAAATGTGTCTTATTCAATTTATACCCATGGCCCCTTGTTCTGTTATCCCTATTGAAATTTAAGCCCTCTGTGTCCCCTTGTTTTACAAACTTGAAAAGCTGAATCAAATCCCCCCTCCTTCTTCTTCTTTCCAGTGTATACATGTTTAGCTTACTTAAACGTTCATTATAGTCGAAATTTGCTAGCCCCTTTATTATTTTTGTAGCTCTGTGCTGAACCCTTTCAATTGATTCTATGTCCTTTCTCATATATGGAGCCCAGAATTGTACAGCATATTCTAGATGTGGTCTTACTAAACCCTTATATAATGGCAAGATTATATTCTTATCCCTTGAAGTTACAGTCTTTTTAATATACCCCAATAACCTATTAGCCTTTTTACCCGCAGCTGAACATTGGTGACCCATTTTAAAATCCCTGTGAATTATCACCCCAAGATCCTTGACTGTTTCTCCCTCCTTTACCTTTACTCCCTGCAGACAGTACTCGGCTCCACTGTTCCTGTAACCCATATGCAGAACTTGACATTTCCCTACATTAAATGACAAAACTAGGTGTCTTTATCCGATCTTTCCCTTCAGGATTGATCCCGCACCTTCTTAATAGTGTGCTGTGCTATTCTAATGTGACGTAAATTCTACTACCAACCTACAGAGAAAAATCAAACATTTTGCCCATGTTGTATAAGGATTATAGTTCTGTAATTCAAATTATACTCAAATTTTTTACACGTACTTATAGTAGAGGTACAATATTATCCACGTATAATTCTATTTCTAACAACCTGTTCCTTTTCTTATTCGTCTAATTCCCATTTACTTCCTTACAGTCATCAGAATTTCACTGTAAAAGATCAATACTCTTTGTAGCTATTTACTCGTATACTTCTCGGATAGAAAAGAAAAATCATTTTATTTCTACACTTGAGTTGCGGCAGCGAATTCCTGTTCCAGATTACCTGAAATAATCTTACAAGCATATTTCCAGGGGAATTCTTTTGATTTCACGGAAGGATGCGTGATGAGATTCCCCAGAATGAGATTTATTTGGTATATGAATTTAATCTTTTAACAGTACTAAACACCTATACAACGATTGCTGAATTTACTCTTGAACTTGTAAGGGTCGACTAGAGGACATGTATTGCATATAAAAAATAATATCTTCGCAAAAATCTAAATATTTAATCAGCAGTTTATAGTTGCATATTTGTAAAGACGGAATAGAAAAAGATTTGACTGTAATTTAACAATTTTCAAAACGGGTTGAATATTTCATATGAAAACGGAGTCTGACTTGTAATTACGTCAGGATTACAATTAACATTACTTGATTTGACGCCTCGGTTTTTCTTTCTTACTAGTACAATTTTTCAGGCATTACTTCCTGATGACATCATTACGCTTTCCATTTATGTTTCATTTACGTAAACGATAGGAAATTTTTTAGCTTTTATACCTCGAATATCGAAAAGGTTCCTTCTATTGATTTGTCACCAGCCTTTGTTTACACTATGAAAAAACTTTCGAAGGGCTTTCTTAAGTTGCCTTATGCAGATAACGAATGCTTGCCTCGTGGGTACAGTTCACATCAGAGTGGCAGAACCGGTAATATTCGAAACAAGTCACCACAAATGGACATTTATTTTGGGATAAAGTATTCTCTCTGTATAGCCCACAAAGATCATAACGGAGATATAAATTCTTGACGGGCATTTTTTATTAGTTCAATCTGGTAAATGTTGAAAGTCTATCTGTAGCTGCCCCATCAATGTAATATAGTACACCATCGTGATATTCACTAAGGCAGTATCTCCTATTCTTGTCAATTAGATCTTTCCTGTTGGGATTTATCCTGGACCGTCGTCAATAGCCCGTTCTGTTGCTCCAATATGACTTTATTTAATTGAAATACCTACCTAGTCTTGTCTTAAGGGTTACAGGTTATTAAAATCCTACGTATAAGAGTACATAATGCTTTATAACACAGGAGAATAATCACATAATACTAATCAATACTTGATTGAGTGACCATGCTATTATCCTACGTTTTATTAGTATTTGAATCTTTTTTCGTGTCCAAAATAATAATAAGACCAATTCCATGATGTTCCCCAATGAAAAATGTCCAAACAAAGTGTCAGAGGATTCAAAAAGTCCTTCCATGGTACCCCAAAACAGAACAGTATATAGTGTCCATACTCTAACCATGGCAATTATGGTAAAAATCACTTCCTGCCACATATTTCATTGCTTTGATCTTGATAATGCTGTCTATTCTTCTCTACATAACTTAACGTAGGCAATATATTCAGGTCTTTGTCCTCTATACCAATGATGTTGTGGTGTCGCATCCTAGATTTTCCTTTTGTATATGGAGTCTATTTCGTCAAATGCGAGTGCCCGTCGTGGAAATTTAATTTAGAGCCTACCTTAGTACGTTCATCCATCGTTTCATTACCTGATATTCCCACATGAGAATTGACCCATATTAATCCTCCTGGTTCATCTTTGAGTCAAAAACTATCCTGTAGTGGCCAGCTTCGTATGCAAAAATCTTGCAAACTGCCACCAGTTCCAGGCAAGGGAACATTAGTTTTTCCTATACTTGGATGTTCGTTCCCTTTGAGTAAAAGGGCAGTTTTGTCGCATCTAAATATCTCATTATTCGCAAAATTGAGCAAATCGTTTACGTGATGGCTCAATGAAACATATGGATGGTTAATTGTACTAGGGAAATGTCTTGAAAGCCTCGAATGTTCTGCTGTTATCTCATCTCAATGGAAGTACGATCCTTTTCTACATAGTGAATGTTTAAAGTGATCTAACGCTTTGAGACTCTTCGTAATTGACCAGATTTCCTGTTTTGAGCTTACTGTGGTTTTAAGTAGTATCAAGATTGGCTCCAGTTGCGCTCAAACATTAACCAGACACGTAATATGTGACAATCTAATGTAGTGTGACAATCGTCAATTCATAAAAATCAAACTTGAAGGTACTGGCACTTTGAACCACGACACTATTAAAAACTATACTGTCCAAAACACTCCTCTCTTTTCCCAAAATCTCAGAAAAAAAGCACTGGGGCAGGCAAAAAGTCTACAATCAAGCTATCACGTGACTCACAACTTTCAACCCATGGGATGACGTGTAACTCCCCTTGAATCTTGTTTTTTAGAAAACTCTACCCTTTTACCGAAATTACTCCTCCAACACTCATTCAGGTATCGTCCCTACAAGGTCCAATACCGGTTTCATTTTTCCCTTTTTTGTGTCCCCTTGTTTCTTTTTTTCCCTTCGCTGAACAATACCTGTGCTCCGCGAAGTACAATTTTTAGCCTTAGGATTTAAATTATAATGGCCCTCGTGAACTATCATTTAGAAATCCCGGCTAAATAATTGGATTCTGTTGAAACCACGCACCGCTAGGTTCCCTTAGAGAAATTGTCTTGTGAATAGGCAAAAAGGGAAATTGGATTCGATGGTTTTTGTCCTGGATATATGAAGGGTGGAAAAGAGGAGTGTAGCTCAATGTGGGTAATGCCAAATTGAACAAGAATTTTTTCTTTATTTATTGTGTTTTTTCCTTCTATAGTCTGTCTCATTGGAATCTCCTCAACAGGGTTCTTCACGTTGCGGTACTGTGTGTCAATTATAAGGATGGGAAGGAGGCTTTTAAACCAATTGAGATCACTTCAAGTGCTAGTAATAGAGGTCATATTTCTTGTATGCTCTAGTCATATTCGTTGCATGAGCTGATCATATTATATCTAATCGCTAGTTATATTTTTAAATACGCTTTTTATTTGAAAAAGCAATATGCGCATTGAATCCACTGAAATTTTTTTTCAAATGAATCATACATGAGAAGACAATAAATAATACATTTGATCAGAATCAATTACCATTTAACATCACAATTCAATAGTTTCAACAAAGGAAAGAGGAGATGGACAACAGACATATATTCACAGTATTTCCAAGATTGAGTTTTGAAAAAAGTATTGACATTACCAGAAAACTGTGATCTCTAACCAATCAACATTTAAGTACTGAAAAACCTGACAGAAAAGATAAAATGGGACAACACACGTATACTTACAGCATTTTTATGGTTATGTTAAAAAGACATTGACATTATCAGAAACAGCTGATCTCAAACCAATCAACATTTAAATTTTTAAAATGTCTTAAAAATAAGCGTAGAAAGCAAACGTAGTATCACAAATTTTCTTAAGCAGATTGTAGATTCTTTAAAGTTTTGTAGATTAAAAAAAATAACTTAATTACATGTCATCAACATTTAAACACAAAAACCTTATGAAAAAAAGTTAATAAATGGAGATAGATAACATTTATAATTACATACATATTTATATACAATATTTTCATAAACAATTTAAAAAGACTAGCATTATTAGAAAACATTTAGTAACAATATTTAAATATGAACTATCTCTTAAGAAAATAGTATGGATAACAACACATAACATGCACATTGCTTCATAAAAAAAGGTTCATATCTATCAAAACAATTACACAGATCTTGTTTTCCAGCGATCCATTTATCATAGATAAATTTTTATGTTTTTCATCGATAAAAAAAATGTAAACAAAAAAATATTAATAAAATAACCATAATAAACATCCACAGTTATACTTGCCAAACACTAATGTTATGAAGTTTCGTAAACACAGTTAAATTATTTGAGTGAATTTCGAAGTGATATAATTTTAATTGCGATTGCAGTCAGCTGAAAAGCGTATATGCTGATCTCAATAGCCCTGTGTTGGTTGGCGAGGTTTGCATAATGAGATACGGTTTTTAAAAGTGCGATTTTTCAACCAGACTTAAACTTAACATTTTTAATAAAATAAACAGAAATTAAGTCGTGCATATCTTGAAATGATTTCAGATTTATTTGGTACCAAAAGGATGATACTTAGAATTAATCGCAAATGCAACTCTCCCAAAGTTCGAAATTTCAGTTAATAGTCTCATTCCGTGGAAGCTCATGTTTTAAAATAGTCCATTTGTATACCTACACTATAAATTCACATATCTACAAGTGGACATTCAGTTGAACGTTAATGCTCATAAATGGCCAACCACATAATCTTGGAAATAAATTACTTTATAAAACATTGTAGTCTTTAGTTTAGTCTTTGAAAACTGTCCATTTAATTCGTTCGTAACCTCTTTAAATATTGTCACTTTGCTTAATTATTCCATTTACAGCAGAATTTCGAAAGCCAGCTGAGTCTTGTAAAAAATACATGTATTCATCTAACAATATACCGATTCTTTTTAGGTTTAGAGCTTTCAGAGCTTTGAGCGGGGAACAGAACTGTTTCTTTCAGCAGATTCGGGAAGAATAGTTTTATGAAGAAAACTCAATACGTTAATAAGCCCCCATTTACAATAACTACTCTACTTAAAAATAAAAGTTAATGTATTTAGATGTAACACAAGTACAAAAAGACGAACGCAGTGGCTAATGGTCATCAGTCATCTTCAAATTAATTGCAAAATTATATTTTCGTTGATTTGGGAAAATTTCTAGCTGGTATTGAAATTTCTTTCACATTTTGCAACGATCTCTAACTAAAATATAGATTCGTGGTTAAAAATGGTTTAGGCTCGGTGCAGATATCCGGTTTTCAACGTGCGGCGCCGCTGCCGCAACGCAAGTGCGGTCTGAGGTACATTAGATCCAATGGAGCAGTGCACACATGCCTCCAGCGCTGCAAGGGCGACGCACGTCCAACTTGCATGCAATTTGCACCGCAGTTCCCCACGGCGCCGCACGGTCGCCGCACATGAGTCTCCGCTCTGAAGTAACTTGTTTCCATAAACAAATGGAATATAAATAATAATTAATAAATGGTTATATCCAGTAACGTCTATTTTGTTTCAAAATATACTTTTTTTATACCAAGTAAGCGAAATAAACACGTTTTCTTCGATAGAATATTTATCGCAAAGGACGCGAAATGAGTTCGTGGGTTATTTCACGGTTATGTGTGCATAGTTGGGCTTCGGTGCCGCAGTGGCGTCGCACGTTGAAAAACCGGATGTGTGCACCAGGCCTTATGGTACTCAACATAAGTCGCATAATCTCTCTCTGGCTCAGTTTATTTTCGCTTAAATGCTTGAGAGGATGAAAAGGAAACATACCTCATCGTGAAGGGACAAACTACTCACGGCTCTGGAACATAAAAATTTCCCGCTTGTCTATTGGTACCATAACGTATATTCCACATAAGGAGATCCAGTACCTCTTCTGGTGATAATTTACCGGTTTCTGGCAGATAGATGGAACACAGATGATTGTTCCACATACGATCACTCCTCAATTGTTTTCACGAATACTCCAATCTGTAGTTGACTATCATTGCAGTACGTAATGGGTCAAGGCCCATTACCTAGTTATTTCTACAGATTCGGATTACCTCAGACCAACCAATGCTCCTATGAGGGAACACTACTGCACTAGTCCTCTTCGCGTGTCCCCTCAGAAGCTAATACCACTAGCATTGCCCACCTTGTACTGAAATGTATTCCGTCCCCGTGGCTATCCTGGTGAGAATATATAGTTTTCTGGCAGGTAAGCGACATAATCCGCTTAACGGACGATTTCTTCTCAAACGTTTCTACGGATACCTGAATCAAAATAGACGATTATAACAATATGTAACGGGTATTATTACAGTAGACACGGGTACGCTGGCGGAATATAATTCCAGTTAAAGGTTCAATTATGCTGAGGTGTGTCTTGGAAGTTGGCAATCATAGTGGGGGGAGCTTGAATGGGACATTTTAAGATATATGGAATTGGTGCTCCCTAGAAACATTGGTGTCTGCAACATTCCGAATATGTGGAGATAGCTGAGGAATGGGGCATGGCATGTGTTACATACTGGATTAAACGTTTATCTTTGATTAAGGTATCCATGGGAACGGTTGGGAGGGGATCTATGTTGAGCGATCTGCGTCTCAATGGGATGGAGATGGCTGGTTGAAGGCATGCTGCTAAAATTCAGGGGTTTGAGATAGTAACCCACATGTCACAAAAATGACCACAGAGTGACAAACCGAACAAAGCCAAACAAATAAACCATGTTAACACAATATCGTTTGACCGAAATCAATGAATGTTATGTGTGAGTATATTGTCTACTCACGGGGGTTTCAACTATTTATAGACGTTGTGATAAAACTAGTTTACTAAATAAGGTACAAAACTGAAAGGTTTATTCACAGTAAATTTATTTGTTAGTCAAATTTTTCTGCGAACACAAACTTTTCGATCACCAATGGCGTTAGATATTTAGTTTTGAATAAAATTATCGTGTTTTCTTTCATATTTTATTTTAAGTTTGATCACGCATTTAAATTATCTGATGCACAAATTTCCGTTTAATGGAATAGCTTTACTAACATTTCCCGATGTATCATAACAGTGAAACATTGTATGACGTTCATACACTTTTTTTTGGAAACGTGGGATGGCGAACACAAGCAAACATTCGAAAATTCATGTGTCATAATAAAATACAATGTTGAGGAAAGTGCTGCTTTATGGCAGTTGATTTCCAGTGGCTTAACGTCCTTGCAAGCCCTCAATTTTAATTGTGGTTTTTACTCGTACTCTATCGTCAACTACAGGCTTCTTCAAACCATATTGCGCATATGACCGATCGTCACCAAGTTTTACAATTCTAGGTATTATTGATAAATGATGTTTTTCAAGCGCAAAGGTGCTCCTAACATCTAATCTACCAGATTCCTCATGTCTCATGTATGTAGGATTATAATCACATGGTTTGAGCGCAGGTGCCTCTTGCACATGATCTATCTAATTTAATTCACACTTATTTACAGATACCAGCGTAGCTTCAAGACTGTTGCTCTGTCATCTGCCTGCAGCGTTTGGAACTTATCCTTTAACTGCTGTCATGGATCTCACAGACCCTGAGTCATTTTTTATAGGTCGTTTCCACGCCTTAAAGTGAATATTGGTCCCTGTCCTATTCAGTACCTTCCTGCTACGTCCAACAGAAGCCACATTTCAAGAGTGGTTTGGTTGTCCCAACTATTTCGTATTTCACATTATTTGCATTTCCCACATGGTCTCTTAGACCCCTTCACAGCATTTGCGTTACCATTCTTGTTGAATGAAATCGTGTAAGTTTGAGTAGGGAATTTCGGCAGAGAGCCTAAAATGGCAACAAACTTTACTAAAAAACGACCTGTGTATCTTTCACAAAAAGAAATTCAGGATATTGTTGATAATTGGTCGGAAATAGAGTACTGGGACAGTGAAATTTCGGATAATATTATTATTAACGAACACGAAAAGACAAACATACGATTCGGAAATTTATGCAGATTAAGATGAAGAGTCAAATGGGATGCCTGGGGGGGGGAAGGACCTAATCGTGCCGTTAGAACACCAAAACACAAAATAGTTTTACAGTTTCCAGGGTTGAAACGTCGTGCAAAATTAGGTTCTAAAGCAGAGCCTGAAGAGACATGGAATCTACTTAACTTATATAGTATTATAAAATATATTTCATGTTAAGATTTGAATTATCCAAATTTAATGTATAAATAATAATTATCTAAAGAATATTTCTTTAATATATTATATTAATCAACTTTATACACACTTTAGTGAGCGAGGTCTGACAGACCCCTCCACTCTAGTTACGAAACTGTTTGTGACACAGCAGTTAAGGGTTATAACAAAATCCATGCTCGCTTGCTAAATATTTCGTTGTTGAGTTTTTGGCAATAATCTCTTATTTCTTATGTCTCATTTGTTATATCTCCTGCCCTTTTTATAATTTTGTATTGCATCCTTATAGTGAGTCCGGATTAGTAACTCCGCTTTCATGACTTCTATAAACTAGCGAAGCAATGTACGTAAAAATGAACTTTAGAAAAGACAGGAAGAGTAGAAGAGGATTCCAAATTTTCCTTTATGAAAATTCTAAAACTGTTCTTTTGGGTGCAGTCGAACAAGATATACTCTAAAGTCTCTTCTCGTCAAGGCAAACAAGACTCATGTTAGATCCAGGGTGTTGTAATTTTATTAGTCACATTTTGATATGATAGAAAATTTACTAGATTTTCTTATGAAAGTTCTCGTTATCCTCACTTAATTAACCTTCAGTTTGCGGCAAAACTTATAGTGACGTTTGTATTATCATATCACGAGAGGTTGATTGAATGAAAATATGTGCAAAAATAAAACCACCACCCTTGTTAATTGCACACCACTCATAATCAATCTCGTCGTTTTCAATTGTAAATGTTATACTATACTACTGGTATTCACACATTAGACTAGACGCCAACTAGTTTCACTCTGTTATGCATGCATAGAATACACTAAGAAAACAAATATCACTCACACATGTTACAAGGTTCACATCAAATTATCCCAAACTACAGGAAACACGGCGTAGGTAAGTGAAACTGCATTGTAAGTATCCTGACAATGATGTGTGCCACCTAATTCGTCTCAGCTTCCATTTCAATCGGTGTCATCTGAATGGCTTTCCGACCGTCTCGGAACTTAATCGACCGTTTCTTGGACCACATAGAATGGGGATAATATCGCTGGCTGGCCAATATGTTAGGTTGCTTTTCTTATAAGCTCCCTTGACCGTTTTCATTAGTGGGCTCATTCGAATTGCAATGCTGCTGTTGCTTCTTTTTGCTCTCACCTTGCTCGCTTTCTCTTATAAAGGAAACTCATAAGTACTCTCCTCTTTGCCGCTACGAATACTTTCTTATCTTATCACTGAATACAACTTATTCTAACACCTGTACGCTGAGAGGTTAGAGAAACAGATGCGTCCTGGGAGGTGTTCGTGCTCTGAACTGCTCATGATTACAGATAGTAGTTTCGAAAATGTTCGCATGGTATTTCGATAAATGTTGTTTCGGTTTTTCAGAACGCATGGTCCAGATCTAGTCAAGCTGCTCCGAGCAATGTTTTTCCATGAAGTAAATGTAAATAAGAAGAAATTTTGATGACAGAGAAGAGAGAAATGCAACCAGGATAGTTGCAGGAATCAATCGCATATGTACAACCTGCAGCTCGCAAACTGCTAAAGCCACATATCTGAAATATAAGTAGACAGGTAATTGCTATTAAGAGGAGATTAAAATAGTATTACCTGCACATTAACTAGTAGTCACGGGACTGCTCTGTGAAAAATTGACTCGGTAAGTTTGCCTGCTTCTATGCATCTCTTCGAGGCATCTTATCTCCTCAATATAATACAACATCCTATGACAGGGTATCTACGTGAATGCGCGTCTCTGTACAATGGCCATAAAAATGGTAAATCTATAACTATGTTGCGCGTACTGATCAGATTATGAATCATTGGATGACGGTCTCCGGTCCCCTTCAATAGTTTGTTTCGATTGCTTTCCTTAGGTAATTTCCATTCTGTGGCATGACTATGTTGCCCGGAATCCTTCAGTTGGAACTGAGTTTGCATGGAATTATTCCTATCAATGTCCCTTTAGTGTAATTGCAGTAGTAAAGTTTCAGTGGGATGAAAAATACTGCTAACTGCGTATAACACAACATAGTTCATATTAAGAAATACTTCCGCACGTTTAGCAGCTGTAGGGTTGGTTATTATTTTGTTTTCAAATTGAATATATTTATCAGTACTCTTGAAGTGTACATATAGTACAACGCTACCTCAATACTTCCCAACAACATACAACATAACAATCGGGGTTTTTTTTCTTCTAACTACGGCCCATTTAATGAAATACTTCCATCGTAGCACCAGGACAAATTTATGAATCTTGGTTCACATGGTAAAGGGAACTAACATTATACCTCTTAACACGAATTCTAAACACAATCCGTTTATAGAAAAACCACATATTCATTCAGTATTAACAAACATCCATGCCTCATCCTGGAGTTGAACCTGGAGCATTTCGATCCAGAAGCTTGTACTCTGAATACTAGACCGATTGGTCTGCTATAAGGCACACATTATATAAGTACTTTAGAACCATAAGCAGCTGTAGGAAGTAGTTAAAATATACTATCCCCTAGCAGAAGATTTTGTATAAAGGCGCGCGGGTTCAATGTTTCTAGAAAGCTAGTGAATCCGACTTAATTAAGGTACAAAAAAAATGCAGACACATCATTTTCAGCAGTACTTTAAACATCATTTTTATTATTATTATTTATATAGTATAGTATAATTAAAGTAGAAAACTACCTATAATTTGTCATCCCTGAACCGAGGTTCAAAATTAAGGGTTGTTGTCCTCAATTTTTTCGTTCGTAATTGATCCCGGACAGTCGCCAATAGATCGCCGCGCAACTCCAAATAGCTGCGTAAACAACTACTTACCAATACCCTTTTTAGTGCACTTACAGTAAGCAGTACAGTTTCGGTAGGATGAAAAATGCTGCAGAAAAGCGTATGCCACCATACTTACGATAAAGAGTACCTAAAGTTGCACCATAAGACCACTTGGCGCTGCGTAAATAACTACTTACCAATACCTTTTTTAGTGCACTGACAGTATGCAGAACAGTTTCGGTGGGATGAAAACTGCTGCAGAAAAGCGTATGCCACCATACTTACGATAAAGAGTACCTAAAGTTGCACCATAAAACCACATCGCGCTGCGTAAACTACTTACCAATACCCTTTTTAGTGCACTTACAATAAGCAGTACAGTTTCGGTAGGATGAAAACTGCTGCAGAAAAGCGTATGCCACCATACTTACGATAAAGAGTACCTAAAGTTGCACCATAAGACCACTTGGCGCTGCGTAAATAACTACTTACCAATACCTTTTTTAGTGCACTGACAGTATGCAGAACAGTTTCGGTGGGATGAAAACTGCTGCAGAAAAGCGTATGCCACCATACTTACGATAAAGAGTACCTAAAGTTGCACCATAAAACCACATCGCGCTTGCGTAAACTACTTACCAATACCCTTTTTAGTGCACTTACAATAAGCAGTACAGTTTCGGTAGGATGAAAAATGCTGCAGAAAAGCGTATGCCACTATACTTACGATAAAGAGTACCTAAAGTTGCACCATAAGACCACTTCGCGCTGCGTAAACAATTACTTACCAATACCTTTTTTAGTGCACTGACAGTAAGCAGTACAGTTTCGGTGGGATGAAAAATGCTGCAGAAAAGCGTATGCCACCATACTTAGGATAAAGAGTACCAAAAGTTGCACCATAAGACCACTTAGATATCCTTTAACCCCCTTCATTTAAATATCTTTCCCACAGGTGGATTTACAGGGATTGAGAGATGATTAGGGAAATCCTCGATATTAAATCACAAGGCTCGCTGGAATAGAGATTAGGGATAAACTCTCGTCAACGTCGCATTACTTACTTCCAGGGACTTGAAAGAGGAATACTTAAGAAGTTCCTTTTTTCTTCTTCTGTCCCTCTCCCTTACCATCGGAATTATGTGTTGCCTAGGAGGAGGCAATCCTGTCTCTTGGAAATAAAAGAATGTTTTTTCTCTGTTTGAAAATAATTTTTTCGATGGGAATATCTTAGGGATTTCTTTTCTCTTTCTTCGGGTGCGGAGGGAAATCGTTCCGGTTGTGTAGGGATTTTCATCATCTCTTTTAGGTATAAAACGAAATTGAGTTTGGTTTACTTTGAAGCGTAACGAATCAAAGATTCAAGGAATTCCTTTCGAAAGCATTTGATACTTCGGAAAGAGGTTCTTCTCCCTTTAGGTTTTCTAGTTTCTGTAATCTCTGAATCGCGTAAATAGTTATGCACATGAACTTGGTTTCAATGTTTAATTTACTATGAAAACATAGTGCTGATAAGTTTATTTCATAAACCAATTATAGCTAGCCGGTTAGTTATAGAAATATTTATCATTCTCCTACTCACGAGTCGAAAGTACGAATCTTTTCTACTACAGACACGTTTTCTAGTTTCTATAATCTTTGAATCGTCAATAATTATACGTACGAAATTGATTTAAACTTTTAAATTCCTATGAATGCATAGTTCTGACAAGTTTTTAAATAATCCAGTCACATCTAGCACGATTAGTTTTAGAAATATCTATTATTCCCATTCAAGATTTTAAAATACCACTATTTTTTACTACAAACGCGTTCAGCACTGATTAAACCAATCACCATTTTGTTCCTTTAATATTGCAACCTGTATATGTTTCCGATGTTTTTCAAATTTATCTATCTGTACAGTTTTCTAACTATGCTGAATTATTAAAATCACCATATCATAGTGAATGATATATCAAAAACGCGCAATTGCTCCAAAATATTAAACGTGGTTTTCATCGATGATAAATGACATCCATAGAACATTTACAACCGCTGATGTTGATCTGTTTTCGACCATTTTTCAAAATAGGACAATCCTATATATGCCTGACTTAAATCCCGTTTATAGTATACAATGGAGTATTTAATGTACTTGGAATAAACTCACAATACGATCACGCCCAAAACGCATCTCTCCCTTCTGGTTTGACACAGGACCTTCGCCAATGGCCATTGTGCGGGCTATTGAATCTCCAGTGCGACGTAAATAAAAGTACCTACCATGCCAAAATTGCATATTAGTGTTTGCATAAGAAAAGTATCTTTCATCGTCAGTAAAATGTCTCTATTATTAATTTATAAGAACAATTGGCAGATTCGAGGTTTAGCAATAGGAGGGGGCTGCGAATTCGAAACTTGATCCAACGAAAAGATCGTCCTGTGCACGGGGACTGAATAATGTTAAATCAGTTGAGGCCTCAAATGTCTTGATGCTGATGTGATTTGGAAGTTTGCAGAGTGGGGTGCTAACTCAAGTGTGGACTTCATCATCTGATCATGTCTCAAATATACGAGGTGATGTCCTCATATCTTCACCTTCAGCATTGATCGTAGATCCTACTCAATAGCCCGTTATTTAGCTCCAGTGGTACGTAAATTCAACTACCTATTCACTAATTTCAGTTATTAAGTTACCTTGTACGAGTACACTGTCAGCTTTTCAGACAGCGTGGTTTCCCAGCAATCTCCTTTACAAACGAAAAATATAAGCACTCCAAATACCTCAGGCAACCATCTCTTTACGTTTTGGAGAACTTTCCTGCTGGTGCGCAACAGATTTTCACAGATTACAACAAGGGTAATTTCGTGGTAGCGGAACAAATCAAAGTAGATCATAAGAGATCAGTAAAAGGAATCTTGATTGTTATTCTGTCTCCCACTCGAAATGTTTGGCAATCGATAAACACTGGGAAACATTTGGATCTTATCAGATGTATGCAGCAGCGAGTGGCGGTACCACAGAGAGCTTACCAGAACAAACATCACCATCAATATGAGACGTATGTGTGACGGGAACGTGATACATCTTCAACGGATCCCTTTACATGTTAGTCCATACTGCCGACCTCTTAGCTAAGGAGAGAATTGTAGATGATTCAACATTTTATGACGAAAATTCCTGTGAAAAAGTCGCTTTTAAAATTAAAATGTGTATGGACAAAATTTTGATGACTGGTCCGATTCAAAGCTGGTATGTTTGCAATTAGTCCGGTGCCTCCGTGTGTAAAATAAGCAGGAGGAAAATATCAGTGCTATCTCCAGACTTTGTAGTTAACACTTGAAGGCAATGAAGGTTAAATTGGGTTACAAGCACTTACATGTACAAAATACTCTTTACCTCAGGCATCACCTAAGCACATCATTTCCTATCTATTCCACCGGCCAGCCTATTCTTTATCATGAGATGAAGCTGGAAGGTAGGTAGTTAGGTTGAATTTACTTCGAATTGAAGCTCACATGAGCTATTGGCGACGGTTCAGGACGAAAGATTCGAGAACAACAACTCGGCATTTTGAACCACGGTCAGATGACGAGGTCAATACCTGAAATGGCACCCCTTTCTCCACATTTCCACACCACGCCAACATGTGGACATTTTAAGCCAAGACCTATTTAACGTGTACCAACTCCCCACGTACACAATGGTGTTTTGTTGGGTAAAGTTTCAAACTAGCAAATAACCCTCCTAATCTGGTTCGCAAGAATATTAAGATTCATGGGATTATAGACTTGCTATAATTTATATATGCAGAGAGAGAGAGAGAGTAGTATAATGCGATAGGCTATACAATCGACACTAACCTTTCCTTTCCACATTTTCTCACAATTCCCTCATTGAATATCATTACCTCAACCATACATATATTTTCCTCGTTACCAAATTTGGCCCGATCATGATATCAAATACATGACTCGAGTATTTATCTATGATCTCTCAAACGACACCTTCAACAAACATTGTAAGATATGTTTTTTCGGCCAGACCTGTGAGGAACTACTTGTTGAAACGGGGTGTGGGTACATAATTTCAACGTTCGATCTGCAGAACTTATTTCGTTAGTAAAAGAGTGTATTTTAACCTTATTCATATCTATTGTCCTTAAGAATGATCTCGACTTAAAGAGTGGGGTGTTGTATTCATCGGCCAGACCTGTGAGGAACTACTTGTTGAAACGGGGTGTGGGTACATAATTTCAACGTTCGATCTGCAGAACTTATTTCGTTAGTAAAAGAGTGTATTTTAACCTTATTCATATATAATGTCTTTAAGAATGATCTCGATGTGGAGAGTGGGGTGTTGTATTCATCGTCTGACCGAGGTTAAAAAATTACGTGGTGTCTTCCTCGGATCTTTCCCTTTGGGATATACACATGGGTGTCACCAATAACCCACTGTGTTTCTGAAGTGGGATGCATATACACCCGTCAAAAAAAACGACTCACCCGATCGTAATTGCACAAATTACATTGCAGAACAAAACGGAAGGTAGCAATCGATAGTGATGAGTGTTTTCGACAAATATCAATATTTAAAATTTGTCTAAGGGGCCTTATTCATATTAAATTGGGTGCTTGCTCCAATATTTTCAATGCGAACCCCATCTTTTAACGCAAATTTGGATTCTACACACAATTTCATGCGGATTTGACGAAAAATAATGAAAAACGACGTAAAATTAACCAAGAAAGTTTATAAAAACCATTGAGGGAGAGTGTTAAAATTGAAGTCCGCATTAGAAAGGCCGGATTCTGATCAGATAGTCCGATTCCGCGAGTATGTGTCGCTTTCAACGACTGTTCGAGGAAGGTTTATTAGAGTGTGACACGTAGATAGTGTCGTTGTGTCCAATAAGTAGATTGTTACAATCCAAACCTACAGAAGTATAAGTAGGTTGTAAATTATGCTTCAGAAATATCTGAATTATGAAGTTAAATTGCGCTTGCCATAAAATACCCTTCATACAAAAGTTTTACAATAAATTGTTTAATAATATTATCCAATCACAATACAGATATTAATATAATGTGTAGGGGCCATCGCAGTCAATAATTTTACTGTTTCTTGCAGGGGGCTGATAGTTTATTCACAACATTTCCACACAGTCAACAATATGCAAATTTGCGGAGGATTTACATTTCCGAGAAATTTCTGTTTTCACATTTGCGAACAATCCCCAATAACGATAATAATCATCGAATTTTTCAAACAGTCTCACTGCGCTACTAATTATGCACGTATAGAGCTGAAAAATTTCGAATTCCAAAGTTCCAGTTACAGTTGAATCGCATAAAGTCAAAAATTTCCCATGTTTCCATTAATAATTTTTATGAATATTAATTTCAAAATTAATAAAAAATAGTAAAATTTCGTTTGATGGTTAAAATGTTTATAGATTGTGTTTGGGTTTTTGGGTAGCAAAGGTTAAAAAAACAATTTCCTAGAAAAATTAATGTTTTAAGCCAAGGCTCGAAATACCCGGGTGCACAGGTGCACTGTGCACATGAAAATATAATTGTGCACCTAATTTTTTTCCACTAGGTGTACACAGTGCACCTAATTTAAATACTTAGGTGCACAAGGTGCACCTGTATTAAAAAATCTATTTCGAGGCCTGTTTTAAGCAAATATAACAAAAAACGTGAAACACCAATTTAACATTAGATCTAATTTTCAAACACTTACAAATCGGTAAAAATTCCAATTTAACTTATGAACTTTTTTCTTTTATTTCCGCCTGAAATTGAGTGTTGAATCCAAATTTGTGATAAAAGATGGTTCGTATTAAAATTATCGGAGCAAACACCCAATTTAATATAAAGACGGTCCCTTAGACAAATTTTAAATATTGATATTTGTAGAAAACATACATCCCTATCGATTGCTACCTTCAGTTTTGTTCTGCGATGTAAATTGTGCAATTACGATCGCTTTTTTTTTTTTTTTGGCGAGTGTACCTATTTTTTAGAACAATACCCGTTCTTAACTCGCATCTAATACATATACCTCTAACTTTCTCCGAGAGCCTCCTTGGAACTACTAACACATAAATAATTCGCACCCATTATGGAAGAAAGATAAAACTACCTAAACAGCATCTCTTATTATTCTGAGGGTTCCACTATAAGAAATCTTTAATTTCATTTAATTCAGACACTGTCGTCAGATATATTATTCTTTGTGATATGATTTTATTTTCCTTCCCAAGCACTTTTCTTTTCGACCATGACACAACAGGGGGAGAATAAGTGGCTAATTGTGAGTACACCCAGTGGTAGGCCGAGATTACTTTTAACAGGGTCAGTTACCGATATCCATACGCTTACAAACCATTCGAACCAGGAATCTACTGTGTGGTAGATAAATGCTACTACCATTACACCTGATAAGTGGAGTGCGATCATAGTTTCCTAGACTTTGTTTAGGAACAAAACGCACAGAAACGATGCACTGAAGAGGCACAGTGACAAAGATTAAAGGATATTGCAAGATAGTACTGATATAATGAAGATATAGGGAAGATAGTGGTGTAATGAAGACATAAGGAGGAAAGTGATACACAGAGAACATGAATTGAAAGTGCAGAGTACATGAATGGATCTCTAATATTATAAAAGTACATTTGATGTTATGAAGAGCGATATCCTTTGATTCCTGTTTGAAACTGAAAATTAGTTTAATTTCCGTTAAGAAATAATAATATCGACTATGTTAAGAAACGGCGAGGGTAAAATGGGCACATATATATGAAGCATATAAATTCACTTTTGTGAGTAACGTTTGTTTCTCTTAAATGCATTATGAGCATGATATATTGAAGTGATATATATTTAACTAAAGTCATGGTAGCTTCTAAACCATATTTAACACTTTTAACCGAAAACAATATTTAAGAGGCGCGGACATATTCGGACACATCTATAAATATTCGTTCAAATACTTAAGCATGCAAACACTCTAATACATTAGTTCAATCAATAACAGATACAAACATGAAAGAAAATTAACTAAAAATTACTGTGTACAACTTGCTTATTTGGTTCGATTTAGTACCTCTTATGTCCCTCTATGCATTTTAAGTGCTCTATAGTGCTTTCTATGCATTTTAATAAATGTTCATTATGAGTTATTTTTCAAACATTTATTTCTGCTTTATAGGGTCTATGTGGATTAGAAGATTTACCCAATACGCTATTAACCAGCGAGATGTTGCGGTGCATATTCGATTTATCTCTGGGTGCACTTCTCTTTCATGCCATGTGTGAGTAAATCACTTGTGATTGTATTTCCATTAATTTACTTTGTTTGGCGCAGCTTGGCCAAACATAGCCACTTCGCCATGAAATAAATTCAACCAACCATATTTAGCTACTGATTTCTGAGTGGTTTTGAAAAGTTATATAAATTTGATTTATTAATATTTAGTTGATTTTGAAGAAAGCAAAGGAATTTTTGTTTTTTATCCTTTGGAACTGTGCCAAGCTAGGACGTCACTAGCTGAGCTGACGTAACAGCTCCTCAATTGAAGAAGCGTGTTGAAATTTTACACCAGATCGGTAAATTAAATATAATTTCTTTTGAATAAATAACTTTTCAACTGTAACCCGTGTCATTCCGGGTGGAGGTGGAACTCATTATTAAAATTATTGCTTTTTCTTATATTTCAGTATCTTTTCTTATCAGTAAGGTCACAAAAGTTTTCAGTATCAGTAAGAGCTCGAAAAGAACTAATGAGGGCGACAAAGTCCATGCCTGCTAGTGTCTACGAGTACTATTCGCAATTCATGCTTTTGTCTCAATGAACCAGATGTTTTATTTGAAGAACTTAAAGTAACACAATGAAAAGCCTCGTGCCCCAAATTTTCAAGGAAAGCAACTTTCGACTTTTAATTACGTTTACAAACACTATTCCAACTAGGCAATTTTTAGAGCAGTATCGCTTTTTGGAGAAGGAATAATAGGGTATTCATGTCTATCATCGTAGGAAAAAATCGTAACCTTGCTTGGAACTTATATTTTTTTTACGGTTTACTCATAGACCTTCTGCGTTTGAGAAAAAATAAAATATTTTTCGTATTGCAATAAGTATTTATTGAAAAGAGAAGAGAAGAAAGCGGTTTCCAGTTTAATTTGTTCTCATCTTGCCTACAAGAGGTATCACTTCATAGAATTTGCAGCAGTCACTACTGTTTGTTCTTCATGTTTTTCAATTTGTTTCATTTAAAAACAGCCCCTAGTGCTTTAGCAGTCCACACCCTCCCAACACAAACGCCATTTCAATTACGGAAATTGTAAAGTGTTCGCTCTTCTTGTGAGAAGGAATAATAGGGAATTTCCCGATCTAGAGTGTAGGAAAAATTGTCGGCTCATTCGGAACCTTTAATTTACTTCGGTGGAACGCTCCCTGCTCACCTGCGCTCTCAAACCAACACTCTTTTCGCAGAGTTAATCGACTGCGACGGTGAAACGATCTTAACAATTCGTATAATCCTGATTTGACATTCCGTTCCAAGACGTCACAGCGGAGGCTTCCCACTCTACTCTCTAACTTACGCCAACCCCGGTGATTGCTACGCGATTCCATTTGACAACCTTCATAAACCAAGACTCCTTTCGCAAGAGATTTCCCTTTTTTTACTTCAACACTTAATGCACCCTAAACTAATAGCCGGCATCAGTAAAAAACCTTCTACATCTTGTTTCCTGTACAATTTTAAATAAACCGTGTTAATCTTGTAATTTTCTGATCTGTACTTTCTCGGGAACCGTCTGAGAATAGAGTGGAAAAAACGAACCTTTTTCCTCGTAAAATAAAAAAAATCGTTTATATGGTTATTGTTGTTGCTATAAATTTGATATCTGGTAAACCCGTAAGTCAGAAAATATAAGATTCATTTTTGTGAAGAAGAATGAACACTATCGCTCCGCGATCCAAAAAATACGAAATTTGTACGACCAACTTTTGATTGAATCCAATTTATTTTTAACCAATTTCAAAAAATAATTGCACTGTAAGAAAGAGTACATTCTAAGGCTTTCAATGAGGTTTTCAAATTTAAAAACTATAGTAATAAGCTATAGCTATAACAGTTTTAGTTTTGTATCGGAAATTTCGATCTAAAAGTTCCGAAATTTGTATGACCAACTTTAATTGCATCAACTTTATTTACTAACCAATTTCAAAAATTATTGTAACGTAAGAAAGAGTAATTTATGACAGAGTATAGATAGACATTATTGAGTATAGGTATGACAGTTTTAACAAAAAGTAACAAAAATATCCCAATATTCCGAAATTTGTTTGACCAACTTTTGATCACATCGAATTTATTTATTAACCAATTTCAAAAATAATTGTACCATAAGAAAGAGTAGATTCTAAGGTTTTCCGTGATGTTCAATTTTAAAAACTAATAATAGTTTAATAGTATATAGCAGTTTTAACAAAAAAGAAACCAAACTGTCCCGATTTTTCTAACTATTATCAGAAACCAAATTGAAATTTCTAAAAAGCTCGACAAGCTGCAAAAATTGACGTTTAGAGTTACTCTAGAAAAAACTCACGATTGAAGACTGAAAATTTGTACGTATTATGCTCACTCGTGTAAGAAAGTACGCTTTCTTCGAATGCCACACTTAATAAACACTAAACTAATAGCCGCATTGGAAACAAAAATTTTTTTTCATCTTGTCCCCTGTACAATTTTGAACTAACCATGTTTATTTCGTAATTTTCTAATTCGTATTTTCCTGGGAAACCTTCTAAAAATCGAGCGAAAAATACGAGTTTTCAATCCTGCGGCAGCTGCGGAGGTAACTTTTATTATAGAGATTTGTGGTTTCGCCATAGAGACATTCCTCGTTTGAACGCAAATACCTTTCTCGAATGTCACTAACGAAAAGTTACGGAAAAGAGAAAAAGGTGGAAGACTCAATTTATTCTGCAGTTCACATACAAGGGTTTCGTTTCATCCAAACCGCGTCATTCATTCAATTTATCTGCACATTTTTTCTCATTTTTTTCCATTTAACTTAAGGGAACTGAGACGTTCTCGACAACGCAAAACATGAAAATTCGTGGTGTACAAGACCTCCTTATTTTTCAATAACAAAGAAATCCCTCAACTAAAAGACTATATTTATAAAAACTACATGCTTCATTCATTATATTACAGTAAAAGTATATTCATTCTTTGCATTATTTTTTAAAATATGAGGAATCGAATAAGTACTTACAATAAACAGCCTTCTAATACATGGTGATGAATAGGTACACTTAAAAATTTTTCTACTGCTTGGAAAATCCTAATGCATGCTTTAATATTGATACAAATGTATATGGATTGAAGTAAACTAATTTATTTTGCAGTATGTTGAATGTAAAAATTATAAAAAGAGTTGAATCAAAAAAATTTGAAATTCTGAAAAAAGGCTGATTTTTCTCATAAAATTAGTGAATTAAAAAAAATACTAACAATAAGAAATGAAATAAAATTTGTTCATTGGATGAGTTATTACCAGAGAACGGTTCATAAAAAATTACACCTCTTTAATATGAATAGAATTTTTTAAGAGCGTACCTATTCATCACCATGTATTAGAAGGCTGTTTATTGTAAGTACTTATTCGATTTCTCATATTTTAAAAAATAATGCAAAAAATGAATATACTTTTACTGTAATATAATGAATGAAGCATGTAGTTTTTACAAATATAGTCTTTTAGTTGAGGGATTTCTTTTTTATTGAAAAATAAGGAGGTCTTGTACACAACAAATTTTCATGTTTTGCGTTGTCGAGAACGTCTCGGTTCCCTTAACAAATTCCGTCAGTACTTATTGAACAGAGGAAAACGAAAACCAACTATACTTATTCTACCATTCCGCCGACAAGAAGTTTCATTTCATAGTATTTGCTTCATTGATTGCATTTTGATCTTCATTTTCCCCAATTTGTTTCATTTAAAAGCAGCATCGAGTACTTTTGCCAGTACGTACCATCCCAACACAACTGCCCTTGCAATTACGAAATTTGTAAAGTATATCTTTTTCGGAGACGGAACAATAAGGAATTCTCGACTCAGAATGTAGGGAAAACGTGTCAGCTCGTTCTGAACTTTAATTTATTTGCGGTGTTGTCGCATACATTCCTCTTTCGAGCGTGAATATCCCTTACGAATGTCAGCAGCCAAAAGTTATTGAAAAGAGAAAAAGAAGAAAACGCCACGCTGTTAAATTTATTCAACATTCCACATTCAAGAGATTTCATTTCACCGAATCTACGTCAGTCGTAGAGTTTTTCTCCTCATTTTTACTCAATTCATTGCATTTAAAAATAGCCCCGAGTCTTTTTGCCTACACAACACCCCCGCCATTCCAATTAAGAAATGCGTTAAGCATTGTATCGCTTTTTGAAGAGGGAATAATAGGGAATTCCTCGCACACAGCGTAGGGGAAAAGCGTCAGCTCGCTCGGAACTTATATTTATTTGCGGTTTCGTTTCAGAACTTTTTCTTCTACTCTTTTGTTCCTTGGGGTGTTTTTTTTTTTTTTTCATTGTTTCTCTCGGCGTTGATGAGAGACATTATCATTTTTTATTTGTTTCTCTGTCCGATCAATCTTTCTCGTGACAAGGGAAGAGGTCGAGAGTAAATAAAAAACAACAACTCGAATACATATACCCGGGGTTGAGGATAAATAATGGAGACGATCATATCATGATAGCTCTTTTAAGTTTCTTCAGCTTCAAGTAGGTCGGGGGACATGTCCTTTTTTTGCTTTTGTATTCAGTGTCTTTCAATTAGGTTTTCTTCCGTCACTAAAATATTCACTCCACAAAGGGTTTTTGACGTTCGGATTTATTGTGTGGGGACAGTGAGATGTTTGGTGTTCTTTATTAAATAAGATAAATTGCGCTATCCCCCGAGTGATGCAATTGGTTATGTGGATTAATATTTTGGCTAGATTTTTTGGTGTCCTTCGGAAAATAAAAAGGTATTTGAGAAACACTGTTTTGTGAAATTAAACCGTCTCTTGTGCTCTCTTTAAAATAGATTAATGTGTCAAATATAACTACACATTTGTTTATTTTGTTTTGTGAAGAAATTCAAGTTCCGACTGGAATTAAACATTCTAAACATCAATTTGTAGTTGAAAATTTCCCTTGGGTTATAAATTAATGCAACATATATAACAGAAATATTTCATTACTACTGTTTGTTTAACAATTCTAGAAGTTTGGATGATGAGCGAAAGGTTTTTTAAGTATTATGTTGATGGGAGTTTTTGGAGGGAACATTCTCATTCAAGATTTATAATAATTAGTTTTTAAAAATCAATATGTATAAACTCTTACATCAACATTAAATGTGGACAATGAATGTTTAAAATGCTGTGTATAATTCATATATATAGCTGTGCATTATGCCATTCGAATAGTTTTTCTTTTGATTTTAGATTCGATGGAGAGCATTATATAGAAATACTGTGAATCCTGTAACTTATCATGTGTGTATTTATCTCCTCTGTGTCAGTAAGACGTGTGTATTTCATTATTTAACACTGCTGAGTATGAGCAGTAGACACGTTGTCATAGACATCGGATGCTTCCATGGGGACAGGATTTCAGACATCGGAACGCTGAATGGGAGTTAGTCGTGTTTCCTGCCAAGACTAGATACAAACACGTGACCAATTATAGTGGGGTTCAAGTTCGTAGATGAGGTTTGGAACTGCATCTGCAATGTTGCATTTTAGAGCGTCCTAGTGAGATCCTATACCAAGCGTAATAATGTGGGTGGCGATTTCATTTCATTCACACTCACGTCGTGTAAGGATTGAAAGCACAATGATCAATGAGTTGTATATCATAGAAGTCTTGGGACCAGAACTCCTAACTCCCATACATACACTCTCTTGAGTTATCTTTCAACAGGACTACGCTATCCTTCACCATACTGCCCAAATCCTTCAACGCTTCTTCTACTAACAAGTGCCAATTTTTCCTTGGCCTGCTAGGTCACCCGACTTGCCTCCCACACGTGTGGCACCTTATGCTTTCACCGAAATGTGTGACATATTGGTTGATAATTAATCCATCTGTCCCCATTTGCTGTCACAGCTGAAGAATTGCGAATGTGTGTTGAATCTAAGTAGTACGACATTTCACAGGCAGTCACCCAGAATCTTCATTGATCATGTGTGCAAGTTAATATAACTTCAAAAGGTAGATACACAAGCTACGAGTTTAGCATCTTTCTTTTAAATTACAGTTGTTTAATCTCAATCGTTTCTGCACTGTACCACATGTCATCGGTTTAATGATTTTCTATGCTGTAACTCGAGTCTTTGTCGGAGTTTCATTTTCAATAAACAGCAGTGTAGGTCCTCCATATGTGAAGTAAACCTAAGAAGTTTAAAAAAAAGCAAAGCATGCTTTATGAGAAATATATTCGGTCTTTTCTTATTCACGAATTGAAAGCAATTTAATTGCGTTAGATTTAAATTTGTGTTAATGAATCTGGCGATTCATTATCCTCATTAAAAATATATCCAAATGCCTTATGGAAGTGTGTTTTGTACGAAAAAATCTGCAACCCACACTACAGTTGGTGTCTAGGAATTCTTAGGTCGTTAATAAACTTCATTTTCTAAGCAATCATACATGAACATCATCTCGGAATCCTCCTGGAAATTAAACTGTACATAAATTTGAAAATCCCACGAAACTTATGTAGCGTGCATCATTTTGGCATTTACTAACAGTAATTAGCTTCTGAGCTATACAGACCGTGCACGCAGATACTCGTCCCAGGTGCGTCAGCTTCGCAAAATAGCGACTGCATATCTCGTTAGGTATGCAATTAACGGAGCGGAAAAAAAAGGCAAGGAACCTTCTCTAAAATAAAGTGATAAGCCCAAATGTGGAAAGTATTCCAAGTTCTATCAAGAGAGCTAAAAATCCTTCTTTCCCGACAAAAAAAGCCCTCCTCTAAACAGCAAATCCCTTTTATCTTCCAAATATAAGCTACAGTTCTTTTTGTCTTCTTCAAAAGAAAGAATTCTCGGAAATGCAGATCAAAAAGCGAACTTTCAAGAGCAAGAAATAAGAGAATATCATATTTGAATAAGAACTGCTTTCTTCTCACGACCTTTCTTTCGTTAACGTGGACTATACGAAAAAAATTAAGCATCGTGTGCATTAGTTTTGAATTTAAAACAGCCCTGAGATTTCGAAATGCATCAACACTGTTGATGAAAACATAAATCGAATATTTAATGTAGGAGACTTATCACTGCAGCACGAACGCTGCATAATGAGCTATGAGACTTCGTTATTCGGATGCCGCCTCACAAAGTAACGCGCAAAGATGGAAAATAAACATAATCCGATGTTTCATAATACTCTTAAGAAGAATAACTTGTTGATAAATAAGTAATAAGAAAATAAATGCCTCCTTTGTGAAAACGGAAAATATGGAGCTGCTCAAAGTGGAATAAACCCTGTTTACTCATTTTAATATTATATAGAGGAGATTTTCTTCTTTTTAAGAATATTGAAATAAAAATGCAGTTTGCAAGAAGGTAACGCATTGCGATATTTTGAATAAATTATTCATCTTTTGGTAGGCGTCACATTTGAAGAGGATCGGAAACTAGACCTAAAAGACGTCAGTTTTTCATTATTTCTTTTGAATTACGATAATATTTCAATATAATTCAATTATATCTAAAGAAGTGCAGACTGTTTAAAATCCCTTCCTCGTACAGTAACACAAGCGGACGCGTGCAGATGTATGAATAATTTGTTGATAAATCTGATGTGACATCCTAGTATTGAATTCTAATTAGCTTTGCTTCATGTCACTCTTTGCACTTTTTATCCTCGCAAGCTCTGATGACGTTTTTGTAACAGCTATATTAGGTCTTGAGAAACAGAATTAATGGGAAAATAAAGTTTCACTGCTTTTAGTTTCAGACGTATTCACAAGAGCTTCCTTCGTTTTTGGTGGTAGCCAAAATACTTCTAAATAGATTTTTGGATAATTTAGCTCTCATATTCTATTGTCTCCTGTGATTTCAAAATCTTATACTAAATTTTTAAATTGAAGTCATTAAATTTATTTACATCATGTGATATTCGGATCTTACTTTGGTGATTTTTTGGTAGAATATTTCGGGAATATACTCAACTGATACATTTAACAAAACTCTCACCAACTCCATCGCATTTAAAAATTGGGGGAAATGAACCACCATTCGTTTCAAATTATTGAGAAGACAGTTCGTATGATTCCCATTGTGTGTGCCAGATCTTGAAAACTAGCCTGTGAATAGTCAAATAACATAGCAATGAGTACAGATTTTCCAATATTGAAAAGTACACTAAGTGCAACATACAAAGTTCAACATGGGTAATGAGCACAAAACCTAGATCCTCTATGAATATGTACTAAATATTTCTCATGTTATTGCACAGTTAAGATCTTACACAATTTTGTTTCTATAACTATATTTATTTAGATCATATATTAGCAACCCACGGCCCGAGGGCCGGATGTGGCCCGCCCCAGCTTTTGATCCAACCCGCGGAACATTTTTAAATCGCGCACGAAAAAAAAGTAAATAGTCTCGGTTCTCGCCAACAAGAGAGTGAGGGGGGAACAACATGGGTCAGTGTTTCTCAAACTCTTTTATTTGACGGCACACTAAAAATATCTTGAATTATTTGTGGCACACCTGAATATAAAATGTAAAAGTTGATATTTCCAATACTACTTTATAGAGTTATTATTACTAATAAAATTAGTATATTGGATAGATATATGAGATGGCTGAGCCTGTTTTCTTGAACAAATTAAATCAAAACGAGGTTTTAAAGTCGCCAGACAAGTTATCGGCGACACATCGCGCCACTCAATTCCACGGATAATCGGGAATAATAATTATAAATTTCGTTATTAATTGTAATCTAGAAACGGCCTTGCTCTTCTTGATTCCATTCCTTGCTTGCGGATGTGATTGTTATAAAAACACTGATACAAATCAACAATACTCGGATAGTTCTTTTCCTTGATGAAAACTAATAAATCGAAGTATCGAACCAGGCTTACAGATGAAAATTTGGAAAACACTTTGCACCTGTGTATTAGTGGGATTTGTCCCAACATTGATTATCTTGTTTCTCAACTTCAAGCTTAAACTTCTCGTTAATTTCTGGCGATTGTAAGTAAATACTTAATCAATACGATATTATTCTGTTCATGTAACTTTACCACATTCTACTTTATAAATATATAAAATAAAATAAACCTTATCATTATTACTTTTTTACAACTACCTATTATCTACGGCCCGCGACTTCACTAATATCCTAAAGTTTAGCCCGCAACTTTCCAAAGGTTGCCCATACCTGATTTAGAACTTGATTACTTTCAAAACATTTTAGTATATATCTTTGTAGATATGAAAGCAGAAACTCTAAGCATACTCCAGACGTTTACGCATGATGGAAACTAAATCAAGTTAGAAAAAGCATTAGTGGTTAAAATGTTCTTCCAAACTTAACCAAATATACGCTTTAAAAGTCCAACATATAATAACCAACCGCACACACACACACAAACACACGCATATAAAACATATACAAACTTAAACAATACCGTGCGCTGTAAAGTTATTATCAATTCAAAGTTGTGATGTCTTGAATGCATAAAGAAATATACTTCGTGAATTTAACGTATACAAATCTAAGACACCTTAGTAGTAAATTTATTTATTTCAACTCTATTCTTTATCAGCTAAAAAATGTTTCGTGAAAAGTTCAAGTGGAATCCAGCTGAATAATTTAACTGTTACGCTATTCAAAATTGTGATCTGTCCACAAAATCGAAACTCATGTTCTGTTGTGATACTCAAAAAATATCTGCTTCACTCAACAGAGGCTTTGTGTATTTAGGTAGCAGTGACATTACTTTATAACTAACAAATATAATTCAATGTTTATTTAACTGTTTTAGAGTGTGTTATCGTAGACCACTTTCAGAGACTACTCTAACTACACTTTTAGAGACTACTCTAATAAGACAATTCCTAATCCGTATTACAAACACGACAAGAAGATATTGACTAAACCTAGAAGAAACAGATAGATAAAGTGAAGCCGTTTTTCTTAATAAACCATATATCTTAACATAAGCTGCAATAGAACGTTTTTCCAACGAATATAAAGATTCGGTGTTTATTGCATCACGTTTCAGAGCGTGCTACTCTTGATTACTTTTAAAGAGACTACTCCAACACTTATAGGTAGGTATTCTAATTAACGTCGTAGTGTATCAACACAACGGGCTATTGACGATGATCTGATATCAATATCCCCAAAGGAAAGTTCCGAGGACATCAACACGGAATTTTGAACCACGGTCAAATGACGACCAACACGTATAGGAGTTATACTGAAGACAACAGTATCAAACTCTCTTAGCAATAAATAATACAGAGATTGTGTTTAGATAATTTTGTTAAACTCATTAATTACACATGAGACACTTCTGTAAACAAGATTTTAAATAATTGCTGGTTGGGTCTTACATGCACGGGCCATGTTTGACCAAAGTCAAATGGACATGGACATACGATGAAAGTTTCACTTACACAGAAAATAAAAATATTCACAGTGAGGAATCGCCTATAACCTACATGTTGCTGACGCAGTGTACAAACCCACTAAGCCTCCCCTCCTAAAATGGATAAATATTGGTTCCCTGAAGCAATTCGGAAGGGGAATATGAGCATGAGTGTGTCAAACAACATAAATTATTTAAGCAGATCTCAATTCATTAAAAAAAAATTTTACTTTAAAGTATGAGAGGGTGGAGTTAAGCTTCCGTATATCTTACTGAGGTGCGCACTTGAACATACAAGCTAGTCAGCATGCCCATTATTCACCAACTATTGTCCGCCAACACAACACCTAATCCGCCCATACAAACACGACAAACAGATATTGACTAAACCCAGACGTAACAGATGGATGAAGGGAACCGTATATCCTAATAAACACTCGGAACCTCTCATCCCCTGGACCCACCAAGGGCTGTCTCCTCCAGAACCCCCCTAAATAACCGCATTCTCCCCGGTGGTACAATGACTGTCAGTGAACTGACAGTCGCCCCGGCGGTGACTGATCAGTTCCTGACCACTCTAGTCCTCTCGGGCTCAATTAGGAACTAATTATTGCGTTACCTCGGTGTCTGCTGCTATCGCGTTGACGTGCCGCGCTGGGGAAGAGGATTGCCCCGGGATTGCCCCACTGTTCCCAGCCCCAGTGGGGATGCCTTGCGTGCTTGGTTATCAAATGATGACTCAGAGATTGCGCTAAATGATACATGGGAAGTTGTCAGTAAATACGCACACCGGACGCGGATTGTTTACGAGTGTGACAATCGATGACCGGGCGAGTTTGTTTTGGAAGGGGCGGGCGTTCGCGGATTGGCTGTGGACCCTGGGTCTCTGATTAATTGTTATTAAATTGATAATCGATTGTGGGGATTGTTGCGTTGGGGATTGTCTGTGGGTGTGCTTTGGCTGGGCGATTAGGGGCGTGTAATGAGCAGGAGTTGCGATAAAAATGGGGGCGATTGGTTCTTATGGTACCGGTCATATGATCGGGGAAAAGATACTCATGAAGATTTTTAGCTTTGTTCATGAGTCAAATTGACTTCGTTTTTCTCATTGGCTTCAATTTCCACATGGTATTTCTTCCTTCATTGGAGTGTGACGCTGCTATAGTCACAGTTTGAATCGTTAAATTTTAAACTTAAATCCTAAATCTTTACCATTCACCCTTTGAGTACGTGACTGCCCTAGGAAAAGGCAAGCCCATCGCCCATAGATTAGATTAACCTTTTAATTGTTTAGTCCAGCTTGTACATGTGGTCATTAGGTGTTACCCTTTGACCTTCTAAAGGGTCTATCTGAGCTCTTAATTAAGCATCCTAATACCTCAAAATCAGATTAGGGATCACGAGTTCGTACCTTTCTAGAACCCTAGAAACATTCATTCAGCCTTATAAAAACACAGGGCGCTAGGAGCAAAGAGAGGAGTATTCGGAAGCTGTTTCCATCTCTACAACACCTACTGTGGTGAGGTCCTACTATGGGTAAGCTGCATTTGCCATATACTACTTTGGCATCCGTATTTGTACTCCTGTTAACGTTATGTATCGATATCTTAAAATAAAGCAATGGTATGATTGACCAGACGTGTCTACTTCCCCTCAAATAGTATGGCTAGTCAAATTGGGAGATGGTATCATTAATACATTAGACCATAATAACTTTAAAGAATAGAGAGCGCTAAAACTGTGAAAGGAGTTACGTATGTCCTCACCAAATCCAAATAGGGTCGTTGTAGCTCCTTTGGTAGAGTAGAGAATTAGGGTTGGGAGTTCGAAACTCGTTCAAATCAATGACCATGGAGCTGGTGTACGTTATATATGTTCTAAATCTGTAAATCTCACGTTGATGTAGTGTGTGAATTCGGAGAGTGGGGTGTCAGTTCGGGTGTTGACCTTGTCATATGACGGTGGTGCTTCAGAATAACGAGATGTCGTCCTCTAATCTTTCTTTTCGGGGTTGAACCTGGATCGTCGACAATAACCCGTTGTAGCACCGGTGTGACATTAATTAACTACCTACCCATCATATCCAAGTTAACTATTGGGAAACATATTAGTAAAAGCTTTATAAAATTTTAAATCTGAGTTATTCCAGTTTTATATAGTAGGAGTAATGAGTAGAATTTAATTAGTTTTGTCCAGTAAAATGAGTGTGATTTATTAAATTATTAAAACACACAGTCAATTGATTTCGGAATTCCAAATTTTTCTAACTTGATCCCGTAAGTTCAAATAGGAATCTAAATTGGTTCAATTTATTCCTTAGATGCAATTAATCACGTCAATGTGTAAATGACAAAATAATATCTTGTATTGAATTTCTTTATTTAGCTTTTCCATTTCGTATCATATTTCAAAGGATCAAAATATGTTTAAAAGTATGTTTACTCAACATGTCATACGGCACTTCTAACGGAATGCGTGCTAGTAAATGATACGTGATAATAACTTTTACAGCATAGTGTAACCTTTTTTTTAATTAAATAGTTTCTGAAACAAACTAGTTTAAACTTAACCATCTGCTGTAGATGCGATTCCTGTAACTACCATGGACGTATATCTTTTTTCTGAGTCGGTAAAACATTTTTCGTGTGTATATCCCTTTACTTGACAAAAAAAATGCGTTGATTTACAGTTTACAGCATTGTCAAATCTGATTCTTGTCCCATCATAAACAATCTAATCAATCAACTAACTTAAGCTTCCAACTTAAAAGAGCTTAATAAACTTCCTAAGCGCTTAGGAAACAAACAGCAAAATATAAAATACATCACAAGAATCAATTTGACTCCCTATCTGTAAATACGTACCATAGATCCATGTTTGTGTGCTTGCGTGTAAAGTACAGATTACAAATGGGATATGAAAGTAGTGCTATTAAACTCATGCGAGGCTTAAAAGGAATGTAAAATTAATAGAATATCCTTTTGCATTTCATGGATTTAGTAAAAAATACTATCACCTGTTGCAAAGAATGGATTCTTAAGATACGTTTCAGTTTCGTTTAAAAGAGATCGGTGACATGAAGATTAATTAAAATCCGTTTTTTTTTTTTGGTATTTTTAATATAAAATGTGTCAATTATTCGGCATCGGTCTTGTCTTGGATGGAACTAATTAAATTTCGACTAGGTGGTTGCAATTTAGTGCAGTCAAGTTCTTCCTCTTAAATGATTTATTCTAATGCATTCTATGGGAGCTTATGAATAATTGAACTCACACAAACTATAGAGATTGATAAAATATTTAAAATTTATTTGATATTATGGAAAAGGGGGAATTTGTAAGAAATTTAGGGGAGTGATTTAAGAGGAATTTATACAAACTTGGAGACTTAAAACGTAGAAACTATGAACGTCACACATAGTAATAATTTAACATCATACTTTTGCTATTACTTATACTTTGTATGACTTTTTCTTAATGCTTTTGTATTAAGTAAAGGGCCGTGGTAGCACGGATGGAAGACTAACGTATTAACAATCCGAGGGTTGGAAGTTTGAATTCAACCATCGTCGTGTACAAAGGGTCTAAGGCTTGTTATATCTGTAGTGGCCTCAAATGTCCTCACGTTGGCGTGATGTGGGAGTTTGGAGATTATAATGCCAGCTCAGTTGTGACCTCGTCATCTGACCGTGATTCAAAATTAGTGATGTTGTCCTCAAATCTTTTCCTTCGGGTTTGGTCTCAGACATTCGCCAATAGCCAATAAAAATACCTACCTACCTATGAAAAGGTATGATGGATGGGTAGGTAATTGAATCAACGTCAATACGTCAATATAATTGAATCAACGGTAATGTGATGTGGGAGTTTGGATATTGTAATGCCAGCTCAGTTGTGACCTCATCATCTGACCGTGATTCAAAATTAGTGATGTTGTCCTCAAATCTTTTCCTTCGGGTTTGGTCTCAGACATTCGCCAATAGCCAATAAAAATACCTACCTACCTATGAAAAGGTATGATGGATAGGTAGGTAATTGAATCAACGTCAATACGTCAATATAATTGAATCAACGGTAATGTGATGTGGGAGTTTGGATATTGTAATGCCAGCTCAGTTGTGACCTCATCATCTGACCGTGATTCAAAATTAGTGATGTTGTCCTCAAATCTTTTCCTTCGGGTTTGGTCTCAGACATTCGCCAATAGCCAGTAAAAATTCGCCAATAAAAATACCTACCTAATGAAAAGGTATGGTGGATAGGTAGGCAATTGAATCAATGTCGCACTCAATTGCTACGGGCTATTGATTCGTTGTGTAGTCCGAGTCCAAGTCCGTTGTTCGAGATCAATCCCTAAGATGTAAAGGTACGAATTTCGTTTTAGAAGTGTTAAAATTAACGAACTGATGGATTGATAGCTAAAGTTCAAGACTAGGCTAAGAAGAATTTATTTAACCTAAACAAAGTTATTCGAAATTCTGTAACGAAAAGTGGTAAAAGTACGTGAAAATAAGTATTTTTTCACAGAGTTATGTCGGCAAATGCAATGTAAGTGTTTGAGGACTCTTGTTACCTCGTATTCAAATCGTTCTTTTTTTTTAACTTCTTTATTCGAAAAATGGATTTCTCTCATGATTGAGTATTATACAAATTCCGAAATTGCTGGCATGCATCTAATGTCCAATGGTTTGGACGCCGTGGGGGGACACTGTTTCATATGTGTGATTTTCAGCAGTCCCCCCGTCTTCAAGAGGATTAGAGGGATAAAGCACTCCACTATATATAAGTAAAACATTTGATGAAAAAAAAAAACCTTTCATAACGAACATAATGCAAATGATGGGCGAAAAATGGTCGCTCAGAAATATACACTACGTAAGAAAAAGATTACATTGTAATTTAATAGAACATGAGAGAACATTTATTTATTTACAGAGAACAAAAGAAAGATAAAAAGAGCAAAGAAAAAAATCAATAAAATGCAAACTATATACAATTTTGAAGAACAATACGCGATGACAAAGATATGAATTTAATAAGGGTTCAAGGGGGAAGAAACATCCTAAAAAAATAATACGTAATATTGATAAAAAATAAAATACTAAAGAAAAGCCCTCATTTCGTAAACAGGATTTCCTAGCTCTCATATATGTAGTCAATGTCGGATCTGAGGAATTCCATTGATTTGAGAAATGTGGTGAAAATGTCTGTGCCTGGCAGTATTTAAGCACCAATGAAAGTGGTCTTCCTGGCCCAAGTGCAGAATTATACAAGGGTTGTTCAAATGAAAAGGTACGAAACGACATTGTGGCTATAAATGACTTTATTCAAAGTATGCACCATAGGCCTGAGCACAACCATCCCATTGATTAACGAGCCGAAGGATTCCTTGTTTCCAGAATTCCTGTGGCCGTGAAGAGACCCAGACCTTCAAAACGTCCTTGAGTTCGTCGTCCGAGTGGAAGCGCTTCCCTTTCAGATGTTTTTCAGGGGATCAAACACATGGAAATCGCAGGGCGATATGTCCGGGCTGTACGGCAGATGGTCAAGCTGCTCCCACTTGAACTTGGCCAGTTCCGCGTGTGTGATCCTGGAGACGTGTGGACGCGCGTTATCATGGAGCAGAACCACATCCTCCGTGAGCAGTCCCGGTCTTTTGTTCTTGATGGACCTGCGTAGCCTTCGGAGTGTCTGACAGTACACATCGGATTTAATGGTTCTTCTGTGCTGGAGGAATTCAATAAGTAGCGGACCTTGGACGTCGAAAAAGACGGTGAGCTACACCTTCCCTGCTGACACCACGGCTTTGAACTTTTTAGGGGGAGGTGACGACGCTTGCTTCCACTGCATGCTGTCCCGTTTTGTCTTTGGCTCGTAGTGATGGCACCAGCTCTCATTACCTGTGACGATACGCTCGAGGAAAGCGGGGTCTTCATGATACCGAAACAGATGTTGAAGTGCTAGCCCCATACGCAGTTCCTTTTGCAGGTCGGTGATCTGCTTCGGAACCCACTGTGCGCACACCTTCCGATAACGCAACCTGTCGTAAACAATTGTCCACAATGTTCCAATGCTGACATCCACCTTCTGCGCCAACATTCGCAATGTGACACGCCGATCACTTCTCACTAGATCGTCCACCTTGTCGATGAGATCGGCAGTGATGACTGTGTTTACCTGGCCTGGTCTCGGGTCATCAACCAAACTCTCCCGGCCTGCACGAAAACGGGCACTCCATTTTCTCACTGACTTGTCGGGCGCACAGTCAACCCCTTATACGGTCACCATCCGGCGATGAATAACGGCCGGTTTAACACCTTCCGCTGTCAGAAATCGGAAAACGTCAAGCTGTTCCTCAATCGTCGAATTTTGCAATGTGAACGCTATCCTGTCCTCACACGCACTGCCGCGTCAATTGGACGGCACTCTTTATAAGAGCCTTTGCTCTCTCCTGCGCATGCGGGCGCCCGCGCATGCGCCGATCCACGCAGAAGATTCTAATCGCATCCTTAAATGTCTCGCTACGTTCTCCTATAGCGGCATAGGCAAATATGTCAACGGTTACGTTGTTACGACGTTTCGTACCTTTTCATTTGAACACCCCTTGTATTCACTCCAAGCTATTGCATTGTTCTACAGGCGTTTTGTCCGAATTTTGAAAACTGTATAAACGTGTATGAAAACGTAAAATAAAAAACAGAATTATCGGTAAAATATGTATTACATATTTATAATAAAACATCAAAATTAATTAACTTACTTCATTTATAAAAACTAAGGCATACTTTCAGAATTAGCAATTCTATCGATGACTTTTGAGGTTAAATGTTTTGTGATTGACGTAGAAGACGTGTTATTTATAAAGTGTTTGTGGAAATTTGGTCCAAACATAGAATCAATGAAACATCAAAATTAATTAGCTTACTTTATTTATTTAAAACCAAGGCATACTTTCATAATTTGCAATTCTGTCACTAACTTTTGAAGTTAAATAGTTTGTGATCGACATAGAAGATGTGTAATTCATTAAGTGTTTGCGGTAATTTGGTCCAAACATCGAAACAAGTGCTGCTTTTAATGATTTATTTCTGTTTTATGGCCAGGTGTACGCCATTTGAAAAATAAACATACGCATATCAGTTGTTCCAGTGACTGTATTGGCCCCCTTAACAACATTGGTTCTTTAGCTAACAATTTTATCAATTGTTGATCCCCAAGATTCATAAGTTGCTTCAGACACAAGTACAGACAGAACAAAAACAAGAAATTTCATTAATTTGAGGGATCTCTGACTTCAATTCATTTATGGCTTACTTTAGAAGAGCTTTCAACTGAAAACAGCATTCACTTTTCCTTCATTCTTTAAGATTTCTGTAAATCCATGTAGTAAAATGAGTGTACTCAAAATATAAATCTTTTATTTTCTTCAGACTGCGGAACCCATAGAAAAAAGTTTATAAATGAAATGAAATCAGGAAAAATTTCCAATTCTTCCTGTTGATCAGAATTGACATCATTTCTTGGGTATATTAAATAATCGAAATTAAACACCGCATTCGCGTGCCATATGGTGATGTCAGTTTCTTCTTCTCTGTTTCTCTTCTGTATCTTCCTCTTTTTCAAAATACGCTCTATATTGTTCAAACAGCGAATCAATGTAGCTTATAATCTTCTGGATATGCAAACAGAAGGATGAAATCTCACAATTATCATGTCCATGTGAAGAGGGCAATTTGTTTGAGCTCACATGAAGAGAAGGAAGACTAGTTTCTTGAATTGTACTTTCTGAAGCAAACATTTGAGCTGAAAGCTTCATATTTTTGAAACACGATAAAGGCACACTATACGGCTCGTCGCTCACGCACACAGCTTACGGCTCTTTTCTCTCTGGCGCGCGGCTGATGGCTCATCTCTTGAGCGGCTGACGGCTCTTCTCTCTCGCGTGCGGCTGATGGCTCATCTCTCTCTCTTTAGCGGCGGATGGCTCATCTCTCTCTCTCTCTTTTTTTTAGCTTCTGAAGGCTAGTCTCTCTCTCTCGCGCGCGCGGCTGACGGCTCGTCCTCACGCGGCTGTCGGCTCATTGCTCTCACACGCGGCTATAAAGGCGATGTTACATGTTTCCGTAATTCATCCATGCTTTCAGAATTGGATACTTCATTATAAACAAATAACTTTTAAGGTTACGGATGTAAATTTAATATTACCAAGATAAAATTTCCGAAGACTGGACCCACTCCTCTGTAGAACAGAGTGGGGCGGGGCGGTGTAGGGAGGTTGTTCCGCAGCTAGAGAAGAAAAAAAGGCGTGGCAAAGAATACGCTTTGCAATGCAGAACATCGTAACTTACAATTTTAAAAAATCGGACAAAATTTTGATAAAATTTTGGAAAAATTGTTCTGCCAAGACTTTGTTCTGTAACGTACGTCACAGTTTTAAGCACTTTCTGCTTCTAGGGTACATGGTACCATGAACACTGACGCGTACCCCTGGATGGCAATACAACGGCGATGATGGTTGTTTTTTTCCAACAGGATCGAGCTCCATGACATACTGCAAGACGTGTGCTGGACTTCTTTCCTGAAAATGAGTGAAATTTTCCTGACTGGCCTGTTCAGAGCCCCGATTTCTATGTGATTGAGCATTTGTGGGACGAACTGGAGCTTCGAGTACGACACCCCCACGCACTCCCATCTTCACAACAATCTCTTGTCACAGCCATGTAAGGGGACTGGCGAGCTATTTCTGCCCAGACTTATATAGAACTTGTGGAAAGTATTCCTCGTCGTGTTGCAGTTGTAATGCAGGAAGGGGGGGGGGCTACACGTTACTAAATAGAATAATAGAGCATTTTTTATGAAAAACATGCAGTGGGTAAATACTTTTGTCCATATAGTGTATATATAGTGTATATTCTAATTACTTTCTAGTTTATTGGTTGCACATTTCAGCTTTTCCCCAGTTACTTTTAATGCAATTACTTGTACTGAAGAATTTAAATATTTAAAATTTCACAATTTCTGATCACTGTACATATATGTCAAGTACAAAACCGTTTTCTTTTTTAAGCATAAATCTAACAGCAGTATATCTATTTTCGCTTTCATTTATTCTATTCCCACACTCCGTTCTAACCTTCTCATTTGACTATTATAGTCCAGAGATATTTTAACTCCTTTGCGAAATAAGGGTCTATAGTGAAATTAAATCCAAACCCCTTATAGTTAATGGAAAAATATGTTCAATATTACTTCAATAACCGTCTTCAGTGATGCATTTTTAGGTGTGTACGGGCATCACAAACCCGAGTTACCTCAGTGATCTGTCCACACTTTTGTATTGCTCCTAGCCTACTTTTATTTTATTTGCTTTGTTTCCTCTCGTTGTTCTTTTGTGTTCGGCTAAGCATGACCTTTGCACCATAAAACCCAAGACCAATCAAATCTTCAATAATCTTCCGAGCCTCATAGACATATCATGTAAAAATATGGGGGGCATCTTGGTTGGCAGGTAAGTATTTTAATTCCCATCGTACTGGCCCAACACAACGGGCTATTGACGACGATACGGGATCAATCCCCAAGGGAAAGATCCGAGGACAACACCATGTTATTTTGAACCACGGTCGGATGACGAGGGAACTCCTGAGCTGGCACCCTACTCTCCAAAATTCTACACCACGCTAACGTGAGGACATTTTTTAACACGACAGATTTAACGTGCACCAGCCCCCTTTGTACACGACGGTCTTTGGTGGATTCGAACTCACTATTACTCTTCCAACCTGCCCACCGCTGTCCAAGGGGCATTTTGAAGAGGTTATAGATGAGCTATTTCTTGCCACGTGGAGTGAACCCCGCGTGTGTAAATCTAAATTAATAAATCATATATTTTTCTTGTGAGATTTATCCCGTCAATAGCCCGTTGTGTTGCTCCAGTGCGACGTTAATTAAAATACCATACCATATCTTAATAAAAATTATCTATCGTCGGAAAACAATATATAATTAAACTAACGATACTCATTGAGTTTTTAAAAAATAATTTTGTACTTTATGTAAAGAAAAAATGTTTTAGTGAACTTCACCGGCTTCAAGATTACCCATTTCGACCTAAAAAGTTTAAAAAAAAACTCAGATCTTGAAAATTTTGACGTAGCAAGTTTCAGCTGCAATCCGACTTAATTTGATTCATGTGTTGAGTCTAAGCATATGTATTTTTTTATTTCTAAACATGGCAGTGGCAGAAACACAACCAGATCTTTCCAGACCCTACCCGGCAGATCAAAGTCAAGCCTATTAATATCAAAAATAACAATCTCAACGGAAACCATCCCAGAGCAAGGCTAAACGAAGCCCGTTCTCTCATCTGAACTTCACAAAAACATCCGTCACAAAGCTGGCGAATTATGTGACGGGAAATTAAGATAGTTTGTTTTACTTCACTCTGCAAGTCTTGCGGCCGTTACAACTTGCAGATTAGTCTACCGACCGCAAACAGATCCGCACATGGCTAACAAGCAAAATCAACACATGCCGCTCAGTCCGCTGACGATAGGCCACTCGATGAAAAGAATAAGATGCGAGATGTTGCTAAAATCCTCTCAGTACAGGACCGATAGCGATGGCAATATTTCGCCACTAGGTGGAGGGAGATGTGAGTAGTCAGTCTATGGGAGAGCAAATAAAAACGAAATTCGCTGTGGACATTTATATTTGGCGAGTTATCGCGCTTCGCTGAGTTTTCAAAACTTATTTGGGATGAAATAAAATCGAATACACCCCGTTCCGCTAAGGATGATTTCTCATGTCGAATTTGCATCGGTGAGGAACACACATATTGTGTGTCACAACAAACTTTTTTGTACAGACGGTATTCCTTAATGGACCCATTAAAGGGACATAAGTACATTTAAAACCTTAAAAACATTTATTTTCCAATTTTGACTTATTTAGATAATTTGAAATCTTCTGATTCTGGTAGAAAAAAACGCATGAAAAAATTCGTATTTGTTAGCTCATTATAAGGATTTTTCGAACACTCCTATTTTTATTTTCATACTAGCAAAATACCCGACCTTACTCGGTTTGAATTGGTTTATTCTAGATTGAAGAGATAATCAAAATATATAATGACTTAAGTTTTTTGTAGAATAAAAATTTATTTTAACATCTTTCGCCATCTTTATATTTTCTACAACTTACTTTGGACACAAATCCTACACATGCATATCCATTCATGTAATACATTTCACATACATCGCACAATTGCTGTATGACCAAGCTACAAAATGACGAAAGGTGATACTAAGGTTACTACTATAAAAGACGATTTATAGAAAGATTTGGAACTCCCTTTCTTAAGTTCTTTTCATGTTCAACTCAATTAATTAAAATTACGATTTACGGCGAGTGCTCTCGCACTCATAGTCAACAAAACAATATTTTTTTACTTGTGGCACTCTTGCCTCCGGTATTCGACATTGTGAAATTTTGCAATCTTCTACTGTCATTATTACAACGAATTTTTTAATGTTGGAAAAAGTTCCAGTTTGGATTAATAAACATTATTATTCTTTCAATAACGGCATTATTCTTTAAATAACGGCATTATTCTTTAAATAACGGCATTATTCTTTAAATAACGGCATTATTCTTTCAATAATGGCATAACTACACTTAAAATTTACTGAAAATTTATACTGACTTACCTAACATTTTTAAGTCTAATACTTTGTGGTGCTGTTGCGTGTGATGAGAAAGAAAACACATTTATTAAAATAATAAATATTTAAAACAGGAACAGCGAAGTAAAACAAAATAAAAGATGTCGCAAAAAATTGTTCTAAAGATATTAATTTGTGATTCAATTTTATCTCTTGATCTCGCACAGTTGCCACAATTTACAACTAAAAGTGTACAAAATTTTGTAATGTGAAATTAATTCAGAGCGAAAGAACCAGAAAAAATATCACTGCTCGCGCGATCTTGTTCATTCTCGTTTCATTGAAAAATATCGTCTGTCCCAAATATTCGGAAATCGTTTTCATTGCGTAAAGACTAAAAATAAGACTCGAAATAAATGAAGTATCAGAGATGAAATTCCATCAAAAAAATAATAATTTTTTGAAGAATAATTACTTTTTCAGCAGTACTGGTAAAGCAATCGAAGTAATCGTAATATTCAATAGACATTCCAATTTTTCCAAAACTACCAAATTATGGTTGATTTAAGTATACTTACTCAGGTGTTTTAGCATGAAACTCAACTAAATATAACAATAAAGAAATGTTTAATATTGCATTCACTAAACTAATAGATAATGTATAAAATAAAATACAATGCAATCAAATATCTGCAATACAATTCATGTGATGTCTACACAAACACACAAACACAAAATCGAGCATAGAACAGAAAGATGGACAGACAGACTTTCGCAACCAATGCCACTCCCTAAATGAAGATAAGTACTCACTGTATGCAAATTTTCATGAAAATATCTTAAACCGCGTGGACGTGTATAGGGCACAACATACAGACAGACAGACGGACAGACAGACACCAAACGAGAAAAAGGCGGATTCGGCATCAGAAGGGTCCAAAACGGATAGAAAACTTGAAATGGGTCGAAAATATTGAATGTACAAACAAACACTCCATTCTTATTTATATAGATGTTCGTTTGCCATGCTAACAATAACTATTTAGACTTCAATTGCATTTGTCTCAGAATGAAAATTTTCAAGCTTGCGCGCACTATAACTATACAACTAATTGACATATACTCCTGAAATTTTTAACGAAGATTATCAAAAGAGCTTCAAAATGAAACCAAAATGTAACTCTAAAGCTAAAAATATATTAAAAAATTATTTTTTTATTTGTGACATATTATTTGATTAGGTTCTATGTATGTGTTACTTAACTACTATTTTTTGGTTCTAATTTAAACTAAAAGCATTGTATTACTCATATCAGTCATTAGTTTTATAGAAAATGCACAAAAAGACTCAGAGTGTTGCGCGCAAGTTATGCTTCTAAAAAAGTATGTTAAAAAATGACATTATGTAAATTCTAGTAAAAATTATTTAATTTCCAAAATTCAAATAAATTTTTCTGCATTGTGTAGTATAAAGTATAAATAAACCCTGCAAATATATTTCGTTATGATACACATAAAAAGTTTGGTTATATAGTTTACCGAGATTAGTCTATTTTACCTGCTCATTTGTAGGTTTAAAGGTACTGTGCCCTTTAAATGACTGCCCACATACCCGAAGCACATATTTTCATTAATGTGCTATTGTTGTGGTTCTTTGGTTATGTACTCCTACCAATTGCCCTCATGTATCAAAATATGATCTCAGAACGTAAAATCCAACCGAACTAATCTAGATTCATCCCAAATACGCATGTATTCCTTATCAGATATCGTCAGTTTACAAGTGAAGTTACAACATACTAAGTCGATATTATCTTGATACGATGATCTATAAAATGATGAAGGTCCACTAAGTCATTTCTTTACATAAAGGAATTTCTTCGTGAGAAACACAGTGAGTTTAAATAGAGAGGCGAATTTTCCTCCTTCGTTTTCACAAAACTATGTTATCTTACTGAATGCGTTTAAATTGACACTTCAATTGTCGAATAAATCGTAATATACTGTTATTCCTTTCAAATTGGGAAGACTAATGAATAAAGGTAAAACAATTTTAAAATTTACACACACACATGATAGGTTGGATAAAATTTTCAACTCCTAACATGAAATATGCACCACACAATTTTGTGTTTACTACAAAATCAAATCACCTTATTTGTATTTTATGTTAGTTATTTTTATACTATTTAGTCTGTAGATAGAAATACTCTTAAAAGAGTAAAATAATAATATTCCTAGCTACTTTCAAATGGCATCATGCAAAGTAGAAATATTTGAGGTAGACAAATATGCTCTATAACAAAAAATTCGACGCTCCAAGAAGGAGTTGTCCATGAGTTGTGCCAAGCTCGATCAACTTGGAACGGCTCTGCAACCGCAGACTAGTCTGAAGACGTCCAAGGCAGCTTGGGGATTCTGCCCTTACTATTGCACGCCACACATGCCCGCAACAGGGCGTTATGGTCTGGGGCGTCATCTCCTTTGATAGCCGGACCCGTTTGATAGTCATTTCTGGCACACTTACAACACATCGAAACGTAGACGACATTCTACGACCGGTGTGTTACGACCATTCCTTTTGCGACACCCCGGACTTACTTTTCAACTAGATAATATCCGGCCGAACACGGCACGTGTTGCTATGAATTGTCTTCAAGATTTCTCAACAATTAAGTATTTTCCCGTAGAGCCCATTTGAGACGTTGTGGAAAGGCGATTGCAACCATCCCGGAATGTTGACAGTTCAGCCCGACAGATGGAGATAATTTGGCAAGAAATTCCGCAGGACACCATCCGGGAACTTTTTTGGTCCAAGCCACGCCGGACGACAGCTTGCTTCCAGGTCAGAGGCGGACCAACACCTAACTGACTTCCACCCTTTGTAACGGTCGAACTCTGAAATAAATCATCTACTTGTTCTGAAATTTTAATCGTTTGTTTTTCTATGTGTGTTCTTCACGTTCACCAATTTTTATCCCAATCAGACAACTCTTTCTTTTTGTGTAGATTTTTTTTGTTATAGAGTGTATTTTCTATTTCATCGAGTGTGTTTTCTGGTATGACCACATGGCCAAATATGACGTTTGCGCCTTAAAACTGAAACTAACCAACCTGGTATAAGCGTTCTGCAATGGTAAACAAAAGTTCATTCATCGCAAACCTTATCAGAGTATAAAAACAACGTATTTTTTCATTTATGTCAACATTATATATTATTTATTTATATTTATATATATTATTTATACAATATTTTAGGGGTCATAGTAGCCCGGTTGGAAGAGTAACGAATTAGCAACCGGATAGTTATGACTTCGAAACCAACCAAACAGTGTTGTGTAGAATGGGAGCTGGTGCACTTTAATTATTTCGTGGCCTCATATGTCCTATCGTTGCCGTGGTGTTGAAGTTTGGAGTGTGGGGTGCCAGCTCGTGTGTGACCTCGTCATCTGACCGAGGTTCAAAATTACGTGGTGTTATCGTCGGATCTTTCCCTGTGGGTTTGATCCCTGGCCATCGTCAATAGTCCGTTGCGTTGATCCTGTGCGACATTAATGAAAACACCAACTTGTAGTATTTTTAATTATGACTCAAAACATTCCTTAAAAGGCAGTGCCAGAATTTTGAAATGTTCAATTAGTGGTAAAGTTGATTTGTCATATTATTATCATGTGTTTATGATATGGAAAAATCAGGTACAACAATCATCGATCGCCAAGACGATTGAGTGACAGGGACGCACAGTTCGGGGACAAGTAACCATTTTCGAGTCGTGACGCTGGAATAAGACGGAAGTGCACATCTGAAATACAAATTGATGTCTGCAATGATTTACGTTAAAATTGTTGTTTTTAATTCCTTATTCAGTCAATTCAGTATTTTTATGACAGGAGACATGGGGTTACTGAGCTTCCATAGACGTGGTGCCTCCGAAATCACCCGATATTAAAACCCAAACACAAAAATAAACAACTATATCCTACCTTCTATCTTCCCAACTTATCTTTAAAATAGAAAAACCTAACCATTACCAACTACAGTAGAACTTCAATTATCCGAACTCCAGTTATCCAGAACGCTTTGAGGAAAATAAATCAGTCAAATCCACATTTTAAAAGTTTCTTGTAAGTGAGTGACGAAAAATAAGAGGTCGAAGTGGGAATTGAGGACAGAAGAAGCATCATAGTTAAAATTCCTGGATGTTTCGAGTGCAGTGCAGAGGACGTAGCTAGGTGTCTGGTGTGTGATTCTTCGGATCCTGGATTCCAAATTCTCAGTGACGTTGAACTCATTCAAAGTGTTAGAGAACTCATTGATGTCCCGGAAGATGACACGACGACATTGCTACTCAACTAGACGCAGGACCATCATCTATTAAGGCATTTGAGTGTCTTGACACAGCGCTAAAATGGATCTACAGCTACTCACCGCAAGTTCATACGAGACTTGGCTGCACGAAAACGAGTAAAGACAGCGAAACAACTGACTTTAACCGATAAGTTCAAGCAATGATACATTTTAATACTGTATGTAAGTACAAAATGTAAACAAAATTTTTAAGGTTGTTAAATTACACTAATACTAAAAGCAAAATTCGTTTTTTTTTTATATATTAATAACCTTTTTTAGTGGATTATCCAATTATCCGGATGGGGTCCCAGCTTATTCTGATGCTTAGAGTTCTAATGTATTTGCTTTCGGCTGTAATGGCATAGTTGAATGGTAGGAAATCCAACAATAAATACCCGTCCAGAAGACGTAACACAACCACCCATGTTATAGCTCAAAGACACAAATGAGCAATTATGTCCCTTCTTGTATCTCCCCACCTCATCTTTGAAATAGGGAAACCAAACCACACCGCAACCGAAATATACTCACTTCATTACCAGCACCTTCAGATGGAAGAGGGTAGACAGACGCAATCCATACGTCATTCAAGTTGCTTCCTAGACATTCCAAACGTGGGGAGGGTGTAGAACTAAAATGAGTGTGACTTTTTTTCCTTCTCTTTTGTTCCTGCAAATATGAATTTTCAGAGCTACACACGCTCCCCGAAACGGTGCCTCTTCTGCCAATCTCACGCTTTCTTCTCTACTGATGTAGGGGTGTACCGTTTTAGCTCCTGTTTTCAGGTTCTTTGGAAAGACATGAATTGTTCGCGGCAGCGAGTGCGCGTGGATGGATGTATCGAGTGACGAGTTTACACGGACTGCTACAAGAGGGATTGGTGGTCTTTGCTGTACTTGGATGAATTGCTTAGACAAATAGCTTTGAACCTTACAAGAACGATGTGTGAGTTGTATTGGATTGGATTTCTGGAATTAGGCGCGTGGTTCAAGAACGTACGAGCTGCGGGAAACACAAGGTTATAAAATTAGACTAAAAGAGAACAGCGTAAAGCTAAAGGCTGAAAATATGAAATCAAGAACTGTGACGGGTGGCAGAAAATTTATTTATGCGTCTAAAAGTTTCGAGATTTGTTAAGTCGAATCTTGAAAAAGCAGACTTTCGATATTGAGTTTGTAAGAAAATTAGATCAGATTCAAAAATTCAAATAAACGATATAGTGCAAAAAGTTTATACTGGTTTTTTTTTTCCAATCAAATCTTATATATTTTAAAATGTGGTTTTGAAAAATTTAGACGATGATGATTGAAAGCAGAACTTGGAGACAGTCAAAATATTGTTAGCTGAAAAAGAAAATGAACATGCATTATGCATTTACACATAGGTGCTATTTTTTCTAACAAAAGATTATGTTGAGGTGAGTTTTTCCAATGGGATGGCACAACAGTTTAACAGAAAACATCCTTATAGGAACAAATGGTTACTGATTAATTAATAGTTTGATGGAATCCAATTTGGTGGTAAATTGAATATCCCATAACTCATGCTAAAAGCTGATCAAATCCTTGTGGACATGATGATACCACTAAAAGCCGAAAAGGGACGGCTTGCTGTAATGGAACGATTAATTGGTTATTCTTATGGTACAATTCCGAGATATGGTCTAGTAATGTTTTTACCGTCAAATAAAAAAAAACACAATGAACATATTTTCTGACACAGAATTGATAAATTCACCAGGATAGTTAAAATAATAGAATCTGCGCTACCTATAGCTCACTGGTTGAAAACGCAATAGACAAACCCTCTGAATATATTTTGTTGGTTGGTCGAATTTTATGGAATAAGGACCATATTTAATGAGCAATGAACCGAAAGTTGTATAAGCTACACAGTAGTAGTATTAGTTATATTTAATGTAATCTTATGAAGGAAAATATTTATACATAATCAGCTAATCCCAAAAATAGTATGATTCCCTGAAGTTAAAGTTAGTGAATTATATCTGTGCCTTAAAATACGAGTGAAACAAGTGGAATAGTCGCATTTTTCGTAGGAGTTGAGATGCTTAAAATGCAGTGGTAATGGTAATCGTAATTTTAGTTAACGTCGTACTAGAGCAACACAACGGGCTATTGACGAGGGTCCGGGATCAATCCCTTAAGGGAAAGATACGAGGACAACACCTCATAATTTTGAACCACGGTCAGACGACGAAGCAACACCTGAGCTGGCACCCCACTCTCCAAACTTCCACACCAACCCAACGTGAGGACTTTCGGCCACGAATGATTTAAGGTGCGCCAGCCGCCTCCACACCATGCGATTACAAACATCCATGCCCGGACCCGGATTCGAACCAGGAACCTTCCGATCTAGAGGCTAACACCTTAACCACTATACCGGTTGGTCGGCGACAAATCAACGGAATCATGGGATTTAGATTTCTCAAAAAAGTTTCTAGTGTTACTTTTTGACAGGGAACATTTTTAGAAGGCTCTTAAGCTATTGTACTTGTTGAATGCAGAGCTCTGGTAATGCAATTTCGTTGATACAGTTTAATGAATATAATGCGCAGTTATTTAATGTAAGCACTATTACTTGTTATTAATCCAAATGGACGACGCTATGTGTAGAGTCGTAGTAGCTCGGAACTTACTTTAATTCTCCATGTGGTTTCAACGAAATATCTGGTCCATCAAGATTTGAACAAGTTCGGTAGAGACGAGATATATCGCCATCAAGATATTGCTGATTTTTTTTATGATGACGAGATCAAGATCTGGTTAGATATTTTATAATGACGAGTTATCTCGTCCATCAAGATCTAATCAGTTTGCCTAATGACGAGATATCTCGTCAAGACAACCCAGGTAGGTTAAGGTGGTCTACTTGTAGCAAATAAATGACCATAAATCTCTAACTAAACTAAACTTGCGTTGAAGAAACGGTGAATAATCAATTTACGAATTCAGGAACAACAATTATCTGCTTTTCCTTTATAAAAAATAATTTTGAGGATTATTTCTGGCACAAATGTTTTGTCTTACTTTATTGTTTTTTATTCCTCCTTACTGTTATCATTGCTGTAAATTTAATGCATTCATAGTAAAAATTTACTATTTTTAACTTCAATTTGTAGAGAGTATCTAATTTTTATCCGTTTTGTCTTACCTAATTGTTTTTTATTACTCCCTTCTGTATACACCATTGTATATTTAATGCATTTATAGTAAAATAATCTAATTTTAACTTCACTTTGTGGAAACATTTTTGTGGAAATTATCTAATTTTATTAATCTATTTTTAGCCTTTTAGAAGTTTTATGTTTGAGTACTTTCCAAATATCTTCAGGGATGGTTTCCGTAATATAACTGAATAACTTTTCTTTTTAAAGTTGTAATAAAGCTATACTTCATTAAAAAAAATTTATATTTTCCGTACAAAATTTATAAAGATATTGTATGAATAATATTGCTAAAAGCCAAATGCTAAACTTAAGAATGGTTAGCTGATAGTGTTGGTTGTTGAATTTACATCACACTGAACACCACAACGGGCTATTAACTTAAGATTGGAATAACCAAATTTTGAAGCACCTTACCATTCTAGATAACATGCATGAGCTTAGAACTATTAACTCTTTAACTATACATTATTATTTCTGTTGTATGACATATTATGTCTTCTCTGAATTGAATTACGTCTCCATTATTGATAAATGTAAATTATGTAGTTGTTATTAAAATGAAAATGTTTATTTCTCTACATTCACAATAACACGAAAGTAAAAATAAGTTTTACAACCAACTATAATTACGGTCAGTATAAATTTAAAAATTTTATTTTTGTTTCAAATAGTCATCACAAAAGAGCTAATTAAATCGCATATCTTATCGATTCTATTTAATTCGAGCCACACTGCCTTCTGCTATTAGATATTTGCAAAACTATCTAAACTGGTTTAATTAGATAGGTCCTAATTAAAGAACTCGAAGAAATAATCATGCAAATATTGCATTTCCAATACTTAATATTTTATTTGTCGAACACTTGGTAGAAGTACAGATTATTGCGGCAAAGCAAAACTGCATATATTTGCAACCACATTTTTTTTTTAAATATCGAATCCGTTTTGTTTTGTATTTAATTTACAGATTTTTACTCTGACTCCTCTGATTTGTTTCGATCCTAAACAGTCGAACCACGAATAACCACCACGCGTTGAAAAAAGTTGAAAATAATTTTTTTCCCAACCAAACGAAGAATCTCGGATTGATTTTATTAATGAGAAGAATAATAAGAATTTATGAACTCAACCTCGTTAATCATTTATTATTTTGATCACGGCTGAACAGCCTGCTTAATAAAAGAATCCTTCAAATTTAATCAAATATCCCGAAAGTTATTAAATTAGTATTTCCGCGGTGTTCCAATTTCCAGGCTTTAAAAGGCGTTTTATTTTGTTTCTAGTTCTCAAGCCTTCCGAAAGTTGTTTTACCACAATATTAGTATTTTAATTAATTTGCGCTGTGACTGAATGGGTTCCGGGGGAAAATATTTTTAATTATCTAAAAACTACTTTAGAAATAATCACAATTCCGTTTCTCATGTGAAATTGTTTCCTGCGTGTCTGAGGAATACGGTAATTCCCTGGAGATTTTGATTTTGAATGCGTTTTGAAAATATTTCACAATAGAATTTTATTAATTGTGGAACTAAAATTATTCTTTTTTTTTTTGTTTTTTTGTTTCACGAAATTTGGCCATACTTGTCCGGATTTAATTGTTTTCTGTACATGCAATTTATATGGTATCACCTGAAGTTGTAACCTTGCTAATACATTCTAAAGTTTTAGAAATAACCATTATGATTTACTAGATTAAGCTTGGTCTGCTCTGTAGCTCTATGGTTATTTTAACGCTAACTATCTGAACAATTTGAATTTGAATATGTTGTAAAAAGATCTCACAATAGAATTTCAATAATTTCGTGACTAAGGCCATTTCTATTTTTTTATTTTCGTTTCAAGAAATAGGGCCATAAATGCAGAGATTTATTTGATTTTATGTATTTACAATATGTTCTGCACCACTAGATGCTGCATTTACATTTAAAAGTTCTATAAATAACCATTATGATTTATTAGATTTAGTTTTGGGTTGGGTTTATTACTAGAGTTTTTTATTCTAATTCCCTGGAGTTTGTGACTTTAAATGCGTTTTAGAAATATTTCATAAAAGAATTTCAATAATTTCTAAACAAAAATCACTTCCTTTTATATTTATGTTTTGAGAAATTCCACCATAGATTGTCAAAATTTTATTTTCAATATTTTCCTTATAATTTTATTATATTTTTATATAATTTGGGTTCTGTTGTTATTTTATTGAATCAGCTGAAGACAAAAGAGATTTTGCAACCAGGTGGCAATAACAAAATGCCACTTATATCAATAATAAAATAAAACATTTAAGTTTTGACGTACGACCTTTATAACTTTGAATGACGATATGCAATTTATATTGCACCCCAGGAGTCTACAACTAGTCTATCCGCACGAAACATTAGCGTTGAAGGGTCTATCGCAGGTATCTATTGATTACAGTTGTTAAGTACATTTCTGTTATCTCTCTTTTGTAAACTAGAGTTAGAAATTTAGTTAAAATAGCAATGAAAATTAATTATACATGACTACATTACCCTACAATAATGGACCGAACGCCAGCGGATTTGCATACTACTTGTTTGGGTGAGTTTTACGTGGTATGGCCCGAGAACTTTGTATCTTTATCCATTTAAATTAAACGCCTATCTGCTATCCGTGCACAAGAAGATCCAATAAAATATTGATCCCAGGTTTCTAATTCATTTATAGTGTATGTATATTCAGACAGACAAAACAAATAATAACTATTTCTGGTTTTTTTTTAATAATATATTTATTTCGTTGTATATTTCCGAAATTAGTTTCTTTCGTTATGCATGTTAGTACTTAGTTTATGTTACCATGAGATCTAAAGGTTGAAAATCTCTGACGTGGAACATAAGACGATTTTGAATTACGTTACGAACCAATGGGTAGAACATGAATGGGAACACCGAACGTCATGAATGAGTTGGCCGCTCGAAGAAAGGAGGTATTTCAAAATTACTATGGTTAGTTTTGAGTGAGAGTGTAATGCAAATACTGCTAATACATCTTATTAAGTGACAACCGCCCCCTTCTTTAGCAGACAACAGAGGCAAAAATGTGAAACGAAAGAAAACAGTAAGAGAAGATTGGTGTATGCTTTTTTATGGGAAAATGACGCAGAACCAGATGTATAGAAAAGTATTCAAAGCGTAGGTACTTATAAAACTAATTTTCAATTTAATTTATTATATTAATTTAATTTATCATTTAATTTTCTCTCTCCCCACACATAATTGAATAAATTTTTATAATTTTTTTTAAAGTTATGTAATTTTTTTTCAGAATAATCATTTTCGTCATAATGGAAGTATTTTTCGTCGTTTTAAATTTAAGATGAGTTTTTTTTGGTTTTGTTTCATTTCATTTTCATCAATGCTATACCATAAAATGATACATGCCTAAGTTTTATAATCGTTATAGATAAAATTTTAATTCGTAAATTATTAAATTGTTAAAATATCAGAAACTATCTTGACTACCACTCAACTTCACCCTACAGTTTTCACTGCTTTAGACAAAGTCGCACCTCTGATTCTTCGGCAGTTTTGTTGCGTCCTCGAACAGTATTTTGAGCTTTGTCGTGCTTCACGTTCTTATGTGACTTCCTCCTCCGATCTATAGGCTCGGAATTGCCTTAGATTCGTGATGGATTAAAAATTGGTTTCTGAAAATACGAGTAGTTGCGTTTATCTCGAAATTCTTGCAAATAAGCAGTGGACATTTCATGACACCATGCTCAGAGTTTGATAGTTTCTGCTGCTACAAACAAACATACTTCTGTTTTATATATAAGATTAAGTCCTTTTAATCCTTCTGGACGTAGTCTCGAAGAGATATCTCGTCACTAGCTAAAATGATAAGATTTTGATAGACGCGATATCTTGTAATTAGAAGAAAATTGGCCAGTTCATGAACTCATCAACATAAAAAAAATGGCAATCCTTGATGAATAACTGAGTCGTCAGATTTTGATGAACAAGATATCTAGACAAAATCACTTGATGGGTAAAATAGTATCTATCTTCATTTAGGGGTTCGCTGAACTAAACTCTTGTCTAAGCGATAAACTGCTCCTAATCGTTTCACGTTTCGACCATATCCACAAAAGGATAACTTTAAAATATTCTTTTATAACCCTAGTATTATAATACGTTAAACTGTTTCCTTTCGGCTTCAGCTTTCCCCTCACACACATTGGTCACTACTCATTTAAATAGAAACAATATCATCAAACCCCATCGCACACAACTAAGGTCTACGAAATTAACTTTCCTTCTCTATTGAAGGTCCAGGGAATGTTACGTGGTCGATTACAGGGCTTCTTTCAGATGAAAATACTAACTTTAGTTCTTTTAGTACTAAAGCACTATATTTATTTTATGTAATGCACATCGAAGTGCCAGTAAAACTGGTGTAGACGATCACATGTAAAATACATAGCAACGGTTCCTATGCACATTGTTAGTTGCATCTGTCTATGTAAGGCGTGATAGACATCTGTGGACGCATCTAGAACTATTTCACGATTGGTAGGTAATCACGATTTAAGCGATTTGTTTTGACGCGATTTAATTGTTGGAAATCATGAGATGGGTCATAGCATTTCGATAGTTCGTTGGTTGGTAGTTGGTTCAACGTCGTACTGGAGCAATACAGCCGGCTAGGTAATTCGGAATGAGAAGAAAAGTTTGGATTTGCACGTGCTACCATTTTAAGGATGTATCCGGAATTCTAGCAAAACCTGTAACTTACGACAGCACTGTGGTCGTACTATGTTTCTGGGTGAACGTGAACAACTTAGAGGGGCAAGAATCGTTTCACATATCGCTCACTCCTTTCAACAACGTCATATATCAAAAATCGGAGATATTTAGTTACGCCTGTTTTCAAAATGCACTGAAGCAGTAGTATATCTCTGCAAGATCGTTATATCTCACCGCTCACTATTTAGCCGCTAGAAAGCAGAAGTAATATTATTTTTAATATATTTCAATCTACTTTTAAACTTAAGGGAACGCCGCCTCTGGACACTGGATGACTGGAAACGATTAGCTTCGTCTGGAGAATCGCGCTTCCAACTGTTTCAGGAAGATGGAAGGTATGGAGAAAAACCCCACGAATCCATGTCATCAGGTTGATGGTGGCTCCGCAATGGTATAGGGTTTATTTAGCTGGCATACAATGGGGTCCATAGTACGTCTACAAACGCTACTGACTAGTGAACACAATTTGTGAATCCTTTCTGTCGAGTTACTCGTTTTTGCATTCATTCTGTGGTTGGACTCTTCCAGCAAGGAAATGCGCCGCCAAACAAGGCTATACAATCTAAATTTCGGATGGAGGAACACGCATCTAAGTTTGGGTTCTTGCCATTCCCACCTAAGTCGCATGATCTCAGCGTTATCGAACGCATCTGGGATAGTATTCAAAGCGCTGTAAAACGCAGAAATCCAAAACCTCGGAATAAAACCGAACTGTGGACAGTTCTGCAGGAAGTATGATGTTCAACGCCTACAAAATAGTTGCGCAACCTAGTGGAATTGTAATCCGTAATAATTTTACAACGATGACCCGACCAAGTATTAGACTGCTGATCCCATTTTCTGGTACTTCCGTTTGTGTTAAATTAGCACGTTGTAACGAGGCCTGGCTGCAGAAACACACATACGGCCCGGCATGTAGTCAAATGGAAACCTTATGCTATCATGGGGCAAATTATGACAAATATTCTGAATCTGATTTACCTGATCTTTTATATTCCGGGAAGGATGCACAATTGATGACCTCGTATATCCTATTCATACACAACGGAAGGCATAAGACTATATCTATATCGCAGAAAAACAGTTTTGATACCATGGAGGCACTCCTGGAAGAGGCTAGCTGTGTTTGACTCGACGTATTCATGTTAACACAAAGTTGTAGAAGCTGCTGAATGTATTGATCAAATACTTCAAACTCCTTCGATAGGACCGGCTATAGTAAGTGACTGTTTCCCACATTATTACTCAAGCATTTAAAGGGTTCGTGTTGCACTGATCAAAGTGTCTTTTCATTGGCAGACATACGCTTTATGGTCAAAAGTATTTGGACACTGCATGTTTTTCAGAAAAAGTGCTTTATTATTCTATTTAGTAACGGGTAAGCCCTTCTTTTGCTTGTATTACAGCTGTAACACGTCGAGTCATACTTCTCACAAATTATCTGTAAGTCTGGGCAAAAGTAGCTCCCCGTGCCTTTTTGCAAGGATGTGAGAAGAGATTGTTGTGAAGATGGGCGTGAGTAAGGGTGTCGTAATCGTCGCTTCAGTTTGTCCCACAGGTGCTTGATCGGATTGAGATCAGGGCACTCAACATGCCAGTCAAGCAAATTCACCTCATTCTCAGGAAACCAGTACATGGTTTGCAGTATGACATGGAATTCGATCCTATTAGAAGAAACAAACATCATCACCATAGTGTAGGCAAAGATGAATATCATCCAGAACTTCGATCCAGAACAACCCCACACTAAGATGGATCCTGCTCCAAATTTCTGTAGTGTCCAAATACTTTTGTCCATGCAGTGTAATTCCTTCATTTGTAACTGTTACTTTAATAGCAAATTGGTCTTCTTGTAAGATATTTACCAAGACAGGGATATACTTTTACTTTCAATCCCCTAGTGTAAATACATATGTTGATTTAAATTTGTTTTATCTTTTACATTGAATGCCTTGGTCTATTTAGTTCTGAAAACAAATAGTGACAAACCAAACCTTTTTTAATCCTCCAAGTGGTTTCGACGAGGTATGTCGTCCATCAGGACCTCGGTAATTTGGCTAATGATGAAACATCTCACCACAAAGGTACTACCAATATTTTTATAGTGACGAGCTCAAGATCTGTTGAGTTTACTTTTTTATACACTACCGTACAATAATGGACCGGACAGCAAGATGTGACGATATAAGGGGAAAAATACATGCTTTAATAAATAGGGGGTGGTCCCCCACGTGCTGCAATTACACTAGCAACCCTTCTGGAGATATTTTCAACGAGGTTTTGATACACAGTTATGGGTATTTGTGTCCATTCCTGCTACAAGAATGTCGCCAGATCAGCTGTAGATTTCGGAAGTGGTTCCCTTGTCCTTAAGCATCGCTCTAACTCGTACCGCAAATGTTCTGTGAGGTTTAGGTCGGGACTGAGCAGGCCAGGGAAGACGTTTTACATCCATATCTCGATGCCACTACTTGGTAGAGGCTGCAACATGGCATGGATCGTTGTGGTCTTGGATGTAACATTCGTCCATTCCATAAAATTGCCAGAGGGTAGGAAGAAACTGACTGTCCAAACTGTTCATGTGGGCGTCGGCCTTCAATTGACCAGGAAAAACATGTAAAGGTCCCAGGACATGCCACGAAAAACACCCCCATACAAGGAGTCGGATTTTATGCAAATCCGCTGGCATCCGTTCCATTATTGTAGGATAGTGTATACTGATGAGGTACATTCTCTAACAAGGTCTGATAAGTTTTCCTAATTACGAGATAGCTCTTGAAGACAGCCACTACGAGGGGAAGAGCACTATTTTCTAAAACTTGCCTACCGATTCTTAATTTATGGAGTTGATTGTGGTCATCGTGCAGTTTTGCCACTAGAAAAATTTGATTGGCATATTTCAGATAGTTAAAGGTTTTATAAACATTAAAATACTTAAATATATATTGCTCGTTGTTGCAATACTTATCTTTAGATTAGCCTTAATTTAACACATCCTTAATTATAAACAATGATATTATTCATACCACTTCTATAACCCGCCTCGAAAATACTTATGAATTATTTAACAAATTTCTATCCAAAAAAACTGCGTTCATTTTCCTTTTTTTGCAAACATATATCTGCGTTGTAAATGGCTTTAGTCACGAAGTTATTTGACCTCTATTGCTTTTCATCGTGACAAATTGATCCAAGTACGGACCCAGACATGTTGGTCTCTTTTAGTTTTGGTACCACTTTTATGTTAGGTAATTTGGACAGTCTGATAAATTCTGTTTTTAGAATAAAAATGGAAAAATATTGTATAAATCGGAAGTATCAAAATACCTTCTAATTGTGAATATACTTTATTGTAAACGACACTCGTATAAAGGTTGAATTGGCTTTCGTAGCTGTACATTCTTCGACAGGTACCAGAATCGATTCCCTTAAATTTCCAAGAAAAGCACCGAAGAAAAGCAACATTTGAAATAACAGCGACAAACACATAAATTTCATGTTATATGGGAAAATCTTGAATAGATCTACATAAAAATGTTTTTGAGTACTGATTGTTTGTAGTATTGAATACTACCCACTGCGTGGCTAGCGTGCCAGTTGTTTTTGTGGGGTTATTGGTTTGCTTCGCAAACCAAATGGGAATTCGTAGCCTATTGGAAAACATCCATAACGGATTTGCTCGTGGTGTTGGTTTGTGAAAAAAAGACAGTATAAATACTTAATTGAAAAATTATTTATTAAAAAGAACGCAAACGTATAAGGTAATATTGCCGTAAGTATCCGTGTAAGGTATCCGTTTGAGGTACAACTTACCGCAGTCTTCAAATACGTTAAAATTTTCATTCTCTCTTTAACGATCGCTGAGATCGAAAAAAAAACACTTTAGAACGCCAGTGATAACTTTAAATTTTCTTTTTCTTTAATCTAATACGTTTCTCAGGAAGACAAAATGAATTAATCTCCAATCAAACGAAGGTCATTCGAATCTGTTTGCGTAAATAGCGACGTCACAGAGGGAGAAAAGTCAATATTCATGTGGTTCTTCATTTCATGTTCGGGTGACATCACATTCCGCAGGAAGAAAGAACGCTGATTCGAATAACGAGAACGTTCCAGATTGAATTTAAAGCCGCGACCCGAAAATTGCAAAAAAATTTGGACTACCTGTGTGCCAAAAGTCAATATTCATGTGGTTCTTCATTTCATGTTCGGGTGACATCACATTCCGCAGGAAGAAAGAACGCTGATTCGAATAACGAGAACGTTCCAGATTGAATTTAAAGCCGCGACCCGAAAATTGCAAAAAAATTTGGACTACCTGTGTGCCAAAAGTCAATATTCATGTGGTTCTTCATTTCATGTTCGGGTGACATCACATTCCGCAGGAAGAAAGAACGCTGATTCGAATAACGAGAACGTTCCAGATTGAATTTAAAGCCGCGACCCGAAAATTGCAAAAAAATTTGGACTACCTGTGTGCCAAAAGTCAATATTCATGTGGTTCTTCATTTCATGTTCGGGTGACATCACATTCCGCAGGAAGAAAGAACGCTGATTCGAATAACGAGAACGTTCCAGATTGAATTTAAAAATTCGCCGCGACCCGAAAATTGCAAACAAATTTGGACTACCTGTGTGCCAAATCTCATTACTGTAAGTGCCATTGATTCGTCAGGACTTTGCGTATAAAAAAAGACTAACTAACAGACAGACAAACACTTCATTTTATAACAGTAGAGATTCAACTTACCTTTAACTCGAAACATAACATAGATTTTTTTTATTCTTTTGACGGTAATACAATATAAAAAAAATCAGTGTGATAGGTGCATGCATGCAGAGCTAACAACGGGGTATTGGTGTCGGAACAGGATAAATCGCAAAGGGAAAGATACAAGGACAACGCAACGCAATTTTGAACCATGGCCAGATGACGATCGGCGAGATAGGAAGATATTTCTTTTAATCGAATAAACAAACATGTGAACAAGTGTCTCGAATAAGTTAATTGAACTTTAATTGTCCAAAACTTTCCAAATTCATAACCCAGAACCGTATGAAACAAATAATTTGAAACTTGTGTTCGATATTGATATGAGATAGATTAGAAATTTTTGGCGTCAAAATTGTGTATTGTGATTTGAAATTATGAAGTTAATGCTCAGTTCTATACGAAGTTGGTTCTTAATGCCAATTTTATGCATATAAATTTAGAGAGTGTATATCCTATTGAATAGTGCATTTAAATTTATTCTACAGCGAACAGATACAAAAGTTTGTTGATTTTTCCCTACGGTACCTGTATCAAGGACCCATTATACCAAATTTCATAAATTGGTGACATGAATCGGTAATTTTGTAAAAATGTCATCGTTCGTTTATGTCAATTTCCTTGATATTAAGTTGTTTCAGAGGGGATTCGGGATTTTGATCCCTTTTAATAAGTTAATTCTTCAATATAGTAGAAGTGTTCTAGATTCAATTAGCTATATTTAGTCTCCACTTTTTATTTTTTATAAAAAAAAATTAAATTTCTTTTATTTGCATGAATCAAAAAAAGTTTAATAAATAAAGGTATATAAATATAAAATAATATAAATATAAATGTTCAAAAAGGTTCAAAATAAGTCTTTACTTCTGAAGTAAAGTTGAAACACGCAGCCTTTTGTTCTCTCTTTTAATGTTTGAACGTGGTTGGAGTGTATACTATGAACCTTTTACTCAATAACAGGTAGGTTGGTATTTTAATTACCACATCAACCCTCGAAATGGTTTCGACGAGATAACTGAGCATCAAGATCTGACCAATTTTCCTAACTACGAGATTTCTTGTCATCGAGATTTTGTCTGTATTTACTGATGACGAGATCAAAGTCTGATTAGTTTGCTTCGAATGACATCTCTTGTTCATAAGATCTGGGCAGTTTCGCTAACAACATATAACTAGACGAGACAACCATCAGGGGACTCTTTGATGGCAGGTAAGTATATGTAATAATTAACGTCGCACTGGAACAATACAATGGACTATTGGCGACGGTCTGAGATCAAACCCGTTGGGAAAGATTTGAGGACCACATCATATAATTCTGAACCATGGTAAGATGACGTTACATCCCGCTCTTCAAACTTCTACTCCCCTCAAATTACCCTTTAATAGAAAAAAGTAATTAAATGTTTATCCAAAATACTTCATAAAAACACACAAGTAGGCTATTTTGATCACAATGCAGAGAAAAAAAAATCATCCCTCTGAATATTTTCAACTTAATCCCTCCACAGTAGTTTGAAAATCAGATTAGATTTCCGGCTCAGTCGGCAAATATGGTCCGAAAGAAACTGTAGACTCAGCGTAGATTCAGATAAGTATCTAAGGCCAGATAAGATTATTTCAGGGGACAAAAATTAATTATAATATTTGAGTAAGGGACGATATTGCTAATGTAAATAAAGGATGTACAAAAGGGGTAAATAAGCCAGCTCATTGGCAAATTAGTTTACTGAACACTTCAGACAACTCTGCAATTTGAGCAAGGATAATTTCATTTTCAGTAGAGTCCTTGTTAGCAATGAAAAATTCAGAAAGTAATGGAATTACTTGATTACATATTCTGGTTTCCATTTTGTTAATTTAGGTTCATATCTATTTTTTGTACTCTTTCCTGTAAAATGCGTAAGGAATACATATTTTATGCAATATTCCAATGCTCATAAAGAAGCTAAGAACTAAATGCTTATTTTGTAGTATTATATAACATTAAACATGTAGTTTATCTCGTGTATCGTGTGGAATATAGTATTTTATTGCATTAAATATTGTTTTAAGTTACGTTGGGACTTAATCTTTATTACGCAGTTTTCGTACGTTTAAAAACCGGTTTAACAGATTGGAAGGAATTACCGTTACATAAACATCGATATAAGTCTTAAAGTTACGATATTTTTCAATAATCTTCATTTACTTATGCTTTTAGGATAGTTCTTTAGGGATAAAATCGCTGTAAATGTGAGTATGAAGCATGATGTAGTGAACATGGATTTTTTTATGTAAGGTTTAAGGCTTTATAAACAACTAGCCACTGCGTGGCCATCACGGCATTGCCCGTAACACTTCTTTTCGTGGGGTTTGCTTCACAAACTAAGTGGTAATTCGTTGCTTATTGCATAACAGCCATCACGGCGTTGCCAAATGCGGCCAAATTTGAATTGAGAAGAGATCCAATCGGCGTGACGTCACAACCTCTTGCAAAAATATAAATATTCAATAAAAAATTATTTAGTCAAAGAAAATAAAACGTATAAGGTATCTATCTGTTATAAAATTTTCCGCAGATTTTAAATCCGTTGAAATTTTTAATCTATCTTTAACGATCCCAATTTTACAAAAAAGAACTAAACAATGCAAGTCAAAAATTTTTTTATTTGTTTTACATTCCTTCGCTATGGAATTGTTTGAGCGCAGGAAATGAAATATGATTCCTCAAACCTCGAAACAAACGAAGGCCATTCTTCACAGCGGCGTTCGTATTGCAAAAAAATATAAAAGTTACCATTTAAAAATTATTCATTTAAAGAAAATCTTATATTTAGGTACCGATCTGATATGAAATTTTCCGCATACTTCAAAACTGTCTCAAATTTTTACTCTAACTTCAACGGTCTAGGAGATAAAAAAAAAGAATTATATAACTGGGGTTAAAACTTTGTTTTTTGTCGTCCAATTCACAAAATGAAACGGAAAAATAAATTCAAAATATTTTATCTGCTATGCTGCTGCTATTCTAAGGAAAACCATAATAATTAAATATATCATTAAATTAATTTTAAAATGTTCTAGATTGGATTTTAAAATTCGGGCTTCGACCAAAGGTTTCAAAAAATTCGGACTACCATTGTGCCGAATCCCATTACTGTAAGCGTCATAGATTCGTCAGGAACTTGCACATAACAACAAACAAACAGACAGACAAACACTTCCTTTTGTAATAGTAGAGAAGCCACATCCAATGAAAGCAAATCCATGTGTTACTTTCATGATTAATGCGAAAAAGTATTATTATTCCAGTTAAAAACGATATCTATTTCATTTTATATTTCTGTACCTTGGTAGAAGAAGGCTCAATTTCCATTTTTAGTTGTTGCTTTTTATTAATTTATGTACATTAATCTTTAAAACAGCGGACGAAAAAATTTTTCCAATGTCCGGAATACGTCATAATTTATTTATTAATGGACATTACCACTTTTTCAATTATCAATTTCATTACCTTGAAGTGATTTGGGGACGTAATTCGAAATCAACGAATTTGGCCATTGACTTTTTTCTGCCAAGGTTTAGTGAATACGCAAATACTTCCCGCAAAAATATGCTTGGTTGCTTTTCACTGTAAAAATATTGTCACAGTGGAATCCCTTTATGCAGTACAGAAAATATGTTTTAGTTTAAGAAAAGTTTCAAGGAGAATTTTAACTTTTAGTTTCTGTATGCACACACACATTTGTGCGACTCAAAGAAACTAAAAAGCATCATGCGACCAACTTGATAAATGCAGCGAAAATCGAACCATGAGATACTGTCAAATGTAAACATTGCTTTTAACTGGAATCGCTTCGAACTAAGCCGGTTGTTTTTGCTGTTACTTCAATTATTCATGATGTAGTATAGCTAGCTTTCATCACTTCATCTAAAGACAGCTACTCACAATTTTTCAAAAATTGTGTTAATATCTCTAAAGACAGATACTCACAAATTTTTCACGGTCTGAAAAGCAAAGATGAAAAAAAAACAATTCAAAATTAGCTGCCTAAAAATTATCATCAGACATTACACTCATACAAAATCAATTAGTTATCAATAAAAAGTTTCTCAACAAAGCAAAAACAAAAATTGAACACAGAAGTGCAGTCAATTTACCAGCAAGACACCTATCAATAAAATAAATACTACGATGGTGTCATTGCTAATCGGATAGACTTTCCATTCGCAGACAGCACCGACTGTAATGTGTTCACATACTGCGATTCTAAAAGGCATCTTGTACAAGTCATTGATTACTTTGTGTTTAGCTTTTTTCAGTTACATTAGAAATGTATGCATTTTAATGAATTGAAATACGTAAATAACGTAAATTAAATCTGGCCACTCTGAGTGACTGGGTTTACCCTCTGAGTAAATTTGACTGAGTTTCAGAATAATGGTTGGAGCGTATAGCGAGACCTTATTAAGACCTCGGATCTTAACCTTTACCCTGCAGCAGGTGGACAATTGTTGCCACTAAAATTTCGTTTATACCAGCGGCATGGTATAGATCTGTGTACTGTGGAGGTTATGCCCCTTTTCAGTGACCGCTGGCATCAATCACCATTTACGAGCTAACTAACACCAACACACACTCCCGTGCCTAGTGTCCTGAGACACTGTACCAGTTTAAATAAATTAGTTTGGATGAGTAGAGCATGCAACCAAGGGGACATGTCTACCCAGAATGTTAGAGCACATTACATATATAAATCCTTACATTTATACAGTATATACATTAAATCATAATACTAGGTTACATTATAAATATATATATATATATATATATATATATATATATATATATATATATATATATATATATATATATATATATATATATATATATATATATATATATATATATATATATATATATATATCATGCAATGTGAGAAAAAGTTCGTTTTTCTTAAAATTTTAGGATAATCAAGTCCTGACGATTTTCAATGAATCTCACCATGTTAATAATTTTAACCCTCGATCCCTTATTACATGTAATGTTCCTGAGCCATGCAATTTTAAGGTGGTCGGCAGGTGTTCTCATATGCCATGAGACTGTAGGGGGGGGGGGCAAACTGTGATGTAATGTAGAGGTGTGCCAATTTCACAACAGGAGCAGTTTTCGGACTTGATTTACTTAAACCTCGTTAGGTAGGATGGGAATGGGCCGTGCCCTGTGAAGAAGCGTGTCTCTTCCCTGATCCAACTTGTTTCCTCTTCGTCCCATTCATTCTGCCACGCATCAAGTAGCCAGCTAGGGGTTTCCTTTCTGTAATGGCTCTTGGGCCATTTCACCCCTTCATCTACGTATTCCATTGTTGTTGCCTCTTTTACTAATCTATCTGCTTCTTCGTTTCAGTCGCGACCCGCGTGGGCTTTTATCCTTCCTAAGCAAATTTCCTTGTTGTATAATAAGTGTTGTATTTCTCGTGCCAGTGGACTAGGCGTCTTGGGGTTTTTAAGTGCCAGGAGACCAGCTCGACTGTCTGACCAGATCTTGACATTTTTATCTGCTCTTGCTTCTGCTGCTTTTATGGCTGAAAGTATTCCCTAAAGCTCCGCCTGGTAAACGGAATTATTGTCCTACAATCTCGTGGACCATGCGCACTTCTTGAATAGAGCAGAATACACTTCCCACTCCTTTCTCCATTTTGAAGCCATCGGTGTAGTAGCTTATGCCGGAAGGAAGAACTCCCACTGCTGGATTTATTCTGTCATTCGAAAGGGCTTTAGCTGGTTGTATAGACCAGCCTATCGCTCTTTCCTCGTAGTCATCTTTGTCATAATTTGCATCTCCAAGCGTTGTACTTATTCTCATTTTGACGCACACCGCTTCTTTTTGAAGTGAAAGATGCAGCAGCGACTGGCCTTCTGGAGGGTTCCTCATTTTGTTCGGTACCCTACCCTGTCGACTGTGAGATGTGAACGCTTTGTGGGAAAGGCAGAAGGTCGCTCCGGTGATATCTATCTCACGCCAAACGATACGCCACACAATACTATGAAAGGAAAGCGTCAGTCGTAAATGCCTCTCAAAACTCAAGCGCTCAAGTAAGGTAACTAGGCATTACATTTTTTTAACTTGAAACGCTTTATCTTAAAACATTTTATTATTTTTAAGAGGGGGGGGGGGTCCTAACATGCAGGCGAAAAAGCCGTTCTGTGAGATGACTGAAAAAATCTAAGCACTGCAGCGTCAAGGTCCCTACGAGCAGCTATGAGACGCTCTTAAATAGAAATTGTGATAATTCGATCAGTACTATGTATTCCTCTAGCTACATATTTCTTAATTAATAATTATAAGTAGTAAAATACGAAAGAATCCTGTAATAATATTTTATTTTAGGCTTCAAGGACTTATCTAGCCCCCATATTTATCGTTGTTTAATTGCTAAATCTAATAGCTAATTTAAGTAAATCATTTTAATATTATTTTTTCGTTCATGAATAAAAAATCTCCTGTGTAGAGAGTATTGAGGCAGTATATAAGTCACTTCATTCTTATTCTTTAGTTGATGTAGCTCTATGGGTTCATCCCTTTGCAATAACAGTTCATTGAGCATTTTTACATTACTGTCCAAGTACCCCAGCAGGTGTACAAGTTTGGTTTTAATCCTCCGAGTGGTTTTAACGAGATATCTCGTCCATCAAGAGGTCGACCAACCGATCTGGTGGTTAAGGTGTTAGCCTCTAGATCGAAATGTTCCTGGTTCGAATCCGGGTCAGTGCATTTATATTTGTAACCGTAGTTTATATGGTGTAGAGGCGCCTGGTGCACCTTAAATCTGCCCTGGTCGAAAGTCCTCACTTTGGGTTGGTGTGGAAGTTTGGTGAGTGGGGTGCCAGATAGAGTGCTGCCTCGTCATCTGACCGTGGTTCAAAATTACGCGGTGTTGTCTTCGAATCTTTCCCTTTGGGATTGATCCCGGACTGTCGTCAATATCTCGTTGTGTTGCTCTAGTACGATGTTAATTAAAATTACCTTACCTTACTGTCTATCAAGGATTGGATTCGAACTCGTTACCCTCCGATTACTAATCCGATGCTTTCAACCTTGCATGTATTGAGCGGAGTACCATGTTTCGTTATTGATATATATATATATATATATATATATATATATATAACTGGTATATCACAGTGTTTTCAGAGAGTGATCTGGTGGTTAAGGTGTTAGCCTCTAGATCGAAATGTTCCAGGTTTGAATCCGGGTCAGTGCATTTGTATTTGTAACCGTAGTTTATATGGTGTAGAGTCGCCTGGTGCACCTTAAATCTGCCCAGGTCAAAAGTCCTCACTTTGAGTTGGTGTGGAAGTTTGGTGAGTGGGGTGCCAGCTCAGGTGTTGCTTCGTCATCTGACTGTGGTTCAAAATTACGAGGTGTTGTCCTCGGTCCTTCTTAAGGAACTCATCCCGGACCGTCGTCAATAGCCCGTTGTGTTGCTCTAGTACGACGTTAACAAAAATTACCGGTTACCAATTACCAGTGTTTTCAGCTACTGTAGTTATATAAGCTTATGATGCAAAAGTAAAGCTAAAAGGATAAAAATAAATTGCAATTATTATCAATTTCCCAAGCTGTTTAAAACCTGCGGTTCATTTCTGATTTTTAAACCATAGTTTAAACTTCACACAATTAAAGATGTTTCACTTTGGAAAAAAATGTCTCACTCTTCAATTCTTTTCAAAAAGTTTATGAGTAAAGGGAATTAATTAAGTTCTACTATGATATAAGCTATAAACAAAATCCTTTTGTGAAGAATGGCGTGAAAATATTTGCAGGAGTTACTATTTCCTCAGACAGTAAGAAAAACGTTATTAATATTTTGCAAAGAATTGAATTAATATTTCCACAGTAAAATTATAAGCGTTATGAATATAAAGTGTAGAGGTTTACATTTACATAGTCGATATGAAAAGTTATTAATATAAAATATAAGTAATTTAGAAATATTTAAGAAATTGTAGAAGTTAATAATTTTCTCTCTCTCTCTCTCCAATTAATATGAAAAACATACTCGTTAATTATGAATAGGTTTAAATATATTGATTATGAGGATATATTAAATCCTACCGAAATGTGTAAGTCAACAATAAAAATGATGCTCAGCAAAGCAGAAACCTATTTGGAAATCCATATGTCTCTTCCAAGAAATTATATTGAAAAAGCACCTGAAAAATTATTTAAACTTGAAACTCTTTATCTTAAAACTAATAGCCATTTTTAATTACGAAAATACCAACTTCTAAAATTTGATTTATTTTAAACAGGACACAAAGTAATCATTGGGTTTTTGTTTGTGAAGGTATTCTAAAATAAGTTAAAAAATCAATTAGATTTGCTTTGATGATTGAAGTATATTTCAAAGACCTCTATCACCTGGCTTGTTGAGAGAGTTCATATGAAAATCAAGCAAAATAAAAACAATAATTAACTCGTATAAACAATTTATGGCCTTGTTATCTGTCTCGTCCAAATTCTTCCTCTTTTTCCAGAACCATTTTTCAGCCTCTTTACAAATTCCATCAAAACATACATAAAATGACGATTATATTTGATAATTATATCGATTCGTCAGTCCCTCTGCTCACGAAATCGTACTCCCCTCTCCCGCCGGAAGCGAACATTTTTCCTTTTTTCCCGCCCAGATCTCGCGAGCGTGCTTCGGTGGAGTTTCCGCGCATGCTCACCGCGTTCGCACGCGAGTCGCGCGTGCCGCTTGGCGAGGTTTTTTTTGTTCGCCGGCTTGGCGACCGTCCTGGCATGGAGAGAGCGCACGGCAAGTGTGGTAACCGCCGCCTCGGAGAGAACAGGACAACTCGCTGTCTGAGCCTCACTTGCCGCGAAGTTTCCGCGGAGATGCGCGTTTGAGCGAAGTGTGGAACTTTTTCAGAGTTTACTTGTCATAAAACTTCAGGATGAGTTCGCTTCTCTTCGTAGGACTGCTTCTCTACGTTTCAGAAGGTCGGTTTTAATTATATTTTTTTTAATTACTTTCTCTTCTAGCTTGCAATAAGAGTAATAGACAACAATAGCGAGGCATGCTTTTAATTTCGATGGGTATTGTTCAATAATCGAAGCCATTGAAAATATAGGTGACAGGGTTTTTTAAACTCTTAGAAATTTATTTGGTAATCAGAATCGGTTGAAAAGCATAAATAATTTTTCGGTTTAAATGAAACTTTTTCGATCTATTTTACAATTAGAATCTATAGAAATATCAATAAGAAGTTTTTGCATTTTGGAACTTTTGAATTTATTTAATGAATGGTATTGGGTGGAAATATCAATATAATATTTTAGGACTTTTTGATTGATTTAGTTTGTCTGTCTACGGTCATTTTTTTAACACAGGTTCGAATTTTTTGAATTCTTTTAATAATAGTGAAAATGTGTGAGAGAAATTTCAGCTGTTTCTGTCTTTCTGAATTTATTTTGACGTAGTTTCAAAAAGGAAATATTTTTCGTAAAAAAAAAAAAAAAAATTTACCAAGTATTATCCATGCGTTAGTGTATATTTGAAATATTAATTAATATTTATGGGGTCATTCAGTAGAAGTTATTCGATTATTTTAATATTCCAAATTTATTTTATTCTACTTCGATATATATGCCTCTTTAGTTTGATCCTGTTTAAAAAATGTTAATTAAAGTGTAGAACTGCGAAGTGAAAATACAGGAAGTTTCATAAAATATAGTTCAAATATTTAAATAAACTTTTTTTTTTATTTATGTGTAGACTTAGACTCGTATAAAATATTCATAGAAATGTATATTCGTTAAAATTTTATTAAGGAAACATTTTTTTCTGATGTGTAAGCTCATTTAATACTTTTTTAAAATAAGGTTAAATGTAGGTACTAATTTAAAAAAATAGAATTTATAGCTACACTTACAAGTGCTGTGTTGGTACTCACAAATAATTGATTATTCGCCTTGTTCTGAGTTCTTCTCACTCTTAAAAAAGTTAAATATTTTATATACCCTTGAAATTAAACCATCAAAAGTTAAGCGTTTTAGTTTTTATAAATTAACTTTCAAAATATATTTTACTAATTGTTTTCTATATATAATAAGCCAAACACTCGAATTTCACAATCAAATTAAACTGTCGCCTTTAAAAAGTTATAAATTATAAACGTAACTTATGGATCACCTTTTAACAAAATAGTTTTCTAGGATTCAAGGTATTTCATTATTTTCTTTCAAAGTGCTGCTACAAAATGTTAGTTTAAATATAGAAATTTATAAAAAAATTTCATTTTAATAATATTTACGAGCTGTAAACTAGCACAAAAAGTTCATCACATACAGATGTAAATAACAAACTATTTAAAACCTTTATTTTTACTGAATAGAAAATGTATTTTTAATAATTGCTAAATATATATTTTTATAATTACTAAATATATATTTTTAATAATTTTTATAATTACTAAATATATATTTTTAACAATTTTTATAATTACTAAATATATATTTTTAATAATTTTTATAATTACTAAATATATATTTAAAAAAATTTTATAATTACTAAATAAATTTTTAAGGAACTAAAAATATTTTTAATAATGACTAAAAATATTTTGAATAATTACTAAATATATTTTTAATAATTACTAAATATATTTTTCGAGGGGATAGTACTCTTGATCTGTCAATTTTGAAAAAATAAGAAAAGTTATGAATTTTTTAAAGTTTTTATACCATTTAATTCTTATGCCGGGGGGGGGGGGGGAGGGGTTCACTTTTATGAGTTTAATTTTTAAACAAAAGTTTTTTTTCAATGCTGTAAGCGATTTTTACAAATACCCTGTTAACAGTTCCAAAATGTTAATAGACATATTTTTACGATTTATAAGATCAATTTAACATATTTTCGATTATATACTTAATTCATTGCATGCCTGTTTCCTTGAACACATTTTGTCCACATCCATATATGTATGCGCTTTGAGAGTATTAACTAACAGTTACGTACGTACCCAATTTGTTCACGACTAAAATCTATTACAGCAATTTCTAAAAAGAAATTCTTAAGTAAACGTTATTTAATATTTATGACACGCACACACACCATAACTAATGCAATACATTTTTTCTCTTCTGTAATTATCCTTATTTACTGATTACACTTGATTTCCTTATTTTCCTTGAACGTATGTTACTATGAAGACGCCCAGTCGGTATGGTGGGTAGTAGATTTGTCTGCCACGTTGATGGGTCTGGGTTCGAATCCCGATTAAGGCATGGGCGTAAAGTTGTGCTGTCCTTTGTTAAGGGTGATGATGGTCCTCCAACTGGGTGCTAATTCACAATAGGCCATCGCTTCCGACCTTGTAGTGGCCAATGATTAATATCATCGTGCCCGCCGTTGAAAAAAAAAATAACATTACTACAAATGTGATATTTTTATGGTTATTTCCTTCGAGTACTTACGAGCACTTTAAATGAACGAATTTTTACGTATATTATATTTTTGTTACTTACATAAGTCTAAGAAACTTCTTTTTTAAAGGAGAACAATTAGCCGTCACTCTCTTCTTGACTGAAGCAATCCGGTGTTCCCAAATGGGAAAATGAGGGGAAAAAAACAAATGAGCTAATTGGATTATTCATTTAACTGGATAAAACCTGTTAAATAATAAGGAAGAATAACACAACCCTTTCGAATATGGATGCAACGGATTCCGTTATATCGACCATTTATATCTTCCAAATGCTTGCCAATGTTACTTAACGGTCTACTTAGCCCTCGTGTAGCGAAAAAAGTACTTAACCTCGATAGATCATTCATGCGGACTTTTTTTAATTCAAAACCGACAATCTATCAGAATCATCTGTTGCTTTTTAAAAATTTTTTTAATTAAAAAAATGCTTTTACCATTTTTACTTCACTAAAAAATTAATTTATAAACAAACACAAAATGATTGCTTGACAAAATACGAGAATTTCCCCACAAAGCACGTTGTCCTCCATTATGAAGTAGATTAGCTGATGAAACCTCGATTTGCTTAGATAAGTTATTTTGAGACTCTTTCATCTCATGGCTCTTGTAAACTAATTACTAAAATTCTACTGAACACCAATTATATATTATGCTAGCAGGCCATCACGGCGTTGCCCGTGGCAGTTCTTTTCGTGTCTTCACTGATACTGAAAACAGTAAAAAGAAAAGGCAATAATTTTAAGAATGAGTTCGCGTAAAAGTCGGACTACTTGAGGTATCGACCTGGTGTAAAATTTTCCGCTGATTTCAAATCCGTAGAAATTTTTACTCCAGCTTTAACGATCGCCAAGATAAAAGACCTCAAATAGTCCTTTTACTGTTCGCAATAAATATATTCGTCAAATGTGCGGCTAAATTCGTATTGCGAAAATATAAAAGTTACTATGGAAAACTTATTTATTTAAAGAAAATCCTATTTAAGGTATCGATATGGTGTTAAATTTACCACAGATTTCAAATCTGTTGAAATTTCACTTTATCTTTAACGATCGCGAAGATAGAAACTTTGACTAAAGAATAAGAAAGACATAAGCACCAGTAAAAATGTTTTATTTGTTTTGTTTCGCTTCGGTGGAATCGTTTGAAATCAGGAAATGAAAGGAAAATAATAAATTTAGATACTGTGATCTTTCACACTGTTGCCATTCTAAGGAAAATAGATAATAAATAAATGCAAATAAATTAATTAAAAAATTTTCTAGATTAAACTTTAAAATTCGGAAAAAATTTCGCATAAAATTTGGACTACCTGTGTACTAAATTGCATTACTATAAGTCCTATAGATTAATCTGGACACCGCATACATGCACGCACAGACACTTCCTTTTATAATAGTAGATTTTTTGCCAATACGATAAAAAAAAAGCAGGTATTTTTGCTCGATTTACTAAAAAAAAGGAATTACCTACCCTTTTTGGTTCCAAGGTGGTTTTCAGAAACTCTTTCAAGACAGTTCATTTATGAAATTTTGTAATAAAAAGTAATACTCAAAATTATTTCAGTGCAAAGTTTAATATTGTCCGTATAAAAATAAAAAATTTGAAAAATCTGACCAGATCTTGATCTCGTCAGTGTAAAATAAATCGGTAATATCTTGATGATGAGATATCTCGTTATTAGCAATATTGGATCTTGATGAACGTTATATCTCGTCGAATTCACTTGGAGGGTTAAAACGTTACCACATCAGTGTCATTCTTACATCACCGGTTAAAAATCGCTGGCTCATATAAAAGGCACCTCCGCGAATCTATCAACATTGAATAATGAAATATAAATATATATTCCTTCTCATTTCCTTTAATTGGCACAAATATATAATATTTATCTTTTATTTGTCGTTCTTATCGTACAGCTTTTATTACCCCATCAATATATAAATATATTTTCTTTCCTTTTACAAACATTCCACACTCTCATTTGCATTGGTTGCATGGTACCGACTGGATCAAACATCACGCGATTTCGTTCCAATTCAAATATGCCGATGGAAAATCTGTAAACTTTTTCGCCGGAAAATTTGCCGTTGATTGCTTTAAAATTAATTTTTCAAAATTAAATTTAAGTTTTGCGGTCACGTATTATATTCATAGCGAACCAACGCGTATAATTAACTAACAATTCACACAGGTAAATTCCAAATTAAAGGGAAGAGATGAAAGGTAAAGAGAGCGACAGGAGAAGTTAATTCAACAATCGCTTCCGAAATAATTAGATTTCCTGGTATTTTGACTGCAGGTTTGAAGAAGTTATTGTAAAGTTATCAATCACCACCATAGGTTTTTTCTGGAACTAAGCAGTTTACTGATTCTGTGGATATATGGTCAGTATCTTTACTTACCAAATATGCAGTTTAGTTTAAGTTTATTTGTGTAATAATTAAATTAATTTATTTTATTTTGTAATTATTAAGTTAATTAATTTTATTTTATAATTATTACATTAAGTTAATTTTGTAATTATTAAATGAAGTTTCTTTTTGTAATAATTAAATTAATTTTATTTTGTAATTATTACATTAATTTTATTTTGTAATTATACATTTAGTTTATTTTTGTAGTATTAAATTAAATTTCTTTATTTTATTAATCGTATATAGAAATATTTGTAAAATGTTTTCATGTTAATGAAATGTAAAATGTTAGAAGACATGGTTCGCGTAGCAAATAAATAAATATTGTTTAACTATTTTCTTGGTTGTTTGGTTGGGTTATGTCGCAAAGGTCATATTTTGCTCTGCTGCGCCAATCAGACAGATAACGTCAAGTAGTGGACAAACGTACAAAGAAAGTTCTACTGACATAGAAAATAAAAGTACGTATGTATGTGTCTTAACTAACGCCGTTTGGCAATTGGCGAACGTTCGGGTAATTTGGTATTTGGTATTTTTAATTAACGTCACACTGGAGCAACACAACAGGCTATTGGCGAAGGTTCAGGATCTAACCCCAAGAGAAAGATCCGAAGACATCACCAAGTAATTTTAAACCATGGTCTGATGAAGAGAGGGAGAAGTACACCCATGGAGAAATGGAACTTAATAGTAATCGAACGAGCACCGACAACACCTCCCAAGTTGCTAGAGCAGTGGGCAAATCCATTGAACCACGACGGAACCAATAATCTTTTTGAGTTCGCAAACTGGATCGAGTTTCCGCGACAGTAAACATATTGATAAGTTTAAACTTCGAAAACGAACTGCACTTTTCAGTACAAAATGATATTTCGCTCATTGGCTTCAGTACCATGGTATAAGATACCGTGGATAGGGAGGAACCGCTATACGTCCCCATGTGATGGCCTTGAACACATCATTTATGTATGATACACAACTGCCAATTCATCTACATTGGCTCTGTAATAGGTTACATGTGCTGCGCGACGTCTCATCTAATCGCATACAACGTTTGTCATCCAATCTGATTGTCAACGATTCAATCCAATCGTAACTATTTTGCAGTCTGTCATTACTATACCATGTTATGTATGTGATACTCCTGTTTATTATTAGACAGTGTATCATCTCCAAATCGCAGTTTCTCAGCTAAATATAGCCCTTGATATCCGAAAATAATGCTGAGAATGCCTTTGTAATAACGAGTTTCAGGACATCCTAACCAAACATACCGTTTATTTATACGGTAGCTCCAACATATATCACATCACGATGTATCGCGCCACATTATATCCCGCCTCGATATATCGCACATTTGGGTATATCGCTCTTTTTTACTTTTCCTCAATGCATTTTCGATTTTTGAGAAGTAGAGGAAATATTACGCTTCTTCTTTACAATTAGGTGTTAAAAGGTCACTTGCTTTAAGCAGTTACCTTGAACTGATTTAATAAAATAAGGTTTATGTGTGTGCAAATACGAATTGTGAAACACAAATTTGTATTTACACAGGGGTTACAAATTTCCCCTTATTTTCCTCCTAAAAGTTTTTTTTTAACACAATAAAAATATTTATATCTTTTAAACTTGAAAGCTTACTGTTTAGTACAGAAGAAAACATTTCCCCCTGCTCCTATAACCTCGGGCATCTGTACCGGGAAACCCCCTAGTGAGGGAACCTGTTGCGAGTTTTATCTTCATCGGAACAGTTTATAGAGTCATCAGTAACCTTTCTTTCTTTTTCGTTTCTCAAATGATTATATTTCGTATAATTTTTCAGCTTTCAGAAGGGAACAAAACTTCCCTTAAGACAAGGCACATACCTGTGTATAAGAAAGTTTAAATCCGTGATGATTCACAGGTAGTAAAGGAAATTAGTGGGGCATTTGATAAATATTATAATAAAAAAATTAATTTAACTGCTAAGAAAGTAAACATTTTGCGAGTCAACTATAGGAGTCAGAATTCCAGGGACTGAAACTTTCTTTTGAAGCGTCTGACAGTTTCCATCACCAAATTTATAAAACTTGATATACTTATCTTCCCATAACTTGGGGTAATCAGCTTATTTCGTGAGAATGATGTGCTGGCCCAACAAGGCCAATTTGAATTTGCCATATTTATCACCTAATATTGTCAATTTAAATTGGCATTAATTAAGAACTTTTCTAACTTTTGTCACCTATTGTTATATTTGTTTTGGAAGAAATGGGGTCATCATCCATAAAAAAAATTATCAATATCTTCATGACATGATAGATCATCATTAGCAAATTTGATCTCGATGGACGATATATCTTGTCGAAACCACTTTGAGGGATAAGTATCGAATGGGATATAGCACAGAAGGATTACGAATCACGATGGAATAGATTATCGAGTGATACTGAAACAACCTGACGTGGTTTTGGAGTAAGTAGAATATAATCGAGTTCATTACCTACACCAAGGATGTCCCCATTCTTAGTGACCAGTTTAATGGGCATCCGGATTTTATTAGAAGGCTAAAAAAAAAAAAAAGAAGGAGCGAAAACGAAAACTAAAAAAAGAAAAGACGGAATGTGACAAAGTGGATCTTAAGAGGTTCACTGTGGTACCACAGTTCTTCTCGTTGGAGGGACTGTCTCTTGAGGAATCCTGATAACTTTACCTCTCCTGACGACGACTGCGTAGAAAATCGAGTAGTTTTCCTCTTAGTTTAACGCAATCCTTTTGTTTGAAGTTTAATCTCCTCCAGTCTGATCCCAGATGTCCTCAAGGATGTTGAAAGTGGACAGATTTTGTAATTTGATAATTAAGTACAAGAGTCACCTGGTTTTGTCTGCAAGTTGAATAAGGCACGATATCCACCGATGTCCAAATCAAAGTGGGATTTATTTTGTCGGCAAACTGAGTCTCCTCCAAATGCTTCATCGCTGTTGCAAGAGCGCAATACTCAAAAAAGTCAGCTTTGAGATTTTGAATGATAATGAATTATCCTATTCAAGTTCGTTTCGTGGGTTGTAACGGTAATTAATTACAATCGTACTGGAGGGGTGGTAATTAATTACAATCGTATTATGGACGGTGGGCTATCTACCCCAAGGAAAAGATAACGAGTACAGCACCATGTAATTTTGAACCACGGTCAGATGACAAGGTCAACACCAAAGCTGGCACGCCACTCTCCAAACTTCAACACCATGTCAACGTGAAAACATTTAAGGCCATGACAGATTTAGCGTGCATCAGCACCCGTGTTTCGGATGATATCGATCATGGGTTACACCTAGTATCGAACTCGCAACCCTCCCATTGCTATTCCCCTACTCTTCCAAGCGGGTTACCCCCAACCCCGTTTTATCACTCTTAAAACTGTCAAACAAATGTCTACTAACAGTATAGCACTCATAGTGATTTCTATAGCCTCAAAACGTTTTAAATGCTTCTCCCAGAAAAAACGCACTTCTTGAGCTGTGGTACGTTTGTAACGTGAATCAAAAGCTTTAAAAAGACCTCAGTCTCAATCCCAACAGTTCACCCTCTCAAAATATTCGATATATTGGTTATACCAGACCTTTTTTTTTTCTTTACCTTTTTTATCTGACTCCCTAAACCTAAACATTTACATTAGCCGTTTAATTCTTAAGAAGTACTTAAATATGAGTTCCATAACTAAATGAAATATTTAAGTAATTGCATTCCATTTACATTAAATATTAAAACTGACTGCATATTGATTTCGTGATTTTGAACTTAATTGTTTTTAATATATTGCATTTGAATGAACTAAAAATTGCATTTTATGACATTTTAAAAATATATGGGACAGGACATCTCGCTTCTTTATCAGTTCTTAAATTGTGGCTCACAAGTTTGGAAACTGCGATTTGCAATTTAAGTCCTTCAGTTTTTTTTTCTTACTCTTTATATACTGTCGTTTTTTTTAATTATAATGGAAATGTGTCCTACCATTGCATATTCATCTTCAGTTTTTAAGACTGTCGCTTCAGCAGTAATCTGCATACGACTATACCGAAAGGGTTCTTTAATGTGGAATTTTGTAGATTTGTATCACGAAATACTTAAATATCATATTGACGTAAAACACTGCACCTTTTTTTGAAGCACTGGTTGTTTCAAGTAGGTATCTCGTCATTAGCATCTCCTAACGCATTAGATAAAGACAAAACTAACCGGACCTTAAACGACGATATATCTTGTTGAAACCACTTGTAGGGTTTGCCACTCACGTTCAAGCCTCAATATTCCGACCCCTTCTCTCTTCCGCCTCTTTCTTTTTAATTTTCCAAAAGACATCCCTCCTTATTGGGTATTTTTTATTATTTCATCTCCACAATTATAAAAGGAAATGTTTGTTTGTCTGTTTCGCGGCCGCAAAATCCTGACGATCTATGGCACTTACATCAATGAGATTTTGCATACGGGTAGTCTGAATGTTTTGTAATTTTTGAGTCGACGCAAATTTTAAAATTCTATCCAGAAGATTTTTAAATGAATTTAATAATTTTATTCTCCAACGGGTTCTTCAATGCGTTTCTACTGGAGAGAGAAGAACTAGACTTTTCTACCCACGTGACCTTGCGTTAGGCTTTGAATTATGACAAGTTTTTTTTATCCGACAGAACGCGGAGAAAATTATTTTTTTAATTTCCGCTTTGATTTTGCGCGGATGAATGATTTTCCAGCCAGACGATAAATCTTTTAACTGGAGTCACAGTTCTTTTTCCTATCTCCTAGACCGTTAAATATCGTGTAAAAATTTCAACGGATTTGAAATCTGCGAAAAATTTCAGTTTAGATTGATACATAAAAATATGATTTTTTTTAAATAAATAATTTTTAATTGAATATATCTTTAACGGATTTGAAATCTGCGGAAAATTTCAGTTTAGATTGATACCTAAAAATATGATTTTATAAAATAAATAATTTTTTAATTGAATATATCTTCAGCGGATTTGAAATCTGCGGAAAATTTCAATTTAGATTGATACCTAAATATATGATTTTTTTTTAAATAAATAATTTTTTAATTGAATATATCTGCAACGGATTTGAAATCTGCGGAACATTTTACACCACGTTCACGGACAACGCCGGGACAGCCACGCAGTGGCTAGTGTAAAATATGAACAAAATACGAATACGTGTCTTTAATCGATCTTTCAAAAAGAACCTAAACTGTAGACTAAAGTATGGAAACTAATAAATAGTGGGGAAATGTGCAGTTGGTCAATTTATACCGTTACCGTATTTTGGCCGCCCCTATTTTACCTGAAGACGAGCAATTAAAGGTTCAAGAAACCACTCAGAAACGGCCCCGAGAACACAGATGTTATAACACCGCCATACAACTTCCGCTGCTCCTTTGGGAGCCGCTACACACAGCTTTCAAACCCCAGGGTTACACGAATCTCGACGCAGACTAGGGTCCAGAGACAGTATGGATCACGTCACATTTAGAGATCTGTAAGTGCCATTACATCGTTATTGCGAGGTCATTTAAGAGAGGTCTCGATAGGGATCTAGAATATCCTCTTCCACTTTTGAATCCTCTCAGCTATCATGCCATTAGAAGGTATATTGCCTGTATAGAAGTGTATTGAAATCAATTAATATACATTAAACCTGTATGGATAGGTCATTTCCCTAAATATCTCGATTATGTGAGTTATGCATGTATAAATACTGTATTCCCTGTATTGCTCAGTTATCTTTCGGTAATCGATCTAAATCTGTGTTTCTTAATCTTTCTCCGAACTGCAAAAAAAGCAAAACGGTTTCCAATTAATGTCAATTTAAATTTGCAGTATTAGGTGGCTGATTCAAATTGTCCTTAGCAGCCCTAGTTCATCAGTCTCAAGGAATAAGGTGATTACCCCCAAGTTATGGGGAGGCACTTGAGTTTTGCCTTTACTTCCAATGGTTTTGTGCTTTCAGTCTTGAAATTGGTCGTATCAGATCATTTCTAGCGGTAAATGATGAGGAATGGAAACTATACATGCCAGTTTTGATTTACGTCCACTGTGGTTTGCGTTTATACGTTTAATACATCCTATGTGAATGTTTTCTTTGTTCAAAAAGGAATTATCGGATTCTACTTTATTGTATTTCCGCAATTTATGTCTAGTGTAAGATATTTTGCCCATCATACCATCATCTGATCTATGTCATGTCAAGCTTGAACATGAATGTTTGTATTCCCGCCTTTGTTTCATGTCTTTTTTTGGATGCTTAATGTATTGCCTTTTATTGGATGCTTAATGTATTGACTTTTATTGGATGTTTAATGTATTGGGTAATGTCTTCCGCCCATCCCTTTCCGCCCTTAAACCCTTTGTTGGTAGACTGTGTGACTGGGGTCGTTAAATAAATAATCCAGCGGGATTAAAGTAAGCATCACAAAAATTTATGCAAAAAACCATAGTGGTCTCGATTAAGAAACGAATCGACATCATCGAAATAATTGACAAAACCATTTAATTAAATTTAAGCTAGTTTGATAACAATCTTCAATTAATCAATGAATTGTTTGGAGATTAGTCATTTTGTTGGACGTACTTGATTAGATAATCCTTTTAAACAGGATTGTATTTGCGAATCACGTACAGGAAAACGATAGTTGTCAGAAAATTTCGTTCCACCATCCTTTTTATCACATATGATAGTATATTTATTAACAGTGACGTAATATTTAATTTATTATTTTCCGAATTCATATTACTATCGGTATTATGGTCTTTTTCTTCCAATAGACAGTATATTTGCGATAATCTATTTCTTAAATTTTAAAATATTGATGCTTATATTTCTAGCATCGTGTACGTTAATATAATAATGTCTTCCATTTTTTAAACCTCTAATGAGGCATCACATCAAACGAATATTGCATTCAGCTCTCTACATGGAAATATGGCCGGCATCTCTTAACTGTATCTAATTAATTTATAGAATACTTCATAATTGCATTAGTCATTTACAAAGTATCCTACTAATTCATTCTAGACCTTATATCTCCCTAACCTTATCTAATATTCTCTTCGATTACCTTCGCAAGAACCTGTTTACCTGAAACGATTATCAGACATCCCGTTCCATCGTTCTCTTACGCTGATAACAATCTAAATAATCATTTGAATCAAGGAAAGATGTAGCTTTCTTTTCATTAGATTACAAATTACGGAGAATACATACGGGGTTGTCTCCAGTACTTTCTCTCTAGGAAAAAATAGTAACGCAATTTAGCGAAAGGTTTTCTTCTTCATTTCTCTGTGCTCCTTTCACCTTAATTTTCAGATGGATGCTATTATTTCATATTTTTTCAATCAGCGTTTCCATAATAATGCAAATATGGAAGTTCTGAAACAGTCCAAATGTTAAGTATATTTTACAAACTTCGATTGACCTTTTGAGCGTCAGGTGGTTTCCTAGTAGTGCATTGGTATTTTTTCCCACAGTACAAATAGTGATTATTAAATTACCCCACATCCATTCGTCGAAAAGTTTCCATTGGGCAGATTCTATTGGTTATACAGCAGGTTAAAAGTCATGCTTGGAAGACTGCTGGTTCTAGAACGGATATATGCGTGTGAACCCCTGAATCGATTGAAGTGAAACTAGATTTGGGACACAAATTTACTCTGTTGGTTTTCGTAGGGCGCAGTTCCATTGCCAAGTTAGATATCGAGTGACGAACGTCAAGCCCTAAAGAGACGAACCTTATGCCTCATCCCGTATTTTTAAAAAGAAACCTCTCCAAAAGAGATTCTAGTGATAAATACTACACATTTACAGATAATATGGTTAGTCAAATACACAGGGTGAGTATTAGGGACTCATGTTGTCACTACATCAAGAGCACAGGAGGAGTAAGCCCAAACTCTTTAGGGCCTTCCAATATCTTAGTAAATGGAATCCACCGCTAAATAATCCAGAAGAATAAATATTACAAATACTTAGGATTGGTAAAATGCAAAAAAAAAAATCGAGCCTTAAAAAGCACAGAAATATATATGTACTTAGAAGCAACTTGGAAATTTATATATGTACTAAAACCAATGTTCGTTAACGATTTGCCGATCTTTCACATTTTTAATTAAAGAACATGAAATATCTAATCGTTTGTCACGACATTTTCACTGTTCTCAGGTTTGTTTCGACACTCTTCGGCCATTTTTTGCCTTATGAGATCTTCTTAAACTAGGACCTGCGTCATCAAATGTGGATTTTAAAACCATTACAAACATCACAGTCAAAAACCGGTTTCGAACCCACTGCCTATAGAAGCGAGAGAGAGAATACTAACATCTTGACATAGTTATCTAACCGTGGTTCGAAATGACGAGTTGTCTTACTCGGATCTTTCCCTTCGGGACCGTCACCACTAGCTCGTTGTGTTGCTGCAGTGCGACGTAAATTCATCGACACACCTATGTGACAACAATGACATCTGACTGCTATTCCCAGAGAACCGTCTCGTCATAGCGTGTTTCCTCCGTTTTAAATTAGCACGAAAAAAAGTTCCTATTCCCGTTCTTGTAGCAAATTTTAACTTTAATTCCGAAGGGGAAGTTATGAAACATTTTGAACTAAGGAATTAAAAGTAACTAACTGAAAAAATGTAGTTAATTCTCAAGCTATTTTTTCATTGTACAGAGGCTGTTCGCACATTTTTTAGACAGTTTTGGTTAGCGGTAATAAAAAATCGTTTGCTGCAAAAAAAATAATTGCAGATGTACTATGTTTTTAAAAGTCAAAATTATCGTCTACGGCTTGAGAGGTTTGTTTTTATTTAAAATGGCGTTTTTAACGAAGCAGTGGTTCGAAGGTTATATTTATGCTCTTTCCGAACAGAAATATTCATATTTCGTTATGCAAAAACGATGTGAGAGTCATGGTTTTGTGATATCTAAAGCGTCGATAGGTAATATCGTCAACAAGAAAGAAAAAAAACGTCAAATTGGAGCCTCAAGTGGGACAAAAATTCCAAACAAGTATCCAACGAAGAAATGGACATCTTCGACTATTGCAAAGGTTCGTTGTTTAATGTTAAAAGAAAATCCCCCTAGTCAAAGGACAGTCACAAAATCATTAAAATGCTCGGTGTCCACTGTAAACAAATTTATAAACGTTTATTTAAATCTTAAGAAAGCGAAAAAACGCAATGTGCATCGTCTTTCTCCAAAGCATATCGCTGAACGCAGGACACGCTGCCGAATTCTATCTGAGAAACACTTATCCAAAGAAAAATGGAAAAAAATTGTCACAATAGATGAATCATGGGTGTATTTAAATGATTGCAGCAAAAAACGAGCCATTTATTATCATAAAAGGGGAGAAAAAAATTTAAGTACATGGTTCACAGAATCGGAAGAAAGTTTTTCTAAGGGATTCATGATTGTTGCTGGTTTTTCATATAATGGCAAGTTAAAAATAAAGAGAGTGTAAAAAATGTCCAGATTAACTCCAAATACTTAACTCCAAGAACATATTTTATCGCCAATTTTTCTGAATGAAATACCATCGCTTTACCCACAGTGCCATCAATCTGTGGAACTCCATCAAGACAAAGCTAGCAGTCACATATCAAAATCCACTGTAAATTTCTTAAAAGAAATGGAACAAAAAGCCGGTATCAAGGTCATACCCTTCACTGATATACCTACTAAATCTCCCGATGTATCACCTATGGATTTTTGTGCTTTCGGACTTTTAAAATCTGCATTATCCAAACGTCATCCCACATGACTCTGGAAAGCTGTTCAGGAGGAATAGGATAAAATACCTCTTCTGACACTTCAAAAGGCATTATTATCCTGGAAATTACGGTGTCGAAAGATAGTTCAGAATAAGGGCTATCAAATAAAACATTTAAAACACAAGAATTTTATGTAATTTAGTTTTGTGAACACAATATACATTGTCTAAAAAATGTGCGAACAGCCTCTGTATATCATTTGAGACCTCTGAAAAAGTTACCGCTTAACTTTCAGTAAATAACAAAGAGTTACAAAAAGTTAAATAGCTATAAAAAAAAATTTTTTAGTCCATGGTATGTATTTAATTAACGTTTCCCTGGAGCTACTCAACGAGCTATTGGCGACAGTCCGGGATCAGTCCTTATGGGAGAGATCCAAGGGCAACACATTGTAATTTTGGTCAGATGAGGAGAACGAAATCTGAGCTGGCACCTCACTCTTCTAACCTCCACACCACGCCAACGTGAATTCAGTTTATGTGTCGGGGGTCTCAGCCGGTGATATAGCACCCACGCGTAAACAATAAACACCAATATTTTCAATATTTTTAAGACAAAAATAAGAGAAAAGGTCATGAAGAGTTGGATCATCAAGAAGCTACGAAGCTTTTACGCTTGTATAAAAGCATCATCCTAGAACAATCCCAAAACCAGTAAAAAGCATCCAATCAAAATGTCAAATGATGTTATCTTAGAAAAGGGAAATGGAAAGCATTGCAAAGATCACAAACGCTAGTAATCATTGATTGCTTTTGCTAAGGTATTCTCAGAGTTCATGAATCAATTTTGGAATTTAAAACTGTTATGAATCGGGGCAGACTGTTTTGTTCATTGATCCGCCCCGGAGTTAAATTTAAAGCAGAGAGAGTTCTCTGGAAACTCTTGCCCTTTATTGATTCCAATACGCGGCTCTAAGAAATAAGTTGGGATAAATTATTCACCTTTCGAAAAGTGAACTGAGGGAGAGCATGAGGCAGACTTCTTTCGTTCCTGCTAGACGTGTGACGAAAGTAGAGAAACTTGTCACGTTATAATATAAAAGTGAATTATCTGATAAGGGATAATTTCTCTTTTATCTTTTCACTTCGTTTCACTACCTAAACTGCACTTAATTAGCTTCATGAATGTCTTCCAGTTTAAAGAAAGATTTTAATCCGCTTGAAGAGTTTCGGGGTTCAATCGTATTTGTTTTTACGGTGTAATCTTGTATGAAGTTGTTTTATGATTAACGTAGATTCAATTATTTTTATTGAAATGGATAAATTATGTTCAAATTAATAGACATAAGACGTTATTGCGTAGATATAAGAAAAATAATAAGCTTTTTTATAATAACACTTTACAAGGGAAATGTTAACCTTCTGAGGAGGTTCGCACGCATATATCCGTTTTAAACCCAGTCTTCCCCACATTCCGTAACCAGTTTTGACCTTAGTGATCAATAAGTACTTATATGTGCTATGAGGTAAAAGCATTACTGCACTACATGGAAATCTCACGTAGCTCTAAGGATTATTTGACCATTTATATTATTCATTTTGGGTAATTTTATCTATTGAGACTACCTAGGTACATAAAATATATAAATAAAATCTGTTAGTGTTTAATAAAAACCTAATTTTGCACATAATATTATTTATAAAATATAACTAAATACTAAAATATTAATTCCTAATAAATATATCCTGTGTGACTTTATGTATCATAAATAACTTTAATGAAATAGACTTACGGAGTGTCGTAATGTACTCCATTATAAGAGCACTAAATGCTAATAGCGACAGATCAAAAGGACTCACAGCTGACTAACTAGAAGAGGTCAACCTATTCGGCTTAAAGTATACCGCTGATTCTATTACGAGTTTATTTACCTCTCGAAAATGTGAATAGTCAGTTAAATATCATAGGTTAACGGGTTTCTAAATTGCTTTTTAACGTTCACATTCTCTTTTTTTTAACGTCCACATGCCGTATTAGTTTGGGCATTGCTATGTCGAATTAGATATAATAATTTCATTTTTAAGCTGAAGCAATAATGAAATTTATCAGATTTAATCCGGTCTATAAATTTCTGTAAAGTATGAGAGTCGGCCAAGTTAACAATTCTATAGTAAGTTCAATTTAACAAGCTTCTTCAATATTCATTTATCAGATTTTGAAGCCCTATATATGGCGCTTTATTCAATATGATGAACAAAAATAATTCACAATTTTTTATTCAACAAGAATGGATATTTTTATAGGATTTTAAGAGGGATAACATTTTAATAAATGTACACAGCTTCTTTACAATATCCTTTTCGAATGAATAGGATTGTATGAACAATTTACGGGTACTTTTGTTTATTCAACCATGCCCATGCTTTTAAAAATAAACTGAAAAGCATTATTTAGCATAATTTCTAATTACAAGCTGTATCGAAAGTATTAGATTAGCTTATGCTTTTTAGACTAATCCTGAGTACTATAGCATATGATTACATGATTTCTGTAGTGATATATAATGTATCATCTAAGCTAATTTCGTACACTTGGCCATAAAAACCTCCTCCGTTTACCAACGGAGAATTAATTATAAAATTTAAATTACGCATTCTGAATTTTGCTTAGAGTGTTTTCCATCAACTCACTTCTACTCCAAGTAAAGTGAAAAGCGTTGATTTAGGACACGAAACATCACTTAAGTATTCATCGAAAAACTAAAAATCTGAATATAATCTTTAAAATTTTGTCTACCTTCTTAATATTCAAAATGAATTTGTCTCTAATTTAGTTTTGTCGTGTTAATCTATAGCCTTTTTTTTTTGCCTAAAGCTGAGTTGAGATGAGGAAAAATTCAGACGTATAGAGGAATTATTTCTTTCGTGAAATTTTATCTGAGCTTGTGTATGAAATCAACAATTTTTTGTAACAACGAATTAGTTCTTTCTTTTCGATTAAAATTGCATTAATAGAATACAGGTATGAGTTAAAAGTTTGATATATCTAAGCTTAATATAATATCAATTTCAATTTCACTAGCCTTACAGAGTTATAAATACCTAGTAATTTTATTTTATACTTACGAATTAAATAAGATAAGTTTTTTTTTACAGTGAATCAGTTTACTTTCCTTTTAATCAAATTACATAAGTTAAAATAAACGTATTATGAATTAAACAATTTGATACATGAAATCTAATGCAACAGCCATTTTAATTTAAAAAGTTTATACTGTAATATAGAACTAATTAAATATCTATTATGGACTCAGAATTGGATAATTCTTCATACATTTGAGACACCAATCGTTTTACCTAAGCACTCAATCTTTGTTCACTGGACATTACTTTTAGAAAGTCTTTCCATTAATAAGCTCTAATTAAAATTAGCAAAAACGCAAACGTCTTCCCACGCACACACTTAAGTATGATGATGAATCTAACATTAAAAATTTATTATTTTTTAATTAGTAAAAATAATAAAATTAGTTTTTGACTAATAAATTGGAGTTCTAAGAAGTGTAATTTTGTTTCACTTAATTACTAAAACAAAACCCATTCAAGAAAATAAAAAAATTACACCTATATTCTTCATTACCCAGATGTAAAATTTTAAAGCTTGAATTTCTATATTTAAAACTGATAATTGTTGTAAAACGCATTTATAAATTATCAGTGAGTGAAAACGTTACAACGAGAGTCCTTGTATTATGTTACACAATTAATATAAATAAAGCAACATTAACCTCTGGGTTTTTTTCATGTGAAATTTAAACTAGTAAAAGATGAAATTCTAAACATAATCGATCAAATCTAGGAACCTTCAATATTATTTTTGTTATTGAAAAAGTAACAATTTATGCACTAATCCCCGATTAGTCATACATTAGGCAAATACTAAAAAGTTCATGGAGATCAATCTCCTAAATTTTCATAGCAATCATTTATTACAACTGTCCATTTTAAAAATACATATTTTTACTTACATAAATTTATTTCCAACACAGTGCATAATCCTATTTAAATAAGTTAGACCTCATAAAATTACTGTGCAACGTTAACTAAACAGAAGTAACGAAGGTTTGGTATTGTATTCTTAGACTAAATTACACTGGTTGCTAAAATTTCATTATGCTACTTGGTTATAGTAATTCTCAGTGACAAGTTTAAGACTGAATTTTTTTCTCTCGCACAGAAAAAAGAGAATGAGAACTGTAATGATAAAAATCCAATGTAAACTAAAATCTATACACCCGCTTTGCAAGAATAAACATTTTAAACTGGATATATAGAAGTTCTTCTTTAAGCACGGCTTGACGATGAATTTCCATTGATCCAATTAGAAAATAACTGTCTTGTATGACAACATAGTGTAAGGATAAGTGTCTGTATTGGATATCGCTTGCGTTTCTTTGTAGGTAAATGCTGTTCAATGAAATTTACATTTATCGAATAAACTGAGATTGCAGAGAGAAATTCTGCTTTCGTTCCGGCTTGAGAACAGATGTTCATTGCTACAATTGGGAAATAATTGTCATAGAGGAGCGTAGATTAGTAATATAGGTGCCTGTATCAGCTATTGTTTACATTTTCTCATAGGAAAATTATCTAAAATAAAATTTTGCTTTGACAGAATATACAGATTGCAAACAAGTATTCTGCATTCGATCCTAGATTTCTCCAATATGTGAAGCAATGTCTTAGGTGATAGTAGGTTACGAACATAAATGTCTGTATATATACCTCTTTCTTTGTAGGGAAATTATATAAAGTAAAACTTACACTAAGGATTTAAAAGCTCCGATGTTATCTGAAAAGATTAATTCATTGAGCTAATCCGTCAATGGTGTTTCGTTTGGCGCTTTAATCATATTTTGCTACACAAGGGCTAATGCGACCAGGGCCTATTTTACATAAAAAATGACGCTATCCCGCCAAAATACAGACTACCTTTTATTCTTGTGTGCGAAACAAATAATTTCAGGAATTTTTCAATTTGATTTCTTTGTATCAGTCCATGCTTAAGATAAACGTAATTCTAATGGTAAACAAAATTTTATAAACTAGGGGGCCCGCCCCCTGCTCGCTAACCCCCGGAGGATTGCTTTGCAATCCTCATTGGTTTGGTTCGCTGTGGGAACCTATGCTCGCTTCGCTCACATCAATGAAGACATGTGTCCTAGCAGAAAAGATTTACAAAATATGATACTTCAAAAAAATATTTTTCAAATCTAAATTTTCTGTATTACAGAAATTATAAACAGTACCCTGGAATCAGAATTTAGATGAAAACTTTGAGCACATTTTGAGTCGAAATGCGAGCACTGCTTTGGAAATTGAATACCCAGAATGTGTACATTTCCAGAACACTCGAGTAACCCACACTTTTTCATTGAGTTTGTTGTCGAAAGTTATAGTGCAAGCGTCTTGTTGAACTATAATTGTTGGCTCTGAAAAGGACCGTTTTTTAAATGGCACTGAAATGATCTTCCGCTTTCTTAAAATTCTAATTCTAAACTGCAACAGCTGGCTAAAATTCTTTTTTTTTTTTTTCAATAAAATTTCATTCGATAACGTTATAAATTCAACTGAAGCGCGTGACTTCGTGGTAAACAAACAATCGTACAATGTTTCCAAAACGCGATAACAAATAACGTCATTTCTGCGTGCCACGTAAGAGAATTATATATATATATATATATATATATATATATATATATATATATATATATATATATATATATATATATATATATATATATATATATATATATATATATATATATAGATAAAAGGAACTGCAAAAGCTCTATGTTTCAAACTGATCTGAAACACTCACATATTAAACATATTTCAGCGCACTCGAATGTCTAAAACTGAATAAATTTATCTTAAAAACATAATTTTAGGAAATATTCTGAACAACAGGTTACAGCATTTGCTGTTTGGATTTTGTATGAGCAAGAATTTTCTTTGTGGTTGGTTAATAACGAGAAATGCGTAATATGAGGCAATGGTATACGTGCTGCTATGGTTCAAATGAAATCGAAAAAAACCGCATTCTAAACTCACAGCATAATTAAATTTGCTGCACAAAGAGTATATTTGTTTTATTTTTCCTGCTCTTTTAACAAATGTTACCATCCCAGAGCTGTTGAAACGTTCTCTCTCTTTTTAAGAGATAAAGTCAAGTTTTCAGCAGTAAAAAGTGTAAAAAGTAAATAAAACGTTTACAGTGAGGCTTTTAGCAATTAGGTATCCCTTGGCAATAAAACGTCGGGAGTGTTTTGCGTAAAAATTTGAAGAGACTTTATTAGTTTACTGACATTTCAGCTCGGTAAATAGCACTATTCTCTTCCTTATTTGAACATTTTTACCGCTACGTCTAAATCCCACAGTGTTATTTTTAAGGATTACTTTTTTGTGTAGCGTGGTAGAAATTTATTGTGAGTCCGTTTTTCTGTTTCTATAAATAATTTAAATTACATTTACTTTTTCTTTCTTGGTATAATTATTATCATAATGCACTAATAACATTTCTATAGTGTTTTGCATCCATGAACTTTATAAGTTTAATTCGACGTGTGTTTAGTTGTATGCTCGAGTATCTCATTTCACCACGATCTTTATTCATATAATCTACTTTTTAACAGTAGTATAATAGGATTGTTGATGATTGAAAATATCTGATAGCTCGAACTAGACTATCATTATACTTTAATGCCTTAATAATTTAATCGTATGTAAATAAAACAGCTCAATTTACCAAGTTGACTAGAACGGTAATATGGTAATATAAGATGTTTTATTACTACCTAAGTTAGAGTTAAATAGTAATAGAACACCCAGAGAGAGAGAGAGAGAGAGAGAGAGAGAGAGAGTTTACCAAACTGGTAAGGAATAATATTTAAGTATGCAGATGAATTACTTTTGAATTCAATAATTACCGCATTAAATAATCGGCTGAATAAAGTGCATAATATAATTTGTTCTTTTATTAGTTTTTTAATAAAATGTAAACGGAGCATTGAAAATCATTTCAGATATTAACAATGATATTTACAGTTCTGTGTTTTAAGTTACTTCAATTTGCAGAAAAGGACGAACATAGAATTTTTTGTTGCGTAACTAAAGAATGTCAGAAAATATGAAAGTTCTGCAAAATTGAGTGCGTGCTAGAAAAATTGAAAAATGTCTATATATATCATCACGTACTAGTCTTTACTTTTTAAGCAAATTTTAACTCGTACAAAATATAATCTTGTAAAGTATTTTAAATCATGCAATCGTATTAAAAGTGAGAAAGATATTATCATTTTTTTTAGTCTGGTAGCGTACTATCAATGAGGATTAATTATGTAAATTTTAACTCGTAATTTTCTATTCTCTTTTATTTCCTTTTTCCCAATTCTGAGTAAAGTTTTTTTTAGTCTTTTGTGTTATACGATTATGTTTCAATATTAACGAGTTTTTTAATAAATTAGAAAAGTCACACCAACAAAAAATATTAAACACTAAACTAAATACTTATGTAACTTATTTAAGAAATAATTTTATGTTATCTGATTTAAAACTTAACTCCTTGAATTATGAACGCTATTTGTGAATGCGGAAAATTTAAATTGTGAAATACACTGTTCATTGAAAAATAGCTGAATTACTAGTCCTCGCTGCATCAATCCTTAGCATAGTGTGCTGGAAGATATCATCTTGATGTCTGCGTAGCCATCTGCACCACCATGCATAGCAAATCCTACATTTTGAATGAACAGCATGTTTACTTACACAATCCTTAGGTATCAAAGAGGCCACATTAGCCAGATTAAAATACTTACCCATTAGTAACAGAAAGGTTGCGATTTCGAATCTCGATCCAGAACGTCTTGTTCGTGGAGGCTGGAATCCGTCGTTGCCTCACGTGCTCATTTTAGTGGAGTGTGGAAGTTTAGGTAGTGGTCAGATGTTTACCTCGTTACCTGACTGTGGTTCAAAATTTCGAGTTGTTGTTCTCGCATCCTGGACCTCGTGATTCATTCTAAGCCGTTGCCAATAGACCGCTGTGTTATTCATTTTAAATAAGCTATATTAGCATAAATTCAAAAACCCAATTTTAAATTTTTCATAATAATTAATGTGTTAAAGTAGAACAAGACAGAAAAATAGACACCGGTCACAAGAATTATGAAATAGTTAATGTATTACAGAGCTTCGTTCAACCAACATAACACGTTCGATTGTGAAAGTTTACCTTTTGTTGATGCTTCAACTGCATTCCAGCGTCTTGTGTTGTTTATGGCGAGTTTTTAACAGTGTGGATAAAAAGCTCAATAAGCACTAAACAATGAAGAATACCTGATACTCTCCGAAAGCAGCGTTTCGAGCTCAAACCAGCATTCGTCAAGCAAACAAAGCACCGGGTCGTGAAAATATGACTAAGCCCTTTCTCTGTAGTTGTGGTAAGGCATACCAATCACTCAAAATGATAGATGGTCTGTCATTCGCTCTGAGTGAGTGACAGTTTCTACTTTTCCTACAAATGACGAGCGGACCGCATCCATACTTTTATGATCACTGACTCCTAGCTCATTTATTTCTTAGGATCTATTCTTACGAATGACGTTGCTTGTGAACAAACCTAAGTTAACCAAAAACGTATTCCCAATGCTTTTAAATCTATATGGGGTTTTTCCCACTTGCGATATCTGAATGGCGCGTTAATGTTAGAAAGCATGCTCACTCTCCTTTTAGTTTAAATCCTCCACTTGGTTTTAACGATATATCTTGTCCATCAAGATATGACCGATTATGTTAAGGACAGACACTGTATATCTTACAGCATCTATCATTTTAATTAGATATAACCAATTAATACGAGATATCTCGTCCATCTGTTAATAACGAGTTACCTCGTCCATCAAGATAAGACCAAATTTGTTAAATGCTAGATATCTCGTCCATCAAGATGCCTACAATTTTGTTAATTATGAGCTATCTCGTCCATCAAGTTAAGACTAATTTTGTTAAATACGAGATACCTTGACAATTTTGTAAATGAGGAGTTATGTTGTCCATCAAGATAAAACCAATTTTGTTAAATACGAGATATCTCGTCCATCAAAATCTTGACAATTTTATTAACTATGAGGTATTACGTCCATCAAGATAAGACCAGTTTTGTTAAATACGAGATATCTCGTTCATCAAGAGATCTACAATTGTGTTAACTATGGGGTATCACGTCCATCAATATAAGACCAGCTTTGTTAAATACAAGATATCTCGTCCATCAAGAGATCTACAATTTTGTTAACTATGGGGTATCATGTCCATCAAGATAAGACCAGCTTTGTTAAATACGAGATACCTCGTTCATCAAGAGATCTACAGTTTTGTTAAGTATGAGGTATCACGTCCATCAAGATAAGACCAGCTTTGTTAAATACGAGATATCTCGTTCATCAAGAGATCTACAATTTTGTTAAATATGAGGTATCACGTCCATCAAGATAAGACCAGCTTTGTTAAATACGAGATATCTCGTCCATCAAGAGATCTACAATTTTGTTAAATATGAGGTATCACGTCGATCAAGATAAGACCAGCTTTGTTAAATACAAGATATCTCGTCCATCAAGAGATCTACAATTTTGTTTATTATGAGGTATCTCGTTCATCAAGAAATGACCAATTTTATTTAACGAGGTTTCTTGATTACCAAGATTTTACCGATTTTATCCGATTACCGATTTTATCCATTGCAGTAAAATCTTATCCGGAGAGCTCATACTTCTTTCCTAATTTAAACGAAAGTAAGGTTAGTAGTAAATAAGAAAATGTGAAAATGAGTTTGCATATATACGCGCTGGATGAAAATGAGTTAAAACAGCTAAATTTGTTAATATCATGAAAACCTTGTATACCAACATTATCGTAAGGCTTTATAATTGTATTCTAATTGTATGGTAAATAGATTTAATCAAACTTAAACTAAAAAAATGCTATAAAACATTAAACGGACAGCGTTTCCCACAATAGAATTATAGCTAAAATGCAATATTAGTGACAATTCAATAGCAAACAATGTGTGAATTCCTAACATACTACAAATAGTCAAGGGCGAATTTCAACAGAAAATACGTACTAAATTTTAATTTTAGTTAAATGGAGTGATAGCAACCAAAATACTGCTATATATTCGGAGATCCTTGGTTTTTAAATTACTTCTAACAGACATAACAAGGAACTTTTATTTCTTTAGGAAACTATTCGACTGACCGCTAACACAAATCCCCAACGAGACTCCCGCCGAATCATAGTCTGTTTCGCTGATTACGCAAAGACTAGTCTTTCGCAGATGTTATCTTTAAGTACGTATCATGGCTCTGTAAGAAAGGAAGCAAATAGATGTTATTCCAATCATGGGAAACATCCACTTAGTTCACTTAAAAAATTTTTTTTTGTTTGAGCTCAGCATAGTCGAATATAATTGTGTAGAATAATTTGATTACTGAACTCCAAAAGAATTCAAACGTACACGTTAGGGGTGTGATGTTTCTGAAATATTTTAATCCTATCTATTGAAGTAGCAACCAAAGAGGAAATATATATGTATAAGAGAAGAGTAAGATACAGTAACATTTTTATGAGCCGAAACTCATGTGACCAAAACAAGTGTCATGTGACCACAACTAGTAGTAACGTAACCCTCAGACTGCTTTAGTCTGCAGGGTGGAACCGAACATTTAACATATGATTGATCCACGGGACGTGAAAAACGCTCACCCATTGGTTCATCATTTGATTCGTTCATTGATTGATCATGTGATAGTAGTACTCTTTAATTATTTCACTAATTTTGTCGCCACTATAACTATCGAAATGCGGATTTACACACCTATCATGTAATTAGATGGTATATCGACAAATATGAAGGTATCAAGTTATAGATAAGATACCAAATTATAGGACCAAGTAAATTTTTCCCAGAGCAGCCATATGACTACTAGTCTACAGACTATTTATATTTCACGTTTATGGTAGCCATCTGCAAGTTGCAAGAGGCGCATATTCCATGCCTTTATCTTACCGTTGTGTATTCCTCTATCCTGTATAAATAAAGATTCTCTGTGAGTTTTCTTTTAAGCGAGTACAGATTTTTGGTTGATAATAATTGGTAATTTGTAATTAACGTCGTACTAGAGCAACACAGCGGGCTATTGACGACAGTGCGGGATCAATCCCTTAAGAGAAAGATCCGAGGACAACACCTCGTAATTTTGAACCACGGTTAGATGACGGATTTTTGGTTGAAGCTTTCAAATTTAGAAAGAAGTGTTTTGTAAGTTTTATATTAATGTTTATATCGTTTTGCATTTTTCCTTTTTAGAATCATTTTCGTAAAACAATGCTTTATTAAGCAAATTTATGATTTTCATATTGATATTTCTCTACGAGATCGATCAAGAAGCACCAATTGTTGTGTTGCTGCTCCTGGCAACGAAAACACGGCTATCTACATTGATTTTTATAAACTAATAATTGAGCAATTTATATAACAACTGAGAATTAACGAGTCAATTTGGTTTTTAATTTAAAATGAGCACAAGTTAAATTTAAACTTAATTCTAGAAAATATTAAATCCCATGAAAACAACAGAAAGTTCCGAGCAAAGAAAGCATCTATATTTTAAGGAAGGTAGGTATTTGAATGTCGTACTGAAGGATATAATTTCTTATTGGAAACAATAAGGTACTATTCCCAAAGGATCCAATCCGATAACAGCAAGTCGTGATTTTGAACCACGGTCAGATGATTAAGACAAATCCATAGCAGGCACCACTATGAACTATATCACGCCAACTTATGAATATCTGTGGTCACGACAGATTTAATGTGCACCAGCCTCCATATAATCTCTTGAGAAACATACACTTTTTTTAGAAATTCAACTGTTTCCTTACCTATTTGATTTTCATTTAAGAAGGGTTAATGATTCAACGTCATTTGTTTCACCAGAATGACATTTTAAAATATATACAGTGTTTCCTACCAATGTGTTGTTCTAGATATCACCGAACTGATTCAAGCGATGTAGTAATTTTAAAAAGGTGCCCTGTGATCAAAATCCGAAATTTGTTTTTAATAGCCCGCTGTTTTTCCAGTGCGATGTTATTTAAACTACCGAACAAAAACTTTCCATTTGAGGCGATATTTTTTAACAAACAGTTCTTAATTTCTATGATTATAATAGCACCTTACAACACTTAGATACCGTCAACCGGGGTAACTGTGTCCCATTATTCCTGTTTATTTCACAGGAAAAGCAAATAATAGTTGTAAGACAATTAGAAATTGATGTGGTAAGTGGTTTATATTATTTTAAACAAACTTAACTATAAATATAATCCTTTGTTCAAGTATATATACAAACTTTAAACAATTTTTTTCATTTAAATTTTTGACTAAATTGCCCCAGCTCTTGAAAACCAAACATTTAAATGGCTGCCATAGCTTTGGCCAATGTTAGATCATGTACAATTATTGCCAACTTACCTATCAATAATATCTTACCTCATCGGAGTTATTCTCAAGCTTAATTTGAAAAAATCAATAAACTAAGCTTATTTCTATGCAAAACTGATTTTATTTTTAAATTACAAGTGCAATTTTTAAAGAGTACTATGTAAAACAGCAAGTAAACAGTAAATTAACAGTCTAACTTGTTTGAATGATTTTATAGACCATACTAGAAAGAAACATAATCCATTTCTGGAACATTAAACTGATTCCTCTTTGACGCAATTTTCGGTAAGAGAGGATTGATTTTCCCGCACACTTCTTACCACTCATAACTTATACAGTCGTATTTTCTGGCCAACGCCATCACATTTGAGTTTTCTTTCCATAGTCAGTCTGTAATCTGACAAGCTTAAAATCTTTCCAGGATATTTAACACCATCGTACTTCACTATAACAAAATAATCTACAGCATAGTCTTTGGGATTTACTTGCTCATTTGGACTGTTGTTGATTTCTCCAGATTCTTCCAGTGTTTCTTCAAATTCAGAGAATGTTTCACTTATACCAACAGACTCTATCATTATCTCAGTGTCAACCACTATGTTGAGCCAAAGTTACCCAAGACCAGGGACAAAGTTGGTCTGGTGTAATAAATACTCATTAGTTTGCAAATCACGAAATAAATCAAGATAATGACACTGAAAGTAGTTAAAATAATTAATAATAAACTGAGACAATTCCCTTACCTGCTCTGTGAATCACGCACTCTGTCGCACTTACAAGTAACAGTTGGAAGACAACAACAATATACGTTTTAGTAATACCAAAGTGGAGCAGCACTGTAGTGGTGGTAAATTGAGGAAGTACAAGACAAAACTTTGAGAAAGTCGAGACAGTATTGTCACCTATTGTCCCTTGCAATAAATAAGTGATAATCACTCTCCCTTTTCTAGATACAGCACATACAATCGTTTTTTTATTTGTTGGGCCAAAGTTACCCGCAAGGGCTAAAGTTACCCACAAGGGCCAAAGTTACCCCAGTTAACGACACCATTTGATATCGATTCTATGTAATTTTTCGATTAAACGAGTACAATGTTTCATCCCATCGCACTTTAGGCACTGTATTTCTACGTATGACTAAAAATTCAACATCGCCTTGAACATTAGGTGGCCACGCCATCTGCATTCTTGCCTTTTCTATGGTACTGAAAATACCTATGAGCATAGATCATTAGGGTAGGTCTCATTATATTTAGATGTCTGAAATGGTAGCTGCCTGTTTTGTTGTTAAAGCCCGAATAGACTTCGCTCTACTCAAAAGACAAAGGTCTTTGAGGTCACATTTCCTATTTGATTGACATTTCTATAATGTTAAATAGGATCTTGGTGTGTAGGTTTGACAGAAGTTTGAAAAGTTAATCTGTTGAAGAAGTTGAAGTAGATGATTTTCCCATTTGCTGTAAAAATCTTTAAGATCGAACTCAATACCACTGTCTTTGATTTTATGATTTTACTCAAACATTTAAGACAGGGAACGAAATAGAGTAACTACAATTAAAGGGTTTGCTGCAAAAAGGAAGTATCTCCATCCTGAGTTAGTTTGGAGGTGCACGTACTATCTTGTGGTAAAATAAAAACTCTTTCGTTTGGTACAAAAAAGATGTAGCTCCAATCGTTAGTTAATAACAATTAAGGACATTTATCAAAAATAATATTTTCACACAGCTTAGAATTTTGAATTTTCAAACGTTATTTGCGGTTTTCCAAAAACTTGAAAAATTTTAGCTACATACTTTTTACAGCAAACCCTTCAATTAATGAAAGTTTTCCCCTGCTCTTTATAAAGGGAATAAGAGAGAAGAATATTTAGCAAGTTCTCTTAATCAACAGATCTTACACCAGAAAATAAAATTTTGAATGAATACAGCATGAATATAAATACAAAAGTTCAATTACAAGAATACAGATCTATTGGATATGGTAGATACAGCCATAACCAAACTATGTAACAAAAATTTCTAGACAATGGCTTAATTTTCAGTGCGTCTAAATGGCTTTAGTTTCTGAACATTACATTAAAGTTGTTAATGAAAAATGCCTTTTAAAAGTTAAAACACATTGAAACAGTTCCTATTTATAAATATAAGACTTCATCATCTCTTAAGCATCGCGTTCATAACCAAAATCAAGTTTGTATATTGTAAAACTACTTTGAGTTATACCACCTGCACGTCGCGTGAGTTATTCTTTATTTCGAGGACAGAGTTGAAACGATTCCTGTGTGTTTCGCAAGAATACACCTGCAGAATTAAAAGCAATAAGCGTGTCGAGATAAACAGCAGATTTACATAGCGTTGACGGAATTTCTACGCTTTGCGAATATGCCCATTGGAATGAAATTTCTGTTATCAGTTCAATCATAATTTTGCTTCTAAACGCCAATGCCAATGCTCTATAGCTATACTTATGTCATCCAACAAATGTCGCAGTGCATGAAATTTATTTAAAAGATTTAAATCTGTATGCTTTTATTTCGAAATGTGTAATCTGAATTGAATAATAGAAGTGCCGAATGTTATTTGATTTTTCATAATCCATCGGTCTAAACAAATCATCCTTGCATGATTAAATATCCGCATAGAAAAATTATTTTAATCGAACTATTGGCTATTGGTTTTTTAATTTGAGTAGGTGAACGAACTCTTGGATCTAGAAGTACGAATGGTCATGCGTTTGGCGTTGTTGGCCAAGTATGTCTCTTGCGCCACAAAGCCTGACTTATCATCATATTCTGAGACATACAAAACTGACAATTCACTAAAAAATCGGACTAAATAGTTCTCATTTGAATTTAAAATGTTTTTACTTATAATGTCCGACCACTGATCTCTTCGGCCTTTGGCACTTGAGGGAGCGAACTGACAGCAACTTATGAAAGGGTAGCGAGACGGTGAGCCTCCAGATTTGAACCCGGGGGCCTTCCTTCCTTCTTCCTTCGAATGGAAGCAGACCCCTCCGTACCGAGTTATTGAAAACCCACAGCGGATTAGCCGAAGCTAGGGAAAGCCTCTAATGAGAAATATTAGAAGTGGGCCTAGTGACACGCCGTCCGAAAAACCCTTATCTGCCCAGGATGAACACGATAGGGAGTGGACGTGGTCGACCCTGGAATGTGTGCGCTGAAGATATGTGGTCCGGCTCATTGATATCAGTCAACCATAGGTCCGTTTTGAGCCGGAAAAGTTTTCTTCATAGATTCGTGCCGAGGAGTGATCAGAGACGCAAACCCGGGGGCCGTCTGGATGACAGACGAAAGCTCTGACCATCAAGCAAGTTAGGCGGTTCTAATAGAATGTAGAGCCACGGTAGCCTGGTTGTAGGAGTAACGGATTAGGTAACGGAGGGTTGCGAGTTCGAAACAACCAACGACCATCTTGTACAAAGGGGCCAGGGCACGTTAAATCTGTAGCGGTCTCAAATATCCTCACTTTGGCGTTGTGTGGAAGATTGGAGAATGGTTTGCCAGCTCAACTGTTGCCTCATCTTTGACCGTAGTTCAAAATTACTTGGTGTTTTCCTCGAGTCTTTCCCTTTGGGATTGATCTCGGACCGTCACTAATAGCCCGTCTTGTTGCTCCAGTGCGATTTTAAAGAAAATACCTACCTGCCTAATAAAATGTCATCAGCACGCAATGTTCCCAAGTGGTTATCCTTTGAATTACTGACCACACCAAAATTTGATTTGGTAAATATTTTAGAGCAATAGAAAACAATGGCCTGAATTCTATGTATTGAGAAAGTCAAGATATCCAAGGCTAGTGACATTCTACGAAATCCAGCAGTGAAAATATATGCTTGATTGCTTAATGCTATAGAAAGCCGACTATAGTTTTTTTACTTCAGGATTTATAAGGAATTCCATTCTTTCAGTGAATCTATGGTATTTGTTTAATAGGCTTGCATGCGGAAAGCCATAGTGATTGATTGCTTACAGGAAAAACAAAGGATTTGACGTTTCAATCTGATAACATGCAGAGAGATGAAAAGATCTAGATTTCAATAAAAAAGTTGGAGACGAACAAAGATAAGCTCGTAATACTGTGATTACTCAGGCATTAAAAGAACGAAAACGTGCTCGTATCGCAATAGTAGTAAAAAAAAAAGGTTGAAAATATTTTTTAAAAAAATTTGAAAATATTTTTATGTCTGTCACCGATGTATTGACGACTTTAACCTTCAAAATTGGACTAGTAGCTACAACATTTAGACAGTCGTATTGTTTGATTTAAAATCTATTGTTAATAACGTTTTAATAGTTGTTTATAAGTTAGATTTTAAACCAATTGAAGCACGCAACTTGTTCTCGGAATATATATATATATATATATATATATATATATAATTCGAAATTCACTTATTCAGATTGAATTAATTGTTTTAGCTTCTTTGTCCTTAACTTTGCATCGAATTTAAGCTTTCAGATTTATGATTCTTAAGGTTGTTACGAAAGAATAGGAGTAAGGCGAAAGGATAGGAGAATTTTGAACCTTTTGTCCTTTATAACTACGGTTAAACATTTTTATAATTATCAATCGACATTGAAATTCTAAAAGGCTTTAAAATTCTACTTGTGATACAAGGTTTAAAATTATAAAATTGTTTTCTTTAGAGAACGAAATATTTTTTTACCTATGTAACTATCAGAAAGGTTGACACATGTTGCAGACATGTTATAATTTAATAACTCCTACCTCTGTGAAGTTTAACCCCATACGCTTCACTTATGCAAAGTACTAAATGGCTTACAATAGATAATTATTTATTTTCTCTTTATTTATTTGTATAAAAATAATGTTATATGAAAAGATTAATTTTTTCACAACTTGTATTTGTTAAAATTTGAAACTTCTGTTTTTGTGATGCAGACTATTCGATTATTTTGTAACCAGATTTTACAAATTGAAATTAAAAATCGATTTCAAATTTATATTGAGGGATAAGGATATTTTCCTTCGTCGTTTGCTATGAGAACATACCGCATATCTTCTATTTTATGATCTATTTCATATATATTTTCTGCAAAGAGTGATAAGGAAAAGAGGCATGAAGTAAAAAATGCCTTCTAACAACCGCAAACTTCAATAAACATTTCTCAGCTAGAGTCTAAACCGGTTGGCTTTCTTGATTCAAAAATGAAGACCCTGATTTGAAATTCAATTGGACGATTTTTCATAAAGATGGAAACTTTCTTTGGAGTTCCGAGGGGAAAGAAATCTATACACATGAATAAGAAAGGCCTTTCTGTCATTCTATTTTTCGAATTTGCGCGTGATGTGCCACAGAAAAGAATTCTTTTTTTCGAGATGGAAAAGAACATAAAGTGGTTTTGTGTATATTGTATGAATTAAATTACTTTTTTTCGAATACGCGTTTTTTTTTTTCAAATGGAAGAAAATTATATTTTATCCTATCTAGGTCAGAAATGTTGGACTATTAATATACATGTTATAATGATTTGTGTTTTGAAGAGTAAAGATGTCACTAGAGGTCAAACTGAAATTGATAGCTATAGTGAAAAATTGCATTCAATAGGGATTTGCATTGCTTTGAATTTTAATCCTTAAAAGGGCGTCTCGAGATTTTGAGTAGCGAAATTTTGGCTTTTCCCTAGAACGCACATAATGTATAGAAAACCACATATGTTGAATGACCGTTCGTTGTAGATTTCCTATTGGTTCATACCGTTTGTAGATTTCCTATTGGTTAAGAAGGTCAAAACTGGTTAAAAGTCATGCAGGGTAAACTTCAAGTTGCAGAACAGATATCTGTATGTGAACCACTCAAAGTGTTATAGCCTGTTTTATAACCCTAATCCCAAGACCTGTCATCTAACCTTATAAAGGCCCTGTGTACAAACATGTTGTTAATAATAAACAAATATGTATGCATGTTTAATCAGATCCATCAGACTGAGGTGCAAACCTATCAGAGCACCAAAGCATATTTTTAAGTATATATTATGCAAATCGAGAAAAATAATTCATTTAACAAATTTGGGTAAAATTTTGACTAATCGCTTTTCTTTTTATTGAATACTCATAGCTACAGCCAAGGTTTTTATGTATTTCGTATCAAAAACTGAATATGTTGTTTCATACTCTCCAATTTCTTACTATTCTTAAAGGGCCGTAATTTTAAGACATTTTATACCCAAACGTTAAGCTTGTTAATCTCTTTATTCATTTACTCATTAATTTTCTAATTATTGGCCAGATAAAGATACAAATTTGAGCAAAAGATCATCATACAAATGAAACATACTGAAAAATTAAGCAGCATATCGTCGCTTTGTTAACAAAATTTTACTAGTCTCGAAATGAAAATATTTCAGGAGAAATAAGACTTAAGTAACAAATTTTAAACAATTGTTGGATAGGCGGTTTAAATTTCAATAATGGAGAACCTTACAGCTGATGTTGACTTAATAGCTTTTGGTACAAGTTTACTAAGCTTATTTGTAATCAAATAATGTTACAACCTCATAAAACGATGTGACTTATAAAATGACGACATCAACACAAATAAATCCCGAAACGACTTTATTGTAAGAAAATGTGTGAAACACTTGTGAAGGGAATGATAAAACTATCTACTCAAAACAAAATTATTTCGTTAATATTATTTGTTCCTCATAAATGAACAGTTAGAAAGTCACAAGTCTCAGAGTGCTTAAAAACTTGATAAATTTTATAATCTTAAACACCGTGAAATGCATGGATCCAACTCATGAATCCAGACTCCTCATAACCTAACCCATGCAAAGCTTTTATATCCCTAAATCTTCTCATGACTGTTATACGAGTGATTAATTCCAGTGTGAAATTATACACTCCTTTCACAGCCCCAACATTTTAATAGCTTAAACCTAATTGCAAAACGCTGTTCGAACTTCAGAGAAATGTATCATTGCATTTATCATTTAATGCCTTCCCAAACGAGAAGGATGCATGTGGATAAATGATATAAACTATTACAAATGAAGCATATTATGAGTATTAAGATATTATAATGGTTATGGCGGCGAGACGTGACCGATATTAACTACATCTTTTAAAATAGCTGTTTAGCTGTAGGTTTAGGGAAATATTTGTGATTGCACTTTGCGCTTAATACCGTTTTCAGATATTTTGAAATAGCGTGACGCCTAACGTGTCTGATTACAATGTATTTTAGGCCAATCCGTCTCAGCTAAATGTTCGATTTGTGACCATCAACATCGAACATGAAAGTAAATGAATTGCTGTGTACATTTAATTTTAGTGCTTAAAATGCATTGCGTGCATTTATGCTCATGAATTGTGTTTCGTCGGGTTACAAAAGGGAAACGCACTAAGTAAACCGTTTCAAGATATGAGTTTCTATAGGTTTTGTAGGGCAGAGTATAGGGATCTCAATACTGGTGAAGTCCACCATGTTATTTCATTGAATAAAGGTTAGATTTCTCTTTAAAAACACACTCCAATTTAAAGAGCATAATATATATCCCCCTTCGTTTTCTCAGAATTGCGTTTTTCACTGTAAGCAACGATTTGTTCTTGTGGGTTTTGATCAGCACTCACAATTTAGTTCAATGCTCCAAAATACACTAATTTTATTCAATTATGTCACAAACAGGACTCACAGATCTAGGCATCTCTTGCCCCAGTCTCTCTTTGTTTCTAAGTTGATAGATTTGTATACATTTATTGTATATATTTGCTTTTACATTTATTGTACATATTTGCTTTTACATTTATTGTACATATTTGCCTTTACATTTATTGGTACATATTTGCTGTTACAGTTATTGTACAAATTTTCTTTTACAGTTATCGTACATAGTTGCTTTTACATTTATTGGTGATAAATGTGGCGTAATCTATGTATACGAATTTTCAAAAGCATTATCTATCGAACAACTGAACGTATAGAGATTACATTTAAAGGGACAACATCACGTGCTTTTAAGCCTTCACTCGGTGATTCTTATAGTGATTTTAATGCTTCTTCAAGCTATCCCTTTAAACTTATCGCATACCCTGAAATACTTAGAAAAATATCTAGCAAATAAAAATTCAGATAGAGTTGAACTCCAATTACCCTAACTCCAGTTATCCGGATCAGTTTGAGAAAAAAGGGAAATCAGCAAAATCCGCATTTCAAAAGTTTTTGATCGGTAAATGTTATAAACGAACAGGACGAAGTATCAATTCAGGGCATAAAAAACATCATGGTGAAAATTACTGGATATTCCGAGTTCAGTGCAGAGGACGTAGGCGAGTGGCTGGTGTGTAATTCTTCGAACCCTGGATTCCAAATTCGCTGTGACAATTAACTCCTTCCAACGATGAGAGAAGAACCTCATTGCTGTCTCGGACGATGACGACGACATTGTTACTCAACCAGACGAAGGACCCTCAGCTAGTAAGGCGTTTGAGTGCCTTGACACAGCGGGGCTAAAATGGATGGATGGGAAGTCTGAGTGTGGCTACCTACATCTACTATCCTCGAGTGAGCCGCGGTAGCTCAGTCAGTAGAGCGTCGGGCTCGCCATCAAAAGGGTTGTGGGTTCTGTCCTCGGAGGAGCCTGCAATTCTGATGATTGCTAGATCGGCGCTTCGACCTGGCTATAGACCGTCGTGTTCACTAATGGTGGCTGGGGCACGTTAAATAGGTCGTGGTCACAAAGTCCCCCATGTTCCCATACCAAATCAATACCTCTGGGGGTACCTGATCAGGGGGTTATCGGCCTCTAATTGGGATCTAAATTACGATATGTGTGTGTGAATGGATGTATGAAAGGGACCTTCCTGTAAAACGGATGTGTCATGTATATCGAGCAAAGTCGGACTTCCTCCCAATGGGGCTCAATAACATGGAAGGCGCACCCCCCTCGCCTCTTGCCGTCTTCGACGGGCCTGGCACTCCTCTGGTCTGCCAGTGTAGGCATGAGAAACAAAAACAACAACTATCCTCGAGTGCATGTGAGACGTGGCTGCATGAAAATGAGAAAGACAGTGAAACAATTGACTTCGACCGATATGTTTAAGCAATGTTTCATTTTAATACAGTATATAAGTACAAAATGTAAACAAAATTGTTTTCATTGTCATTAAATTACATTACATACTAAACCAAAATTCGTTTTGTGTTTACTAACTAACTTTTTTATCGTAAATTATCCATTTATCCGGATATTATACTACACGGATAGGTTCTGGTCCCAATTGATCTGGATAATTGGAATTCTACTGTATAAGCTTATTCGTTTTAGATCCTCACTATCTGTATCTCTCTGTTAAGCGTGAATCTATTCAGACACCTCCTTAAACCTTTTTATAAAGACAAAGAACCACGTATAAATTTAGATTAAAATAGGAAAATTTCAAACAGTCTCAAATATTTTTTTTTATGTTACCTTTCTCTACATATCCCATTTACCACGACGGGAAACAGAAAGCGAAAATAAAAAAAAAGAAGAAAAACAGAGCGAGAGATTTTCTATTTTGTAAACAATAATAATCCCTTTCCTTGTTTTCGTTTCCTTGAGTACGCAAAGAAAAATGTCCAATTTCCTCAGCTTTCCCAGCATTACGCTCAAGTATATCCGAGGAGATAAACTATTTTTCGAGCGAGACCGTTCGTATTCACTTCATTCTCATTCTCTTCTTCTCCAGCAGCAAAGGGGAGTTATTAAAACTGCATTACATTGATCCAGATTTACCTGTGGGAAATCAACGCCTGCGACAAGGAGAGAATGCAAAGGAACGGAAGGAAAATCCTGACAGTTCCTGGCCTCCTATCATTTACCACTTGTTGCAGCATAAGAATGGTCTTGACCCCTTGTGTGCTGAAGAAATGGCACATACGAGATAAAAAAAAAAGGTGGCAGAAAAAAATGGTTCCGGAAAAAGAGATCAAGATGGGGTGATGAATATGAGATATTCTGCGGATAAATCGGGTAGTTTTCGTGCCCGAAGATCTTTCTATCACGGTCAGTGGACAAGGTCTTATTTCGCAGGTGCTCATATAAAGATATCTGTTCAATGTTAACATAATTCATTTTAATAGCAGTATTTTACTAGTCAAACTACAATCTCTCGATGTATCACGCTTTAGCTGTACAAGAAAGAGATGTACCGAGGTAAGGGATATACACTGAAGGACGAGAAAAATTTACTTATTAGAGAGGGGGAATGGAACAATTTATTATGCATCATTTTACGTGTTTATTATTAAAAATTACAACAACTGCAATGCGGTAGATTATTTGTGGTTTTTGTTTCTTCCTTTCGATAAGATGTGCACGTATCTGCACATCACCTGCACGTATTTTATTTCATAAGCATAGAATGGTGATATACACATCACATGCGCCTATTTAATTTCATAAGGATAAAATGGTGATGGGTGCATTCCTGCTCATCAACAAGTGATTACTTGCTTGTGAACACACATCCCGTGTAAATACTTTTTATTCACTTTGTATTGTGTAAAAATTGGTATTGAGGGTTTCACGTGAATATATCCTTTCTGGAATGTTCGGTCTTTTCTATATGATTTCGTACCAGTTTTGACCTAATTGACCAATAGATTGTTTTATAGGATTCTTTCAATCAAACAGAGTGGTTATTAATTCATTGTGTGTGTTTTTGTCTAAACACTGTACTTATGTATATATGTATTTGTATTACACTGTACTAAAATCTCGTGATGTCTAGACAGTTAAAATATTGTTCAAATTAAAAGTTATAATGAGTAAAACTTCGTCGATTTCTCGACCAGAATATATTTTTGTAGATTGTCACGGAAACATATTTTATTCCATGAGGACATGAATTAAAATCAGTGTAGCGTTTAAATAAATAAATATTCGAAAGAAATTTCAGAGGTTTGTTTGGAGAACAAAGAAACACAGCAAAGCATACTATGAATCCTAAATTAACAGTAATCAATGATATACAATATATAATAGTAAACATCTTTTGATGTTTTAGGATTGATTACAAGAAGTTTAAAGAAAGCTCTATGATACCATTACCCAAAATACAAATTAAAATACTTAAATTTGAATAAAAAAAATAGTTAGGGGAAATAGTTATCGTCTGTCATCAGAGTCTAAAAGCATTTTTTACTGAGAACTATTTTTGCTTTCTTTCATCTATTTATTGTCAGCACAGTTCGGGCATTGGTTATATACCGTTTGACCTTTGGTCCCCTCCCACCAACCGATTCAGCTCACTGAAGTTGAGCCACATTTCCAATCACGCATTTGTGCCAGAACGGCTATTTCCGCCCAACCTGCCAACTTCAATAGACCAGAGAGCGATTCGAATAAACTTCAAGAGCGGAATTACTCGAAACAAATTAGCAGATTGTCGCACTTCCAGTTCACTTCTGTCAAGGTGTCAAGAATGCACGCATGCCTCTGACTCTGCTCCAACTGATTGCTGATGAAAATCATTCGCTACATCATGCCAATAAGCATTTATGGAAGGGAGCGGCAGTTTATAGCGAATAAATCTTAAGCTAGTTTCACAATTCGATAATTAAATTTGAATAGAGCCGATGCCACCATCGCCTTCTCAACTCCACTCGCAATTCGCCTTAAATCCCTTCCGATAAGCGCGCAATGACGTTTGCAGTCGTGGTCTGTGCTGTGACTTCGTTCCATTTTGGGAATTAATGATGTCGGGAATCTTTGTTTAATGAGACTGAGTCTGTCTTTTATTCGGAAACGGGGAATGGAACGCATTACTAGAAATCCTTTGTAGGCAGTCAATTGGTCGGTCACAATATCATCTTCGGCAAGAAATGATTAATTAATTCCATGAAATGAAGAGTTTTTCCTCTAAATCAAAAAAGAAAATTTACCCTGATGTGTATCTAATCATGCATGAATCAATCAGTAGTATTTTGAATAAATTAGACAACAGCTAGTTTCGTATTTACAAACTGATTTTTTCAACCCAGGTATGAGGAATATAAGCGTTATTCTCTCTCTATCTTAATCCTAATGCATATTAAAAAAACTTCCTCTTTCTCTTTTGGACTATTGTTGAAGAATCAATATAATTTGATCGATTTCTTGATTTCATATGACCTAGTTGGTTGATTGTTTTTATGACAATAGAGTCATATCTAGGCAATCAATGTTTCTTTGCTTTATATGACTTGAATTTATGGTACTTATGACTTTGTTCTTGTAATAAATTTCATGGTGATAATTTCGATAAAAAATTAAATGATCAAAACAATGTACATTTGTATATAAATATATAATTTTTTTGTTTTCATTTGTTAACGTTTTTTTAGTCTAGAGTAATAAGAGCGCTTGATATTTTGAGCAAAATGTGCTACATATTTTATAGTATAGTTAAGCACGCCAAGTAAACGTTTTAGTGACATGAAACCAAACAAAAGTTTAAACTAATTCATTTGATTTCAGATACACACTTTTTGTTAAATATAAAATTATAGATATATAATTAGATATATATTATAGATATTATATAATATTATATAAATAAATTTAAAACACTATTATTCTCTTCCTTGAAACTTAAACAAGTTTCTAAGATATATTAATGAAAAAATTTTGAAATCAAATTAGTAAATTATGAGAGAAACTGGCTTGGGTAACTCTACATTTAAATAGTTTCAAGTTTGATTTTTATTATCTATTCAATTCAATAAACCAAGTCATAAGTGTTTTTTATTTTTAAGTCAGATCAATTAATTCTTTTTCTCATAGTTTAAAACGCAAAAAAAATGTTTAAATATCCAACTGTTAGTTATTTTAATAAATATTAAATTTTGTTGCTATTAAAATGCAAGCTAGGAATAAAATGTGATTTGACTAAATTAAAATATTTTATTTATCTCTCATGCTCAAAATTTATATACAACCTTTTTTTTTAATTCTTTATTTCATTTTGATTACTTTTTTCTTCAATTCTTAATTTCTCTTCTATACTGTACTTCTTAATTCTATTCCTTACTTCTAACTTCCTTCTTATTTTTTTCTTCTATTCCATGCTTCGTTGTTCTTGTTCTTCAATTCTTGCTTTTTGTTTTACTTCCTTTTTTAATTTTTCTTCACATTTTCTTACTTTCTTCTATTGATTGATTCTTGCTTTCTGTTTTACTTCCTTCTTTAATTTTTCTTTACATTTTCTTACTTTCTTCTATTCGTTAATTCTTGCTTTCTGTTTTACTTCTTTCTTTAATTTTACTTCACATTTTCTTACTTTCTTCTATTCTCTGATTCTTGCTTTCTGTTTTACTTCCTTCTTTAATTTTTCTTCAAATTTTCTTACTTTCTTCTATTTGTTAATTCTTACTTTCTTCTATTTTTTTTAGTTCTTACTTACTTCCATTCTTTAATTCTTACTTTCTTCTATTATTTAATTCTTACTATCTTCTGTTCTTTAATTATTACTTTCTTCTGTTCTTTAATTCTTACTTTCTTCTGTTCTTTAATTCTTACTTTCTACTATTCTTTAATTCTTAATTTCTACTTTTAATTTATTCTGGACTTTTTCTTACTTTCTTCTATATTTTACTTCTTACTTTCTTCTATATTTTACTTCTTACTTTCTTCAATTCTTACTTTCTATTTTTAATTATTCTAGCCTTTTTCTTACTTTTTTACTTCTTACTTTTTCTGTTCTTCACTTCTTACTTTTTCTGTTCTTTACTTCCTACTTTTTCTATTCTTTACCTAGCACTTTTTATATTCTCTACTACTTACATCTTTCTATTATTTATCTTTAAAAACTGTACTTTTGTTTGTGCTTTAATAAGTCAACTTTCTATTGATTCTACTCTCAGTAACTGAATGCAGGATGTGTGTGAAAGACTTAAATTCGTGCTAGTTTCATATTTTCCACTGTCCATTAACAATTTAGCTAAATTACGCTGCAACTACGTGAATACACTTGCAAACTTTTCTCCTCTGTAGGGCTTAAAGGTCGACGATATTCATCGACCATTTCATGCTGTTTAAGTTTACAAACATAATCTTTACTTGCAAATATCAACGTTCTTTTAAACTTTAAAAATCAATCATATATTTCACCAAAGTTCATGTCACAGAAATCAAGTGTTACTTGTATATTGGTGTATTAATGAATAACTATCAACAAACAGATATAAATAATACAAAATCAACCACTATGATTATTATTTCGCAATATTGCGTCTTTGTTTAAATATGCTTGATTATATTTCTAAAAGTACACGGAAGAATTCACCGTTTAAATAAATTCCTCAGCATTCGGATTATATGTATAAAAAGATAGACGCTTAAATGGGAAACAATACAGGTAGTTCTGAAAATATCTGGCCAAATTGTAAAGGGCAAATTATTTTTTTTTAAATGTTCGACCATCTGCGGGGTTTACTCGCATATATCCGTTCTACAACATGTAGTCTCTGTGTGCCTTCTTTGCAGTTTCGACCTTCTCTGCCAATGGCATCTTTCCAATGACTTTTTCAGCCAATAGATATAGTTATTTAGTGGTGTGTTTTGTATGGGTAAAAGCAATATTATGTATTCGGAAAATGAAGACTTAAAACGAGGACATTTGATAACGATGTCCCAAGTAAAGGAGGTGGAATTTAGGGTTATCTCCACCTTATGACAAATGTTGGTCAGCTAAACGACACCTTGTCTTCCAGGGGGCGATGTAGACCAGTTGTATGAGTCACGTATTAGCAACCGGAGGATCGCGAGTTCGAAAATTCAACCAGACGATTGAGTATGTGGAGTCTGGTACACGTTAAATCTTTTGGGGTCTTAAACGTCTTCACGTTGGGGTGTTGGGGTAGATTGGACAGTGGGGGTGCCAACTAAGGTGCTGACCTTCGCCATCCAACGGCGGTTCAAAATTGCAAGGTGTTGTATCTTTCCCTTCAGGATTGTTACCGGACCGTTGTATATAATCCGTTGTGTTTCTTCAGTGCGACGCAAATTCAATCAACCAACCCGACGTTCCCGGTAAAAACGGTCTGGTTCGAAAATTGCTTCCACAATGTAAAGTTTGTGATGTATTTCCTCATCCCGATGAGTTCCTTGAATAAGGCTATAACGCAATGCTCGTCGATCAAAACGAAATTCGAAACAAGACGATTCGGAAAATGCCCAACTGTCTGCAAAGCCACAGCTCCTTTAAACCTCCTGCTAATGAGGCAGCCTTCATCATCCCCCTCCATGAGAAAGAAAAGCTCAGCATCCACCAGCGAAAGTTACTCATAACAGCCCGACGACCAACTACCTACGCACTCTAATCCCCAGCAACAGAGACATTTCGAATAATAAACATTTGCAAATTCCTCTGAAAAGCCATTTACTGCAATCCGTAAGAGCGTTGGGGAAGATATTCCTCAGGAAAGAGATTTACTCAGGAGGCACTTGCAAGAGTCCGTGCTAATGGATCGACAGAGTCTCACGTGATTACAGTCGTTGTTCACTTTCGGGGAAAAGGAGCCCCCCTTTTCCCTAAATTGCGCTTACCCCGGCATCGAACGCTCGCAGATTAAGTATTGCTTTGCTCCAGAGATCGGGAAAGGTGCTGGACGACATTAGTAGCCGTTACAATTCTCAGGGAAAAGTTCTGCCCTCGGGGTTGAAAGGGGACTTGAGTTCTGACCCGTGGCGACAAATGGGGAAATGTTTGGTCACGATTCTTGGATTCATTAGGTGGGGATTTTTCGTCACCAAATATTGGACTTGCGATTTGGACACAAGTGGGTCTTGCATTTGCTACGATTAATCGAATGGGTGTTTTTCTTTCTGCTTTTTGAGTCTTCTAACACTTTAATTCTTAATCTCAGGTTGAAATTGCAGTTGGAAAAGATTTTTACCCCCCTCCCATATTCCTAAGATGAAATGAATGATTAAAAACATCTTTTCCCCTCTACATTCTACTCTCTTAACCCTCCAAGTGGTTTCGAAGAAGTATCTCGTCAATCAAGATCTGATTAATTTTGCTAATGAAGAGATATCTCCACAAGATATATTGCCGAGTTTTCGATGATGACGAGATCAAGATCTGGTCAGTTTTGCTAATTACGAGATACTTCGTTGAGACAACTACACGGATAACCTCCAGTAGGGATAAAATTTCTAACTGTTGCCGCAAAAGGTTTCTGAAGAAGAGTCATGCTTCTGTTATTATTACATAGATGTTATGTTAGAGCCTCCATTATAAAACGTATTTCTTGATAATAAACTAATCGTTGTTACTATGGTTCTATCTCCTTGGGAGCAAAACATCACAAAACCCTTTCGATGCATGACAAGTGACCATTACAATTCTCGAATTATAAAGTTATAAATATGAAGAAATTGGATGTATTGGAAGCAAACAAAGAAGAAGGTTTCTGGATGATGTTAGTTGTTTTGAGGAGGAGGAAGGGGAGTTATAATGGCTTAGTAAAATTAGTTCTGTGAACTCCAGAACCTTCCAGAAGTGATAGTTTTCTCATTTTGATTGGTAGGTAGGTAGGTATTCAATTATCATCTCACTGGAGCAACACAATGGGGTATTTCATTTTGATTGGGAAATTATTTGGTTGGGTTTATTCCATATTACCCGAACGTAATATTAGCTATCCACATTATCTGGACAGCAATTATCAAAATCTATCCGCATTTCCATAAAATGCTTCTCTGTTAGAGGAATTCACTCATGTTCTGTGTTGAGGATTCGAACGTCATTCCAGAGAGATAAATCGTTTTTTATTAGAACTATTTTTTAACGGAGATGCTGAAAATATTTTTGTGTCTCATTTGTAAGAGCAATTATTTAAAAGAAAATGAGAAACTTTTCACTGCAGGATATTTATTTGTGAACATGGAATACCAGTTTTTTGTTAATCGTTAACACAAGTATAATTTCTTTGTCCGAGCACATATGTTATCAATGTGGAACACCTCGATAGCAAATAATATGAAGTAGGATGGGCCGAAAAGTTCGATTTTCGTCGAAATGAATTCCGATAGTGAAAAATGTTTGTTAGTTCACCTCAGACGACCAAACGATGTGATTTTCTACTACTTAAAACTATTATTTAGGGTCGTTTTAGCCTGTCCATGTGAAATCCCTTTACTTAAATGATTACCAGCTGTGTCTTGTGAGATCACCAAAACGCCAGATTTCAAGAACTCGAAAAAGTCACTTTCATAGAAAATTGCTTATTTTAACACTGATGATTGTTGTGTCTCGATGTGGTATTTCGCTCTTAGTGAGACTGAAGAGATCTTGATTGACGTGAAACCTCGTCATTAGAAGAAAATTCATTGGATCTTCATCTCGTCATCACCAAAATATCGGTAATATCCTGGGAACGAGGTTTCTCGTCATTAGCAAAACTGACCAAGTCTTGAAGGACGAGATAACTTTTCATTACAAAAAAAACTGACTAGGCATTAATCTCGTCATAGTCATAAAATCTGTAATATCGTGATGGATATGGAAATATTTGAGATGACGAGATATCTTGCCATTATCAAAAGTGACCATATTTTGATGGACGAAATATTACGTTGAAACCACTTGGAGAGTTAAGACCTTCCGCGCTGGCTGAATCTGGAGCGTCCTGCTTTATTTCACCTTTATCTTTGCGTTTGTCTGATTCTACTGAATTCAAATTGATTCAGATTGACTCTGATTTCATTCGATTGAAGGGACCTCGTAGTATTTCTCTTGACATCATTCCAAGTTTCTTACAAAGGACAAAAAGTACAAATAAACAATCATCGCCATCTCAACTGATTCGTTTATCGCCTCTTGCCTAATAAGCGGTTGAAAACAGCGTTAATGATTTCCCTAATTTCTATCTCAACTCAAATCATCGATACCAGCGAGATAATTGAGGAAAGCAGTTTGCTTAGTACAGTAGTCAAGCCACAGAAAATGGGAAACGCAGAAAGGGAATTCGCATACACACTATATCGAAACACAGCTTTTTTTCTACCGAAGTTATATATTACCAATAGAAATATCAGCTGTGTAGATATGTTTTCCAGCAGAAAGCTAAGCAAACGGTATGCATTCCTTTCATATATGCGAGCTATCGTAAGCCATAATATCCTCAATACTTCAGCCATACAATGAGGATATTCAACGATGCTTCATTTATAGAATCTGGAGCAAAGTTACCATTTTCCCCTCGTTCCGGTAAAATAATGCCTCCGCTAAGTGTTTCTTGCTTGATTTAAAGGAATCCACTAGCAATCAACATTCTTCTAGCGAATAACGTTCATTGCTTTCATACGCTTGTGTTGCAGTACGGATTTGGAAGCTTATCACAAGGCTCTGCTGAGGGAAACGATAAAATTTTCTAAAAATGACAAGGAACAAATATCTTGGATGATTTAGTGGATGTTCTTTATTTCCTTTATTCGATGGAAGATCCTTATACTTATTGCTTACCCTAATAATATATAATGATCTTTTTTCTCCTATATATCGATCTTCATATCAAATCCCTCTGCCTCCCAAGACTTTAAGTCTAAGAAGTATTTGTGTTTCACAAGAATACAGGTTTGACCTATATTTCATTTAACGATTACCATGGTATTTTATAGTTATAGTTTGAAATTCGGTTCTCTTTGTTTAGTTTTAGTTATTAATGAATTAACCTCTACAAAAATATTTTCGAGTTTTAAATTTTTATAAAAATTCTTGTAAAGAATTCTATACTTTGATGTTTACTTTAAATTGCTTTCATCGGTGATTAATGACTAAGAAATTCGGAAAAATTGCATCCCTGATGCAAGAGGGCCACGAGCATAAAATACACTGGTGTCCAAAATTATATTTACATACATAGAATCACGGATTTCTCAGAAACTCTGAACTATAATTTTATGAATTTGTCTGGAATGAGACATAACATCATAACACATAAATACAAAGGAAACAATTTAAGAACGCTACCTATGATGGAAAACTGTAGCATGAAACCATAAAAATGGCAATATTATGTGACAAGAAGAATTCAGAAAAAAATGAATAGCTCAAAAAAATTAAGGCTTATAAATTTAATATGGGTGATCACCCTTGAATTGTACACGCATATCACAACTTGATTTCATGCTGGCAATAATGTTGTTAACCACAGTTTGGGGAATTAAGTTCCACTCCTCCAGCAATACGGTATTCAGGTCAATGATATCTCTTGGAGGAGGATGTCTCCTTGCAATTGCTTTTACAAGGTAGTCCCTTAAGTTCTCTATCGGGTTAAGATCAGGAGATTATGCTGGCCAGGCCACGGTATTCGCTCAATGGCTTCATTTTCAAGGAATTCGTCAACGAGGTTTGCTCGATGTGGACGAGCATTATCGTTCATAAATAAAAAAAAACAGATCCATATGCACCTCTGAAAAGGCTTACATAACGTTCTAAGACCTCATCTCGATATCTCTGGTCGTTCACAGATCCTCTGTTCAAAACGTGTAGGGACGTACGTTCATCGATCATTATATCAACCCACACCGGTACTACCAAAACGGTCACATTACATACTGTTCGAAGGAAGATTTCGCTTTCCTGACCCTCTCCAGATGTAGAAATGCTTAGAATCAGATGTTAAACTAAACCTCGACGTGATAAAACAGTTGCCGTCGGGGCTGCAAGCTCTGAACTTAGCTGCCGAGCAGTAGACTTCTACGGGCAGTTATTGCCATAAATCGATCTTGAGAAGCAGTTGTTTTAGGCTTACGACCTTGTCCAGGTCTCCTTACAACAGTTCCAGAATTCTGAATTTTTTTTCCATAGCGCAGACATCTCGCTGCTTCCAGAATTGTCTGCCCTGCTTCTAAATGGCCAATAATGCACCACTGAACATATTCTTCCAAAGATACTTCGGAGCCATAACAAACCGTTTCGAGTCCTTACACACTGAACTCAAACGCTATATTGCAGAAATTCACTGAGATGTTCACTTTGCGCAAAGCGCTTGATTCATCTTCGGGTGACGTAACTCCTTGATTTGCTTATCAGAAACCGTTTGAACAATTTTGATTGTAAAATTCTAATGGGCTTGTCTTTCACATATTCCCTGGAAAAATGGATTCCATCTATTTTGTATTTCGTGGAATATTTCAACTCGTTACCACCGTCTCAGCCTAAGCCATTCGGTGTATCGCCACGTAATTTTGAACCACGGTCAGATGACGAGGCAACATCTGAGCTGGCACCCCACTCTCCAAACTTCACACCAACCTAACGTGAGGATTTTCAGCCCCGACAGATTTAAGGTGCACCAGCCGTCTTTACACCATACGCTTACAACCGTCCATGCCCTGACCCGGACTGGAACAAAGAACCTTCCGATCTAGAGGTTAACATCTTAACCACTGTACCGGTCTGTCGGCTTATTTCATGGAATATAATTATTTTTTGGGTATGTTAAGATAATGTTGGACATAAGTGTATTTGTCCATCGTAGTTTCGTTGTTTTTACATTTGAGCTACGGCAAATGTACCTGAAATGAATGTAAGGTGAATTCATATTCATTCGAAATCCATAATCGATGGTTGTAGTAATCACCTTAGTATTATTATCTTTTGCATTTTACACCAGGATGAGAACTACACGTGAAGACTTATATAGGTGCATATAGCATGTATACGTGTATGTGTCCAAAGTAAATTGAATCTATAGAAATGTAGAAACGTATTAAAAACATTTTCACTGTACCTAAATAATATTAGTATGTTTCTATCAAAATAAAATAAAAATTGTGTTCGCTTTTTTAGTATACAGCTATCCGATTCAACTTGAGCAACTCCTGGCGATTATGCTAAACACACTACATAAATAGCAAACTTTCAACGACTTGAAATATATATTTAAATTTTATCTTCGATCATGGTTAAAGTTAAATAAAATATTAAATTGCTTTCACGGAACTGCTCGTGCACAATAAATAAATATTAAATCACGACACAGATGCAAGAAAACGATAGTGCAAGCGATAATGTTTATCATTATGTGATAGAAAACGCAAGCGATAAAAAACAGACACTAAGTGAAAACGTGCATGCGATAGTATAAATAAATTATAAATAAATATGTGATTTTCTATGTTCGGTAACTCTATAATAGGTTTAATTTCTTAGTTCCATTTAGAATTTTTAATTCCCATGTAGTTTTGGGCTATTAGTAAAATTGATTTTAAGTTCTCCATTAATGAGTTTTGTGGGATTATTATTGGTACTGAAATATGTATTTTTGAGTTGTGACATTAATTAATTGGCTTACTATTCTGAGTATTTTGAGCTAAAAATATTCAGGAACAATTAAGCTTATCAGTGTGCTTCAATCGTACTCATTATTTACAATTACTCTTCAAAAGATAATAAATACTAAGCACTTGATAGCAATAATTAATTCTTAATGTCCGATGTATTCTTACCTCGATCTTTACAGCTAGTGTTATATATAATTGAATTATTATTAAGTTTATTCATAATATTTACTGAAAAAAGATTGACAAAACATGTTTCAAAAGTATGTTTTTTTGAACGGATTATCGTCTTGCCTAGACACAGTGCCTCTGATCCTTTAATTGGATTCAAAAAGTTGCTAATTAATCTTCTTTTTTTTTCATATTGGAAAATAAGTACTTTTTAAAAAAGATAAAAAGGGAATGAGCTAACAAAAGATGTTTTGTCCATAATTTAGTAGTTATTTCCGTATATATAATTCATGTAAACAGAAAAATTCGCTCAAAATATATTAGACCGAAAAATTGGTTTTAAAGTTAATAAGAAAGGCAGTTTCATTTAGGGAAATTGCTCAGGGAATATCGATATTTTCATAACAAAGCCGTGTTATTTCATTTTTTACATTAGCTCATTTAAAATTCATAGATTCGATAATGGCAAGAAAAGTTTTCCCCGCATAAATTTATTGCCTAGTTCCATAGCTTTTACATAATTGACTTTTATTTTTTTTTAAAGTTTTTTTTACAAATACCCTTAGCTATCTAACGACTACCCCTTAGCGATTCAGTGTACTGCTCGATTCTGTAAGTTTGGAAATGTGAGATAGGTCCTAAATTAAATCACGGCAAAATTTCCCTTATGGAATATCTAGCGTCTTAGCCTTTAACTGAATGACGAATACGCTACTACAAAAAGCTGCGTTTAGCGATGAATTCATAGCATTAAAACGAAGTATTTTAAATCCAGATGTAATAAAGCATAAACTAATTGTTCGCTTAGCGTTGATTCATCGATTGGTAATAAAGAGGCGTCTAAAACGTATTTTAATTACCCCACAAAAATATATTTCGTATTGTTATATTTTAGTGTACAGCAATATACATTACATTTTTATTACGTGAGTAATTATAATTGCCCTTATATATTTCTGACAAATTTTTCACGAATAAATAAATAATCAAAACACAAACTTTGTTGTTGACTTTTACATTTGATTGCAAGAAGGATATTTAGGTTGATCTGAACAAGTATTTGATTCATTTTCATTTGCTTCTAAGTTTGCAGTGCATTTTGTAAAGGAGACAAAATTCAAGTTTGACTTTTAATTTGAACTCTGAAAAATGTATCATAAATTGTGGTAAGAGATTTTCTTTCGAATTTAAGGTGGTCTGTTGAATTTAATATTTTGAGAATATTTAAAGAGCTATCGTAAAATGCAAGTGGGGCTAGGGATAAAAATTATACAGTTCAAATATTTTACGGAACTTAAAAATATAGATATTTAAAAAAATAAACAAATATTACATTTGATTACGAAATTTTATTTGAACCTAGAATGATTAATACTTTGATGGTATTTAATAATATAATTTCTTACTATTATAACCCTCTTGGATTTGAAGTTTATAAAACTTATTTTAAATTAAATACCAAACAATTCTATTGTGCAAACAGTCATATGAAAAGCTTTCAAATCATTTTCACCTCATAATTTTAAGAAAACAACACGAGATTTCATTATTCTTAAACTCTTAGATTGATTTTTAATGAAAATTAATTGTTTACGTTTTTTGTTAAAAGAATTCTTTTTTAGCATTTCCTTCATTTAGTTATTTTTTTATCATGGTAAAAATATGACATTACTGAAAGATTAACATTTTCAAATAAAGATGTTCGATTTTTTTTAGTCTTTTTTTCTGTATAAACTCTTCAATTCATCAACCAACAATCGCCTCTTCGTACCATCACTATTTATTAAAACCTTTTTTATATAAATAAAATTAATCTTATTTTTTTTTCGAATAATATTTACCATTTATTTTTAGTTTACTTGGAATTTACTTACAAGCCAAATTTTTCTAGTACGATGTTAATTAAATATAAACCATACCATACCATACCAGTAATATTTTATGAATATTTCTGCATCTACCAGAAAAAAAATATTATGTACTTGCATTCGTATAAAATTAGTATTAAATTAAAATTTTATTTATTTCATTGAAAATATTCTCTTGAACTGCTTAAAATAAAAGTATATTTAAATAATACCGTGCTTCCAAGCAAACTTGTATGCTAAAGTATGAAATGTGCACCAAATCCAAAACTTTATATTATAAACGAATGTTGTTTTAGGATAACACTCAAAAATATTTTCAAACTTTTTCTCGATATGAGAAAAAGCGCACCTCCATAAATTACTATTTCTATCAAGCAAGGCTTGGAGAATACGACCAAGCTTTCTTTTATTTTTGTAATCGTATAACAGCACTTTATGGTTATTTCTGCATCTAACAGAAGAAATAATATATAAAAAATTTTTAAAAATATTTAATTACTATTTCTATCAAGCAAGGCTTGAAGAATGCAACCAACCTTTTTTTTTTAATTTTTTAATCGTATACCAGCATTTTATGAAAATATTTCTGTATATACTAGAAAAATAATACTATGTTATTGCATTCGTATAAAATTAGTATTAAATTCAAAAAATTATTTATTGCATTGAAACTACTATCTTGAACTGCTTAAAATAAAAGTATATTTAAATAATACCATGCTTCCAAGCAAACTTGTATGCTAAAGTATGAAATGTGCACCAAATCCAAAACTTTATATTATAAACGAATATTGTTTCAGGATAACACTCAAAAATATTTTCAAACTTTTTCTCGATATGAGAAAACGCGTACCTCCATAAATTACTATTTCTATCAAGCAAGGCTTGGAGAATACGACCAAGCTTTCTTTTATTTTTTTTAATCGTATACCAGCACTTTATGGTGTGAGTAATCTGTTTCGTTTTCGCACGATAAAACACCAAAAGGACACTATCGGAAAAACTCCCTCCCCAACTTGAATTATGGACAAGATAAAGACACAGCAGCGCTCCAAATATTTCACAACTGACCTCAGAGTTTCAGCTTCCAATATATCTCAGAGGGGCGTTAGTTTTTAGAAAACAACGAACGCATTCCACATCTTGCAGACTTTCGCCTTTATTTCTGCTTAACAGGAGCCACCGCGCCGTTATGACTTTTTCCAGTTTTCACCAGAAGTGTCAGCGCATTTTTGAACTTCCGTTTCAACAAGTTGGGGAAAGAAAGCTCTCACACCTGAAGAGAACGAAAGAAAAAGGAAGCTGTTAAAAACAAGTCCTCGCGACTGTCACTTGTAAGAGAGTCAACTTCCCAAACGAGAGAGCGGGTGGGAAAAAAAAATTGAGTGTCGAAACCAGTGGGATAGGACTTCAACAAGTTGTTAATATTGCGGTTTAATAGGGGGTCGACTGTTAGTGCTGTTGTAAGTGAGAAGAAAATAATGTCTGGTTATAGGTCGCTAGAGAGTTGATGTCTTGGGGACTCTAAGAGCCACGAAAGCGCTTTTTTATCCGCTTCACGGGTTTTTTTTTCTTCTTCTTTTGTAGCCATCTCCCTTTTATCCGGAGGTATAAAAAAGTGTCTGCAGATTTTCTGGGAATTGTTCGCAGTTCTAACTTGTTAGAGTGGGAAAGAAACTGCAGTTATGGCATCAATAGTCTCATATCCTTAAAAGCTTCGGTGTGGGATGTTAAGGACATGGAATAACGTTCTAGGGCAATATAAGGTCTTATTTCCACAGTGACTTCGTTTGAGATAGTTAGACTCCTAAAAGGAATTTAACATGTAATCTTGTATGGGTTTTTAAGGGGTGTATATTTAAATTTTTGAATTCGACTGTGAAATGTATGTCCAAACAAGCAGAGCAGGGAAAATGTTGTTTATCACCGGTTAATCTAATTGGCGTTGATCAGTTAACTATGATATCGTCAGCTTAGAGCAGGAGCTCATAACGAGTCAATAATAATTTTCCACTGTGCATCTGTTTAAAGAGTAACTATTAGTGCTTGTATCAAAAAATAAAAATATATTAGCCATCATTTTAATTGTGTTATGTATTTGAGAAGATTGAAATATTTGTCATACTCAGAGATATAGGAATTTAATGTCTCTTAATAAAGTCCGTTAATGAGGTTCTTTTCTAAGCCGGCGATATAGTTATTCGGAACTTAATCTTTGGAATGTTTTGGCGAGATGTTGAAATCGTTTTCGATAATCAAGTCAGGTGACGTCACATACAGAATAAATAGAGGAAGCACATTCCACCGTAGAACACTAGCGCCACTTACATTTAGATTGACGAAAAAAGCCTCATAAACTAAAATCAATCATAACCTGGTATTTTTATTTACATTCGGAAGCAGCTTTAACTTTTTCACTCAGGTTTACCAGATGATCATAATTGTTATTAAATTTGGCGAGAAAACCATCGTTTCGTTTTATATTTTCCACCTCAAAGATGCGAAAGTTTTTTTTCATTTGCTTCAAATAAATAGTCATTTTTACATTATTTTTATTCACAAATAAAAAATTCCGCATATAAAACTTTTTTATCTTTATTATTTATTTAGAAGTATATAAATCTGAATAAATTAAACCTTTTTAAACATCGCTGATAGGAAGCTATATTTTTAATATTATAATAAAAGTGCATTCACACACGAAGTTAAATATAAATATTAAAATGTTCGTTTGCAGATATTTTTTTATTTCACTGTAACATTCATTACGGAATTGTTTTCAAAATGATCATTCGCTGGGTTTCGATACTTTTTTCATGGCATTTACATTTTTTAAAGGTAAAATAGATAAATTCATCCTCATTAGTGAGGTTTTCATAAAATTTAATAATGTCTGCTGGAGTCATTACTGCTTGTTTTTCAAGGTTGACAGAATAGCTGTGTGGTCAAAATGAACAAAATTGGTTTTTACAACTTTTTAAAGTAATATTGCTACTATCGTTTCACACGATCTTAAACAATTAGGTATACGAAGTTATATAATTTAATAATTAACTCTATTATTCTGTACTATAAAAGTAAATATTCTTAAATCCGAATAAGCTCATTTCCCATATTAAAATCATCTTAAATGACTTGCAACTTTTTAATTCGTAACATGATGAAGATTCGACTAATTTATACAAACTCACTTTATCCACCGTTGAAATTACCATCTTCACCCACATTACAAGTGCCGCGGTAGCTTGGTTGTTAGAATAACAGATTAGAAACAGGAGGGTCACGAGTTCGATACTTGATCCAAACAAAGATTCATCCCTTACGTAGGGGCTGTTTCACTTGTCGTGACCTCACATGTCCTAACGCAGGCGTGGTGTGGGAATTTGAAGAGATGGTGTGCCAACTCTGGTGTTGCTTCGTGATCTGATCGTGGTTCAAAATTACGAGGTGATGTCCTCGTATATTTCCCTTAAGGGATTGATCCCGGACCGTTGTCAATAGCCCGTTGTGTTGCTCAGTACGACATAAATTAAAAAGTACCAAGTATCGAACCGTCGCCAATAACCCGTTGATTTGCTTCAATGTGACGTTAACTCAACTACCTACTTACCTACAAATTTTATGGGTTTCGTGACGTTACAGAGGGGAAACTGTAGTCTATTATTACCCATGAATCACTTAATTCTAATTCTTAATAATATATTGGTAACATCGTACAATGGTTTTAGACAATTATGCACGTGCAGTTATAATTAAGTACAATTATATAAGTAACGCTATAGCTAGATGGTAATTATTTGAGGTTGTAATAACGCATTTAAAATTAGACTTATTGTCAAATCATATTATAAACTGCTTATAAGATATAGATAATCTTTCATTTTGATTACTCTTTTACGAGATTTTAACAATCACAGAATTAATATAATTAACTAAAATTTCTAGATCATGTCCACTTCCAATTTTATTAGGTAAAGGGCAACGTGAGTTTTTCCACTGCCCAAGCAATCTGCGAGTTGTAGACGGCACTGGTTCGATTTGGTTACATTCTATTCCTCCTTGCGTGTATTCCTCTTTTCTGCTTGAATAAAAATGTCCTTATGCGTGTATGCCAATTACTTGACATAATGTTTGGCATATATCTCGGTCAAATATGCTCTTGTATCATAAAATTAAATCCGACCAACCCCATTTTATTTGTTTGCTTGCGCTTCAGTTAGTCTAGCCTTCAAACTAGTCTGTTTCAGAATTATTTATTGCCCTGAAAAACCTAAGCACTATACAAAAAAAAACATTCCATACAAAACTTCAAAAAACACTGGACACACACCATATGCTTACATATAATCTCAAGAACAAACAATAATTCTTAGAACAAAACTAGCTGAATGGCATGCCGCAGAGAATATCGTCTGCCAAGGAGATATAAAACAGGCGTTATGTTCTATCTTCTCTCCTCATTAAAAGCAACCAGTGATTGATCAGTTCTAGAAGCTAGGTGGATGGCTTGGCAGGTGTTTTCTTGGACCAAAAAGTCCGAAAGCCGAAAATCGTGATAATCGTCCATCATATTCCGCTTCACGTCAGAAGATTATCTCCAGGTTTGGGTACCTTTTCGAAATGACTCATATTTCACTCTGACCAGATGCTTCGACTGATCAATAAGCTTACGATGTCGACTATGTATTCGACCTTTTTCCTAATGTTCCGTCATAATAGTCGAAAATGGAAGTCACCATAATGACTTTATAATCGGTTTCCTAATTATGTCGTCTCTTAGGTAGAGGTTTGTTCGTGAGGGTTTTTTGACAAGAGGAAGTACGACCTCTCATGAATTTAGCTTCAGTCTACGGCTTTGGAATTCGATTAGTCTCTTAGCTTGTTGAATTGGAAAATAGTTCCTGTGTGGATTCATTGTAAATTTAATTTGTTTATTCTGGTCGGTAAAGTTACCAGTTGAATTTACGTTACACTGGAGCAGCACAGTGCCTAATGGTGACAGTTCGGGATCTATATAGATGGGAAAGCTCCGAGGACAACATTTCGAAATTTTGAATCACAATCAGATGACGTGGTCAACACTTGAACTTCAGCCTGAGCAAACTTTTAAAGAACGCTAAAGTGAAGGCACATAAGGGTCACAACAGATCTTTACCACCACGTACACAACAGATCTGATTCGATCATCTAACACCCCTCCGGTTGGTAGAGCAGGGGATTAGCAACCGAAGAGTTCGAAACTCGATCAAACCAACCGTCATACACGCGGTGTCTGGTGAATGATAATTTTTTGTCGTGGTTTCAGATGGCTTCTCATTGACGTGGTGTGCCAGTATGGAGAGTGGTGTGTCTACTTAGGCATTGTACTCGTCGTTTGACTGTGGCTCAGCATTACAAGGTGTTGTTCTCGTTCATTCTTTTTAAAATTGATCTCGGGCTGTGCAAGGGGTTTAGCAACCGAAGAGTTCGAAACTCGATCAAATCAACCGTCATACACGCGGTGTCTGGTGCATGATAATTTTTTTTCGTGGTCTCAGATGGCTTCTCATTGACGTGGTGTGCCAGTATGGAGAGTGGTGTGCCTACTTAGGCATTGTACTCGTCGTTTGACTGTGGCTCAGCATTACAAGGTGTTGTTCTCGTTCATTCTTTTTAAAATTGATCTCGGGCTGTGCAAGGGGTTTAGCAACCGAAGAGTTCGAAACTCGATCAAACCAACCGTCATACACGCGGTGTCTGGTGCATGATAATTTTTTGTCGTGGTCTCAGATGGCTTCTCATTGACGTGGTGTGCCAGTATGGAGAGTGGTGTGCCTACTTAGGCATTGTACTCGTCGTTTGACTGTGGCTCAGCATTACAAGGTGTTGTTCTCGTTCATTCTTTTTAAAATTGATCTCGGGCTGTGCAAGGGGTTTAGCAACCGAAGAGTTCGAAACTCGATCAAACCAACCGTCATACACGCGGTGTCTGGTGCATGATAATTTTTTGTCGTGGTCTCAGATGGCTTCTCATTGACGTGGTGTGCCAGTATGGACAGTGGTCTGCCTACTTAGGCATTGTACTCGTCGTTTGACTGTGGCTCAGCATTACAAGGTGTTGTTCTCGGTTCATTCTTTTTAAGATTGATCTCGGGCTGTCGCCAATAACCCACTTTGTTGCTCCAAAGTGACTTTAATTAACTACATACGACTGTAATCAAATGAATGAAATGAGACGTGTGAAATGTGTGATCAATTTTTATTCTTCATATGCGTTCTGTCTCACACAAGGCATGCGGTAAGCATCTAGTTGAGTTAACGTCTCACTGAAACAATACAATGGAGGATTATCGACGGTAAGGGATCAATCCCAAAGGGAAATATTCGAGGATAGCACCTCGTGCTTTTGATCCTCGGACGGCTGACGAGTTCAACACCCAAACTTTCGCCCCACTCTACACCACGCCATCTTGCGGGCCTTTATTGTCGCGTCATTTACTTCCACGAACACTGGCTTTGGTTGGATCAAGTTTCCTATTCGGGACTCTGCTGTTGCTAACCAGCTGCTCTTCCAAACGGGCTACCGCGACCCCTGATCTAAAAAGAAATAACTTTATATAATATACTCTATAGCAAAAAAATCGACGCACCTAGAAGTTGTCCGATTGCAATAAAAATTGATGGGTGTGAAGAACATACATTAAAAACAAATTATTAGAATTTCAAAACAATTGAATGATTTATTTCATAGTTGGATCGTTACGAAAGGTGGAAATTAATAATGCGTTGGTCCACCTCTGGCCTGGATGGAAGCTGTCAACCCGGCGTGACATAAACTGAAAAAGTTCCCGGATGGTGTAATGCGAAATTTCTTGCCAAATTGTCTCCAACTGTCGTGCTAAATGGTCAACATTCCGGGATGGTTGCAATCGCCTTCCCATAACGTCCCAAGGTGCTCTGTGGAAGAGAGATCAAGAGACCTTGCTGACCAAGGAAGTGTTGGGAAAGCTTGAGGACAATTCATAGCAACACGTTCCTTGTGCGGCCGGACATTATTTTGATGAAAAACAAGTCAGGAGTGTCGCAAAAGGAACGGTTACACAACCGGTCTTAGAATGTCGGCGAAATATGCATTACATATTTAAAATAAAACATCAAAATTAATTTACTTACTTTTTTTAAAGCCAGGGCATACTTTCAGTATTTGTAATTATGTCGATAACTTTTGAAGTTGAATATTTTGGCATTTTCATAGAAGATGTGTTACCTATAAAATGTTTGTGGGTAATTTTGGCGGTGTAGGGAAGTTGTTTTGTAGCTAGAAATAAAAAAAAAGGCTTGACAATGAGCACACTTTTCACTGCAGAACATCGCAACTTATAATTGAAAAAAAAATCGGCTAAAATTTTTATAAAATTAAGGCAAAATTGTTCGGCAAAGAATACTTTTCTGCGACGTTCGTCGCAGTTTTAAGCACTTTCTGCTCCCATGGGCCCATCTTCTAGAAAGAATGATCATTCATATAGGAATTAGTTAGAGAAACAAGCTTTAAACAGTATAAGCAACACCTAAAAACTAAGTTATTTGGATTGTTTATCTGGACGGATCATTTAAAGTACAGAACATTTTTACTTAATTGTTGCGTGGAAATCATGCTCTAAGTTAAAAAGAGATAAGATAACAAGACGAGGTTTGCGTTTTGAACCCTTTTATCTAGAACCACTCTTTTTATCTTCGAAAATCATGTTGCTAAGTATCGTAAAGTATCAGGTACTCGCACGAAGAAATAAAGCAAGCGTTGCGAGCTCATATCACTAAAGTGCATCCGAAAAGGCCTTTAGGACGGAACAAAAAAGGGATCCTTTCGGGAGCATTTCCGAAGCAACCGATTGGAATGAATCGGGAGCATTTCAGCGATTATCTGCCAAATGAGGTGAAAGGATCGAAAGTCAAAAAGACCCGAACCTACCAACAGAGATTTCATGAAGGAGCAAGTGGCACACTAGAACCACCCCAGATGAAAGGGGGGAAATAATCCAACAAAGAGATTGCGGGACAAAAAACTAAAGCAAAGCAATAACAGAGCAACGGACAGCAAAATGGACAGCATTCAACAGTGATTGACTAAAACTTTTTCTTTTTGTACTTTGCCTTTCTTTTCCTTGGCTTTTGGGTGCTTACGTGAGGATTTGTAACATCGATTCCACGAACAAATGTGTATGAGCAAGGCGAAACAGGTGACCATTCACAAATTGAATCACGGTAAATAAAGATCGCGTGTGCACACGTCTGAAATAGCCATGGCCTTTTTAGCTTTCGCGGAACGAGATGCGACGAACATGGTTTGCGGAGGACACGAGACGGAGATTTTGGCACGTTTGCTGAAATGTAAGCTGCATTGATTTTGGAAGTTGAAACAAAAGTAGAAACGGGGCACACAAGGCGAGTGTTTGCTCGTTATCAACTTGTGTGTTTTGTTATTTTGCCATCCCATGTCGTCTGCAACATACAAGATCGATCTTTCACTTTCAATTGCTGATTGAGTCGAATGTTCGATCTGAGAAAAAGTATTCATCTTCTGATGGATGAAAAATTGTTGAATGTAAAATATGCATGTTTATTATCCAATTTCACGCATTATAAATTAGATACTGATTTCAACACCAGAATATCTAACACCTTTAAAATTGCCATCTTGTGAAAAAGTTTTTCGTATGTTTTCGTCAAGTATCTCAATTCAATATTAGCAAAGCATTACAAAATTGAACACAAATCGATTTTAAGACCAGGTAGATTTATAAAAGGAGAATTATTTTTAAGAAGTGACTTGATTTATACTTTTAAACTAAAGGTGTGTGGTTTAGTGATAATGGTTTTAGACAGGTACACACACATTGCAGCAATATTAGCAAAAAAATATAAAATTGAACCAAATTAGATTTTAAGAGAATTCGGAATTTTAAAGAACAAATTATTTATGCGACATGATTTATACTTTTAAACTAAAGGTGTGTGGTTTAGAGGTAAAGGTTTCAGTCAGGTATATTGCTGCAATATTAGCAAAAAATTATAAAATTAAACCAAGTTAGATTTAAGAGAATTCGGAATTTTAAAGTACGAATTATTTATGCGACATGATTTATACTTTTAAACTAAAGATGTGTCGTATCTGCGTCCTTATTTATCAATATGGTGTGATTTTTCACAGCAATGCTATATTTTTAAGGATAGAGGCTTCAAGACCTCTAGCATCATTTTATTAAATTTTTAATATAGGTCTTCCTTGTTGCTTTCAAATCAACACTTTTATTTTTATTATTAGTTTAATCTATTTTGCCTTTTTTGCCAGCCTTAACCAGCTATTAATACCTTAAAATGTTTCGACGAAACACCCCTTTAAGTCGCTGAAAGACTTCAATACATTTTTTCAACCTTTTAAACTAAGTATCTTTTAACTAATGCTTAAGCAAATTGAAAATTGTATAAGTTTGAAAAAATTATATTGAATATAATTGAATATTTTAATTCATAATAATCAATAATAATAATTGAAAAACGAAATGCACGATTGTACTGCTATCTTGGAAAAACTTGACTTCTTATATTTTCATATTCTGTTTATTGATGTGTTTCCAACTCTACCTTTTCTTATTATTTTATCCAAACCAACTCACATGATTGAGGTATCAGAAAACTAGAAAAATTGAAATTAATAGTAAATTTTGTGCAAACGTTGATGTTTTAATGTCTATTGCTTGAATGCTTTTAATTTTGAAAAGTTTCAGGACCTTTTTATATAACAATTAAGTGGAATAAAAAAAGAAACCTAGGATTCCATCTATATTTAAATTAATGTTCTATGCCTGAAATTTCGACATAATATAGATAAATTAATGATAAACGGATATGTTTAAGGCTTTTATAAACTTACATTTAGAAAGAATTTACGTTTCTTATAACCTTTTAATAGTGAGATCATTTCACATTGTCTCTCATTTACATCAACCATTTATTTTAACTCATAATAGAGTTTATTCTAAGTGATCATAATATGCTCATTTTTCATACCTTACTCAAACATTTGACTACTAATAACTTTTCTTCGTTTGTTTTACAATATGATGAATTTATATCTTTCAATGTGTCTGCATTCGCTTGTCACTCCATGGCCCATTCTTGTTGTGCGAATAGGGCTACACGAAGATTTACTATTCAATGGAGAGTAATATTTCACATATATGTTTTTTAATATTTTGTATAGAACGTATATTTTGTCTACATTTACACAAATACACAATCTGCTTGACGGGAATAAATAAGGTAAGCGATTTAAGTATTGAATTGACAAATGTTTAAATAAAAATCTTTAGCCCTCCGAGTCTTGCGATATTTCCCAGCAGTGTAATGTTGCTTATACCCCACAACACCCCCAACTTAATAACGTAATAATCGCATCTTTCAACCGTTAAACCGAATCTTTTTGTCTTTTTTTCTGAAGAATAGTCTTCATATGGTACAATTCTATTGGCCCATTCTGAAAAATAGAATCCTCTGGAAAGATTCTTTTGGTCCTTTGCATGTAATAGAATCCCTTGCAAAAGTTATTATGGTCATTTACGTAGCACAGAACCCTCTGGAAAGATTTTATTCATCAAAAAGATAAAAATTGGTTGGAAGGGGTGAAGGAAGGACTGCAGTTTTCAAGGTGGAATTATTCGTCTTAACACTTCTGGTTAAAGTATATGGTTAAATATAACTAAATACAAATGTGTGCTACAAGAGAATGATAGATTATCTGTCAGGTTAATTTCCCTTTTATAGTAAGTGATATAATTTTCTTAGAAATCACCACTTTACATTTTGTAACGTAATCCGAGAAAATGTATCAAGAAAGTGTAATTGGTAAACTAAGTGACATGATTCACTACTCTGCTGGGAAGGTTATTATGGTCATTTACTTAGAGCATAACCCTTTGAAAAGATTTCATTCGTCATAAAGGTCAAAATTTGGTTAGAAGGGGTGAAAGGAAAGACTGCAGTTTGCGAGGTGGAATTATTCACGTTAACACTTCAGGCTAAAGTATATGGTTGAATATAACTTGAATACAAAAGTGTGCTACAAGAGAATGAAAGATTATTTGTCGGGTTGATTTCCTTTTTATAGGAAGAGATATAATTTCTAAGAAATCACCATTTTACATTTTGTAACGTAATCCGAGAAAATGTATCAAGAAAGTTTTTGTAATTGGAAAACTTAATGATATGATTGACTACTCTGCTTATGCCATCCCAATTATTTAAATACTATACTTTAAGATGCACGTGGGAGTATCAGACGAAAATATTTCGCTTTATTGTACGTGCGTGGGCGTCAACTAATAAACGCCGAGTTTTTGTTAAAAGCTTTGTAATGAGAAATTCTCAGCGGAGATTTCTCAAAATGCAATCCTTACATTGTGTTGTTCGAGCAAAATACATAACGTTACTTCACTGAAAACCTGCTTTGCTCATTACCAGAATATACATTTCTTACATTATTTTATAAAAATGCAGTATCTTTATATAATTAGTTACAAACGAAATTAGATTCGACTGTCAGCTTTAAAAACAGTGAGAAGATAATTGACATCGCCAAGGCTGTGCAAAATTCACTTGGCGCCTTCTGACTCAGAAAGAAACATGACAACAACAACGAAATTAGATGCAGGTATTTATTATTTAGTCCATTGAGGATTCACGGGTGTTTGCAGCGTATTAAAACTTAATATATGGACTTCGAAAATGTTTAAGCTCAAGTTTGATATCGCAATCTGGCCTTGGTTCAAGATTCTGTTGTGTTGTCCTCGCATCTTTCCCTTCGGGTTTTGATCCTGGACCGTTGCCAATAGCCCGCTGTGTTGCTGCAGTGCGACGTTAATTAAAATACAAAACTGCAAGTAAGTGCTTATTCCGTGATATGTCAGAGTAGAACGTGTATACATAAAGTATGATCTACCAGATTTCCTATGACCGATGATCTGATTATCTAGACCCTAAATGTGAATGGCTTCCACAGAACACAATATCCAATCCCAAGCGGAAAGTCCTCACATTGGCGTGATGTGGAAGTTTGGAGAGTGGGGTGCCAGACTAGGTAATGTCTCGTCATCTGATCGTGGTTCAAGATTACGTGGTGTTGTCCTCGAATCGGGATTGATCCAGGGCCGTCGTCAATAGCCCGTTGTGTGCTCCAGTGTAAAATCCTACATACCTCCATACCCAAGCACGAAAGTGATTCGGTGCTTTTATAGATTTATATGCTTCCCCCTGCGATTATCTTGTAACCTCAATTGGCTTTAATATTTGTGGTAATAGTAAAAAATGGTTAAAATTCACGAAATTCGGAACACAGAAAGTAATAACGATTCTCCAAGAGAAAAACGAACACAAATATTCGTAAAAATAAATTCTTCCAAAGTAAGTGCTCTTGGTTTTTTATTGTGTTCTCTACGAAATCATCTGACTGCATACACAAATTTGAAATTTTGACGTTTAAAACCTATTTAAAAAAATATTATGTCGAATGTGAAATTGTGTTTTTCCCTTTCAATTTAATGTAACATCTAGCCATCGATTTCTACAATGAACCTAAAGATGTTCTCATATCCAGCGAAAATAAAAGAATTACAATTATAAAGATTAGATGACAAATTTAGATTGTAGCATTAATTTCATGAAATGTCTAAGGCCACATGTCCTTTTAGTCATTCAAGTACTTCTTAGAATTAGTAAATGTTTATGCACTTCATCAATATCATCGAGCTGACTTCCTGGTAGTTCTTAAAATATATGTATTTTCGATCGGATGAATAGTTAATGTTCCAAATTGTGATAATTTCTCTCTGACATTATGCATTAAGCGTTAGTTCGGCGCAAGCCGTGTGAATACACAGAAGTTAAATCATGTAACTTTAATGATATTAACTTTCGTTTATTTAATGCTCGCAATTGATTCGTGCTTATATTTAAGTGGCAGTCAACGTGTGATCAGAATTTTCAAATTCAATCATTATTTTGTTTTGGTAATTAGGTTCAAACTATTACGCAAAAGAGTTTGTTGATTCAATGCGTGCTTACATATAATCTCATCGCGACCATCTCGGTCATTGTTGAAAAATAATTTTCCAGCATTTTAATCATTATTTAAATCATCAGTTTTATAAAATGATGATTTGAGTGTTTGTAAAAAACTGATTCCTTTTCTCATGAAACATTTGAGTAAATGCTTAACTAAAAATACAAATATGCCAATGCATCAGAAATCCCGAATTTCTTATGTATCATATATTTCCTCCGAGAGACGAATAATGACAGGCCTATGTTACTGTGTTGGTAGTCACATCTTTGAGCAATTGTTATGAATCTATTATTATTGTCAAACTTAAAATGAAGGCTAACAAAAACGTTCTACACATACTTGCTGTCTTTCAGCTCTATACCTTAAAGTATGATCTATTTAATCCCTGTAGGTTATACTGACAGGCTACTGTCCACTACTAGGCTACTGACTGTGTTGACTGTTACATTGCTAGTAGTCGTAACTTTGAACAACTGTCCGAAACTATAAATATTGCTACCATAACATGCTGATAGGCCTGTTTTCGTAATCACAACTTTGAGAAACTGTTGTGAAACTATAAATATTAACATAAAATTAAGGCTAACAAAAATATTGTTCACATATTTGCTGTCTTTCAGTTCTATACCTTAAAGTATGATCTATTTCCTCCCTGAAGTATATATTGACAGGCCTGTGTTACTGTGTTGGTAGTCACAACTTTGTGAGGTAGTCACATCTATTTCATCCGGGAGGTGAATACTGAGAGACATGTGGTTACATTACTGGTAGTCAAAACTTTGAGCAACTGTTGTGAAACTATAAATATTGCTACCATAGCATGCTGATATTCCTGTGTTACTGTTTTGGTAGTCAGAACTTTGAGAAACTGCTGTGAAACTATAAATATTAACATAAAATTGAGGCTAACAAAAATATTGTTCACATACTTGCTGTTTTTCAGTTCTATACCTTAAAGTATGATCTATTTCATCCCTGAAGTATATATTGACAGGCCTGTGTTACTGTTTTGGTAGTCAGAACTTTGAGAAACTGTTGTGAAACTATAAATATTAACATAAAATTAAGGTTTACAAAAATTTTGTTCACATACTTGCTGTCTTTCAGTTCTATATTTTTAAGTGTGATCTATTTCATCCGGTAGTATGTGGACATCCCTCTGCGAATACATTTCAAATGTTCTTTTCTTGCCACTCCTTAAAATATGTTTAAAAAGTTTCGAAACACTCTTTTGATCTCACCTATGCTAAATAATTAACACCATAGCACACATTTTTTTAGATTTAACTCGCTTGGTGTTAATTTAACTCTCTTAAACACCTATTTCAAACCGTCACCAGTTCTGGGCAGGGAAAACTTTGTTTTTCCTTCTTGGATCTACAAACCCCCTTGGAATAAAAGAACAGTTTTGCCTCCATGAAATATCTCGTCTTAACGAAATTGGCCAGATCTTAGACAAGATAACTCGTCGAAAACAATTGGTTGGTTCAAGTCCAATAGATTTTAGTAAACTGATCTGTTCAATAATTCATTAACTATATCATTATAAGAAGCTCTAAATGGATACGTTCGTCATCTGACTCCTTGTTGAAAATTACGTGGTGTTGTCCTCGGCCCTTTCGATGTCGAACCGTCGCCAATAGCCCCTTGTGGTCCTCCAAAGCGTCCTCAATTAAATACCAACCAACCTAAATGGTACGCAGACCAATTTGTTTTACAACTTTTCGTTTACTCGTTCACATGTTGCTCATTTTCACTAAATACTTCACTCACTCAATCAACGACAGTGAACTTCAATTCAAGCGAGTTCCAAAAATAAGACCTATTAAGAAAAAAAACCACCACACATCCAGACGTGTGCCTCATGCAGACATATTTCACGCAGCTCGCTTGTCCATTAAACTTTCTCTTTGTTTCGTAGTCCGAATCGAATGCCGCATCCAGTGGACAGCGCCTTCAGCTCTCTTCTACTGTCACGCGAAGCTTCATGTCAGATTCTTTTTAACATGAGCAATACGCAACATTTATCGGCGTCGGCTGCACGGAATTTTCCAAAAAGGTCACCTGCACGTCCGGCCTCACAATGCTAGAATACCGTCGGTATTTATTGACTTCACGTGCTGTGTGTCGAACGACAGTTACGCGAAGTTGAAAGTTTGGGGAGAGGGGAGTAACGTAAATAGGTCTCAAGGAAATATTGAAATCAAGTACACAGAGGAGCATAGGCTTTTGATTTATTGATTCTATGTATTGGTAGTTCACTGTTTTTGAGGCTTGCTTAATAGCTTTCATTTATTTCATATTTATTCTAATCACAGTTAAGTGCTATTGGGGATTCATGTTTTTATCCCATTTGGTTTGTACAAGTCAGACCAAGTCCGTGACATTAGACACCTCGAGTTCTAGGGTCAGCTTATGAACCGTATTTATTCTCTGGTTTTCAAGGGTTGTCTAATATTTTTTATTTATTTTATATTTATCAGAAGCATAGTTAGAGTTAGTTAAGTGTATTGGAGGATTTAGTTGTTGTTTCTTATTTCACTTGGTATACACAAGTTAGACCAAGTACGTTATATCATCAGTCAGTGAGATCATAAACCCTGAAAAAGTCTAGGGCGAGCGTAAGAACCGTATTTATTATTTGCTTTTCAAGGGTTGTCTATAGTAGTTTTCATTTATTCTCTGGTTTTCAAGGATTGTCTAATGCTTTTGATTTATTTTACATTTATTAGAAGCATATTTAGAGTTAAGTGTATTGGGGGATTTAGTTGTTTCTTGTCTCACTTGGTATATGCAAGTTAGACCAAGTCCGTCATATCATCAGCCAGTGAGATCATACACCTTGAAATAGTCTAGGGCGAGCGTATGAACCGTATTTATTATCTGCTTTTCAAGGGTTGTCTATAGTAGTTTTCATTTATTCTCTGGTTTTCAAGGGTTGTCTAATAATTTTTATTTCTTTTTATTTATTAGAAGCATAATTAGAGTTAGTTAAGTGTATTGCGGGATTTAGTTGTTTTTTTATCTCACTTGGTACATACAAGTTAAACCAAGTCCGTTATATCATCACTCAGTGAGATCATACACCTTGACAAAGTCTAGGGCGAGCGTATGAACCGTATCTATTACATACTTTTCAAGGGTTGTCTAATAGTTTTAATTTATTTTACATTTATTATAAGCACCGTCAAGAGTTTGTGAAGTTAAGTGCTATTGGGGGATTTAGTTGTTGTTTCTTATCTCACTTGGTATATACAAGTTAGACCAAGTCCGTTGTATCATATACCTTCAAAATGTCCAGAGTGCGCGTATGGTACACGGTAGCCCATTGCTAAAAGAAGCGGCTTATCAGCCAGAGGGTAACGAGTTCGAAACTTGATCCAACCAAACACCGTCGTCTACATGGGAGCTGGTGTATATTAAATCTGTCCTGAACTCAAATGCTCTCTAATTGGCCTGGTGTTCAAGCTTGTAACACATGCATGTAACTGATCTCTACACTCTTTTGAAGATCCTAACCTGCTTAAAAAAAGTGTAGAGATCACTTTTTATCTGCTTAATTGAACCATTTCTATCAGACAAATTAGGAAGTTTTAGCTTGGGAAAGTTTTTTTTACAGCGTCGTCATAGAAGAGCTAACCAGTTTCCTGAAACATCATTCATTGTGTCATCTCTACCATAATATGAAGATTTCTACCAATTCTCCTACTTAGAATCATAGATGACGGTGGATTGTTTTGGGTTTTATGGCCATAGGGTTTAACTGCGCGAGACAATGTGAAGTAAATGGACACACAATCAAGGACAGCGTTTCCTGTCACAGGAAAGAGAAATGCACCTAGCGAGGAATTGAGCCTGCGCCGTTTGCAACTCGTAGGTTGCTAGCACAGAGGGCGAATACACTGAGTCACCACCCTGATATTTGGACACAGTGACAACATTAGATGAGTGAGGTTATATTTAACCTTTAGATTACGACCGGTACAGCAGTTAAACCTTGATCTCGTCAAGAAGGAATTTAGACTACGGTCAGTGCAGCAGTTGTACCATAACAGTTATAAGAATCGCGACAAGAATGAATTTAGACTACGGCAGGTATCATTCTACTAGTTACCACCGTTCCAGCCTAAGCCATTCGGAATATCGCCAGGTAATTTTGAACCCCTGTCAGATGACGAGGCAACATCTGAGCTGACACCCCACTATCCAAACGACAGATTTGAGATCCACCAGCCGTCTCTACACCATAAGCTTACAAACATCCCTGCCCTGACCCGGATTCGAGCCAGGAACCATTCGATCTAGAGGCTAACACCTTAACCACTATACCAGCTGGTCGGTAGACTACGGCAGGTATAGCAGTAGAACTGTCTCTACACCATAAGCTACACCAGCCGTCTCTACACAATAAGCTTACAAACCTCCATGCCCTGTCCCGGATTCGAGCCAGAAACCATTCGATCTAGAGGCTAATACCTTAACCACTATACCAGCTGATCGGCAGACTGCGGCAGGTATAGCAGTAGAACCTTGAAAGTTATAAGAATCGCGCCTGTTACATCTACACTCCTGGTCGAAAGGTTAATGATAGAATCCATACTGTCAACAAATCAAAACTAGAAACTTTGAAATCGTCATTTTAAGTAACTCTTTTTGTACGGCTATTCTGTTTTTTTATACGGTCATTCTTAGTTACACGCTGTTTTGATGCGGTCATTCTAAATGTTGTAATGTGTATGTGAAATTTTTCTACCAAAAATTGCACTTTAAAGAACTTCTGGGTTTCGTATCTTTATCACCGCAAAACTTCTGATACACCATTCAATATATCACCTATAACTAGCAACCAACCCGAAAACCGTGCCTATGTCCCTTCCCATGACCGCAGCTATAATCTCCACAGAAAGAAGGAAAAAGTTTCGCCACATTTCCCGTCGCACTCTAACGAAGTTCTCAAAGGTGAAGGAATTTCTAAACCGCCGGAGAAGAGCAAGCACTTTGAAGACGGGCATTAATATGGATTCTGGAAATATAAGTGGCGAAAATTCGGCTGTCCATTGAAGAGAGGTCTTTGTCAGCCGCACCTGTAAAAGTGCACACGACTAAGTTAGGTGATTTTAATTAGGGATCCGGGAAAGAGTCTGGGGAGGCTGTATTTAAAGACACAATCCGAGCTCGCCGCAAACTCCCATCTGCACTTGAGAAGCGCGGGATTAGAGGAAGTGCCATTGAGGTCCTCCTTGATAATTAATTACTGAACAACAAATTCGGTTGTGGGAAATGAAAAGGCAATTGTTGCCGCTATAAGGGAGGGGAAGTTTCGGTAGGTACTTCATGTCGGCTTAGGCGGGGGCGATTAAAGTGGATTTGGGGGACTGGCATTAAACAGTTTGGGAACTTCCGAAATTTTTGTAATGCGTTTTTAAGAAAATCACCAACTTAATTGATGTTGGCAAAAATGTTCCGAGTCGTCTCTTGTGACGAGGGTTGGAGTGTGGGTATGTACTTTAGTGAAATGAGTCGTGAGTGTTAAATTCTATTGCGGAAAAGTTTTTTTATTCGTGGTATCATTTAATGTAGTGACTAAAATTTATTTTCAGTGGAGCAGATTAAAAATACTTTCGTCTTATAAACTTCGATCGAATTTATGCATTTCGCCGACCAACCGGTCTAGTGGTCAAGCTGTTGGCCTCTGGATCGGATAGGTTCCTGGTTCCAATCCATTGAATTCCATTAATTGTGCTGTACTTTGTTAGGGGCAATGATGGTCTACCCACTGGGTGCCCCTTCACAAGTGACCATCACTTCCGGCCTTGCATTGGACAAGGACAAATCCTTAGAGCCCGCCATTGAAAGTAGTGACCATCGCTTCCGGCCTTGTAGTGGCCAAGGAAAAAGTCCAGTGACCGCCATTGGAAAGAAAAAAATTATGCATTTCTACTTCGAAAAAGAAATATACCAATTTGAAAATAGACTTTAATAATTATTAGAATATATTTAACGGAGTGATCATTGTTAATATACATTACGGCTAGTTTTTGAATCACGTTATGCATTAATGAATGATTTATTTTAAAAGCGATACTCTCTCTGTATAGTTCTGTTTCACAAACATTAAAATATGATTTTTCAAAAAAGTTTAAACATATTGTCATTATATCAATGTAGTCTTTTTCTGTTGTAAACCCCTTTTTACTATTATTATTAAAGGATTAGGAAGTGAATATTGAGGTTTATATACCAGAATTCTAGATATTCCAGGTATAAAATACGATTCGCTGTAATATTTATAGTCTTTTATACGTCCAACGTTATTAAGCTTTCAATGACATTAATAAAGAAAGTGATCAGAAAATAATCAACCTGTAAGAACCAACAACAATATTAAAAATATGTATGTTGGTTTAAAGACTGCATGTTAGCAGATCTGTATTGATTTTTAAATGTGCTTAGTTTATTTATGAGTACATAATTTATGACCAAATGATGTTCAGAATGAATAGGTCATTTCCAAGTGACATTTAACTCTCATTGTTAGATCTTTACTTTCTGTTTGAAATAACAGTTTTTTGTTAAACAGTTATGAAAACTGATATTAAAGTTTAGAAAACATAATGGTAGTCATTAATAATGGCATATATGATTATAATTTTATAATGAATACATATTTTGGGTTAAAATACGTATTACTCGAAAAATCAAATATTAAAGAAATAATCTATCTCACTAAACGATTAAGTTAAATCAAATAAGCTATATATTTTTTCAAAATGATTTATATTTTAATTTTCTTTTATTACAGTTATTTAAATAACCTTGAAAAACGAACTTTTCACTCACGAGTTCCCCGTAAAGAATTTTGCTGAAAGCATTAAAGCACAATATTAATTGCATTGCCTGATTAACATTACCACTGACAAGGCATTAATATTCAAAATTGTGTTTTCTCTGATGACTCCATTTACTTTGACTAATTACAGCAATTTTCCCAAACTCAAACAGGAAAAGTTCCACTGTAAATATCGATTTGCGTTCCTAAACTCTAAAAGTGTTGTGTTGACATGTTTGCGAAATAAATGGATAGAAAGTATAACTTGTAGTGATATTATTGGGTAGATATCGCAATTTAATCTTATATAAAAGGTCTTTTCCAACGGAAAATGTATTTTTCGTTACATATAGTAACGGTTCTGGAATATTGTGCGTGTGTGCTTAATTTTTAAAATGTTCAAATATATGAATAAAAAGATAGATTGCTAAATAATAGGGATTTTTTTTCAACAATTTATGATATCCTAATGATTTTGTAATTAAATATTCATTTCAATGTTTTTTGTACATGAAAGTTATTATTCGTCAAATGTATGAACGAATATGTTTGTACCTTTATATAATATTAAATGCAATAAAAATTGTAATCGGTGCTGTTATTTTTTTCCTTCAATTACGTTTAACTTTAAGTAGCATTTGAAAACAGGCTTCTTTAATATTTCCTATCAAAACCTAACGTAAAATCTACTTTTATAAGTACAAAATTAAACAGAGGCAAACTATCTCAACTATTTAACATATTTAGCCATTTACCTTTTAGTAAGAGCTAACATAAGAACTGGTTGTAATTTTATTAAGGTTTTTCTTAAGAATTATTCCAAGAATAATGTCAAGAAATCCACGAATTAAGTTTAAGTTTAATAGAGTTTAAATAATCTACAGTTCAAATTTAATAATTTTTTGAAGAGCGAGATATCAATAAAGAATTTTTATATGCGTTTGAAAACCACAATAAAAATTAATTTTGCCGAAAGGTAATTTCCTTTTAATGCGTTTGAGCATTTAAAATTTTCAATTTCTCAAAGACGTTTCATAAATGAAATCTATGAATATATTGAGCTCTAACTTATTGTTTTTTGCAATGCACACAAGTTAGCGATTCTAATTATAGTAGAGTAGTTTATAGTTATGATTAATAAAAGAGTATTTTTTAAATCAAGACTTCTATCTTTGAAGCACAATTAGATATGACATGCGACTAACGTGATCTTATATTCTATATATAATTATATTATATATATAATTATATTATATATATATATATATATATATATATATATATATATATATATATATATATATATGATGGAAAAAGATAAAAATAATCATTTTGAATCATTGCACTTTCCAACTAACTTAAATTAATTTATTGTAAAAATAAAACAAACAACTTCAAGTGAATAGGTATTCAATAGATATGCTTCAACGCGTTTAAATTTCAGTTTAAAAAAAGCAAAATTTTCAAAGTTTTGTTCTTTGTTGGATTTTTTTTAAATTTAGCACTTTTATAGTCTAGTATGTATGTTATATTTCAAAGAAAAACAGTTTAAAGCTTTTATCATTTAAATTTCCACGTTTATGAGCTAAAATATAAGAATTCATTTTGATCACGTGTTATTTTGCGGTCCGTAAGATTACTCATAAAGTAATTACTATTATGAAACTTTGCACACGTATTTTATAGTACCCATTGTCCATAAATGATATATAATCATGATGATCGGTTCACAATTATTTGGCTTATGTATTTTAAAATGCTTAATTTTTACCTCACTGATGAATATATTGTAAAAATCATAAGAATTTTTAGCTTAAGACTATGAGAATAAGCCATTTTATATGCAATAAGTTCAATATTAAATTATCAAAGTTTCCTTAATCTAGAGTTATGAGTTTTTTAGCTATCTAGTGAACTGTAAAACAACACTTAACCAAAAATTTTTCAAATATTTTTGTTGATAAACATAAAAGTTTAAATGATATATAATCTTTAAACTAATTTCCTTTACAATATAACATCCATACTATACATTCACTAAATTTGAAAAGAATCCATCGAAATACAAATTTTTTACAGAACTTTCAAACACATCTGCCTCTTTTTATTGACACTTAAGTGCTTAATTAAAATGTATTTGTAAGTAGGGGTAGAGTAAAATGTTATCTAAGTAAAGTTATTTGAATAAAAATATATCCAAAGTGAGAGATATTCCCTATTTGTTTACATAAATCTAATGAGTAAATTATGTCCATATATATGCCAATAGTGATTTTTTTTCAAACTCTGAAAACCAACAAAAAAAAAATGTTTTTCTTACCAGAACTGTATTTTTTGTGGAAGTTAGCTCATATTTTTCAGATAAATAGATAGCGCGGGTTGAGAATGATTTAATGGGGTATAATCTATAACTGCTTCTTGAAGTAATGTTTTCACAAATTTTACTCATCGGTTATTTTTTGGAATTCATTCCATAGAGTAGTTATTAACTTTACTTTCAATAACTAGTTATCAAATAAAGACATTTCATTCTTACACAAGATGATTCCAAAGATTGAAGAACTTTTTTTTAAAAACGATTTTCACGAAAATAGATTTCTATAAATATAAAGACTTACTAAGTCTAGATGAGAAGAGGAGAATAAATACGTTTCGATTGATAAAAATCGTGATAGAAAGAAAAGGGAACGTTTAATAGGCAACGAATTTAATGAAATGATAACTTTGAAGTGTTGTTGTTGTTACTAATTCTCCTTGGTCTAAATCAACTAGATCAAGTCCAGAAGATCGTACATCCTCAAAAAGTCCATAACTTGGACAGGATTCACTTTCAAATCAGTCTTGAACATCACCATACAAGCAAGAAGGTGACTGGGGGAGGCCGGAGCCAAACTGCATTTTCTACACGGTAAAAAGGTCTTACGTCCCTGGTCCTAGAGAGACTTAATGTGGTCACTAATAAGTCTAGTAATGACAGTCTGCATTGCTCTATCTCCATCAACCTCCAGGGCTGCCCCTGGATGGTCTGCATGGTACCAGTCATGTGATGGAGGTGCTTTCCAGTCGTTGTTGAGAGCAATTTTTCTTATGGTGGCTAGCTCTTGGTACGTGAGGACGCCCGAGACGTCGCCATTGGTACTTGTTCCATCCTTTGCCAGGCTGTCAGCAATTTCGTTACCGTACAGGTCAATATGAGCAGGTACCCACTGGATATGGATCTCATTCCTGAAAGATAGGGTCTGAAGTTTAAGTATAATTTCAATGCTTGTCTGGTCGTTAATTCTCGTCCGACCTCTCAAGTGCTGGACAGCACTGCGACTGTCTGAGAAAATCCAAATGTCTCGCTGAAGGTTGAGTGTAAGGAGATACTTCAGAGCTTCATTAATAGCAATGAGCTCTGTCCTAAATACAGAGCAGAAATCTGGATTTCCTTTTCTTAAGTCTGGCCGAGCTATTGGGCAATTTGATGAGAACACCACTACCCGTGGTACCACTTTTTTTCACGTGCTATATTCTTTTAAAGTTTTTAGATGTATTCATGCGGCCAGTGGGAATTCAGAATTTATTCTTTGTAAAAAAACTGCATGTCGTATAAAACTATTTTCACCTTCCAAGTGGTTTTGTAGAAGAGATACCTCGTCATCAAGATATTGCGGACTTTTTATGATGACGAGGTCTAGATCGGATTAATTTCTTTCTAACGTATAGATATCACATCCATCAGGATCTGGTCAATTTTGCCTGTGACAAAATACCAAAGTAACTGTTATCAATCTTCTCTACAATTATAAAAGGAAGTGTTTGTCTGTCTGTTTTTTGCGCGCAAAGTCCTGACGAATCTATGGCACAAACAATAATGGTATTTGGCACACAGGTAGTAGGATTGTTTTGCAATTTTTGGGTCGCGCCGAATTTTAAAATTCAATCTAAAACATTTTTTAATTAATTTAATGGAGTAAGATTATTATTGTTGTCTTTAGAATGACAGCAGCATAAAGAAAAGGCAGATTCTAAATTTAGTTTTTCCACTTCCGTTTCATTTTGCGGAGGAACGATTTTCGCCGAAGAAAAAAATAAATTAAGTTTTTACTATAATGATGTAGTTTTTTTTTCTATTTCCTAGATCGTTAAATATCAAGTAAAAATCTCAACGGATTTGAAATCAGTGGAATATTTCACCTTAGATAGATACCTAAAAATATGATTTTCTATAAATAAATAATTTTTAAATTGAATATTTTTTATATTTTCAATAGAGATGTGACGCTACACTAACCTTCGCGTTCGAGAAATCCATTTCCTGCGTTCATACGAATACTGCCAAGGAAAGCAAAACAAACAACAAAATTTTCACTGGCATTGTTTAGTTCTTTTTTGTAAAATCGGGATCGTTAAAAATGTATTGAAAATTTCAACGGATTTGAAATCTGCAGAAAATTTTACACCAGACAGATACCTTATACATTGACATCATGGCGATTGGATCTCTTCGCAATTAAAATTTGACCACATTTGACAACACCGTGATTGGTGTTATCCAATAGGCTACGAATTCCTATTTGGTTTCGAAGTAAACCAACAACACGGGCAACGCAGTTATAACTGTTACCCAATAGGCTGCGAATTGTGGCTTCGCAAAACAAATGGGAATTCGTAGCATTCACCAGGGGTTAGCGAGCAGTGGTAACTCATGACCCCACGAAAAGAACTGTCAAGGGCAACGCCGTGCTGGCCGCGCAGTGTCTAGTATCATATAAAATGCTTAGTTCTGCTGTTTTTCTTAGCTACTAGGGGGCCCGCCCCCTGCTCGCTAACGCTCGCCAACCCCCGGAGGATTGCTTCGCAATTCTCATTGGTTCGCTGCGCGAACCTATGCTCGCTTCGCTCGCATCAATGAAGACACGTGTCCTAGCAGAAGGGATTGATTACAAAATATATTCCAAAAAAATATTTTTCAAATCTAAATTTGTTGTATTACATAAAAGATATATACAGTACCTCTGGAATCAGAATTTAGATGAAAACTTTGAGCAAATTTTTACTCGCAATGTGAGCGCTGCTTTGGAAATTGAATACCCAGCATGTTGTTTGTGTGTACATTTCCCCAGTACTCGAGCCACCCATACACTTTTTGACTGAGTTTGTTGTCGAAAGTTGTAGTGCACGCGTCTTGTTGTACTATAATTGTTAGCCTTGAAAAGGACCGTTTTTTAAATAGCCCTGAAAAGATCCTCCGCTTTCTTAGATTTCTATTACAAACCGCAACAGCTCGTCTAAAATTCATTTTTTTTTCAATAAAATTTCATCCGATAACGCTATAGATTCAAATGACTCGCGAGGCTCCTAGTAAACAAACAATCGCACAATGTTGCCAAAACGCGGTAACAAATAACGTCTTTTTTGCGTGCCACGTAAGAGAAATATATATATAGATTAAAGTTTCGATTGGTAGACGGAGTTTTTTAAATTGTTTCGATTGATTGTGTGATATCACGAGCGGAAAGAGATACGAGGTATCAAAAATCATTACATTCGAAATCGTCATAGAAATAACAATGTGTATAAATCGATTGCCGTACGCAGCTAATATTGTTTTATCAGTGTTAATCAAAAGTTAAGTTTTCCAATAATACTGTTTTACCAGTGTTGTTCTATAAACAACACCATACGAAAGCAAGGCAAGTTGACAGATTAAAAGTAAAGGGTAAAGGTTTATAGATAGCCAGTGATCAACAAAAGTCGATATATAGTGGTGAAAAATGGCCTTTACACAGCAAATGAGAGAGAGATCACGCATCGTCAGATTTAAAAAAATATACAAATTATACAAATGAAGTTTGGCCGAAATAAATAAATTTGGTTCGGCATCCTTCATGTGAAGGCCATATACCCTAGTTACTGTATGAAAGAAAAAATTACTCAAAACGAATTATTCGATGAAGGTTAATGAAAGAAGGTTAAACTTGCTATCCTACTTCTAACTACTTACTGATTAGTTAAATCGAACCATGTGTCAAATGCAGGTGTACTACTTTAAGATTAAAAGTGATCAGAGAAAAACATTATATTTTAACTCATATATTTATATCTGAGGTCTATTCAACACTAGTTTCGAGAAATGAATGACATACCAAAACCCAAAATCTATAGCTGACATCTAGTTTTTTCTACTTCTAAAAAAAATATCTTCTTTTTCACCGAAGTCGATAAGAAAAAATCATTTATCTGTATTAAGTAACCACTTTTGTATACATCTAGACTCAATTAATTGATATCTCAATTTTATTCTTTTCCTGTTCGTAATTAAGGTCATGTGCCTGCATCAATAACTATTGTGTGGATTTCTGAATGAACTCGATCGGTCTAATTTCTCTTCCTAAACATGAATTATAAAACGGTAAGACTGAGAAAAGTAAAGAATACTCAATAGATTATGCATTATCTGATAATTTTCAAAGAAATCTATTCTAATTATGGAAACAACTTGGCGTAAACTTCCAGTCTAGACAACGACAAAGATGATAAGGAATCGTATCTTTTTCAGTATTGGAAATCTGTTTAGCGACTGATTTATATGTCATTATCCTTACATTTTAAAGAAACAGGAGCGTGAAAAATCTGTAAATTATTTTTTAGTGTGGAATTGAGGTAATTTTATAGAGTCCACTGCCTGCTATAATCTACGTACTCTCTATTCTCTCAACTCTATTCATATCACTTGTGTTCCAATAAATTGTTGTAGGACAAAAAATATAATTGTCCTATGAATTAAATTTTTTAATTTTGATTTCCATAACCATAGCAAATTTGAAGCATTTTCTTATTCTATGAATTAAAATCTGTCACTGGGAAACGTGATGAAATATTTAAAGTTATTATTTACCCAAAAATGTTAATTATAAACGGGAAACTTAAACTTTCATTTCGTATGTTGAAGATATTTTTTAAATCATTAAAACATAATTTTATATTGGTCTATGCAATTTAAATAAAAAATGTCAATCTATAAAATGCTGTAATTAAGACAATTTCAAAATTTAATACAAAACATTTAAATCGAAGTATGAAACAATTAGTTCGTATTCTGAAGCAGACATGCTATTGTTCCGTGATTAAAAACAAAAAATCATAAATTACTAAATGAATCAAATCTAAAACTCGAACTTATAAAATGATTCAAAATCTGCATTCAAAAAGCGTGATGCTTCAGTTAAAGTTTTCCCCCGATTCCAGAATATGTCACTTTTCCTATTCCGTAATATTTGCTCAACCCATATCACTAACATTATTAAGATCTCATTTCAAGCCAGTATTTAAATTTGCATTTCTCATGTCACTCTCCATACAGTTCGGCGTATCCTAATTCCGTTAATTGTCTCTGAAGTATTTATGTGTTTCTCCCCGACTCCACTGGAAGACAGTCCCAGTTCGAAAACATCTTGAATTATAAATCGAAAATTCGAGTCGGAGAACGTACTTATGTCGAGAGGATGGAACATAAAACTATTGTTTGGAGCACCGTCCCCGTGTCCTCCACGGACATTCTGGAATATTCTACAGAGACGAACCAACGTGACGCGAACTTCCGGCAAGTTTCCAGTCATAATAGCTCGTAAATTTCCCTTCTGCAAATACATATCCAAGCAGAGATGTGTATTTATTTGTACCCGTGCATATTCAATTTGTAAAACTAGTTGTGCGCCTCATGTTAATGGATTAGATCTTCAGTCTCGGGCATAACATTCTGAAGGGAATCAGATCTGAATATAAAATAGTTACCAGATTCTTGAGATGCATAAATATTAATGACGTCTTGGATTGTAGGTAGATGTGAGGGCAGCCGTGTCCCAGAAAATATTCGGCCTTGTTGAGATTTGAGGTAATTTGGAAGAGTTCTGGTGGAGTCATCATCGTACTCGAGCTATGGTCGTTAAATTATTTGGGATTGATTAATATGAGAATAAATTTTATCCACCTCTTAACGATGGTGGGCGAATTGTAGCTGAATTTTTACTCACTTCATCTGGGTGCACTAGTGGATTTCTTTTGAAGTACCCGAATTTGGGAAAGTGATGTTTGAGGGATTTCAGTGTAACGACTGATTCCAATTAAGTTTTAAGTTGTAACATATTCTAGGGGTTTCATAGGAAAGTGATATGGGTGAGTTTGAATTTATTTCTTTGCAACCAGTACAAGAATCTTTTGCGTAAATCATTAGATCAAGTGCTATTTTTAAATATTTTAGTAGCAGTTTCATAATACGATTACACACACACATATATGTGTGTGTAACTTTAACGTGCTTACATGGTTAGTTTTGACTTTCGGTTTCTGGATGCTTGGTTCCTTGGTTTTTTTTTAAATGTTTTGCGCTATATTATTATACGTATTCATTATAATAAATATTTTTTTATTTTTGATAGAAATAGATACTTTAAAATAAAAAGACGTGATATATTTATTTTAAAACAGTGAGTTCATAGTTATGTTCTGCGAATTGTACGCGGCGTAAGTTCATTTGCTCTAGCTTACATTGATTTTGCTTTTCTGTGTTCAGTAAAACTTTCCTTGAGTGTCTATGTCCATTACCGTAATTTCTTAGTCTCATATTTGAAGCATCTTGACCATATATGGTTAAAATAAGGTGGTGGTATCCGCTTAAAAATGTTTATTTTAACGTGTCTAGTCTTTACGAAGTACTAGCCACTGCGTGACAAGCATGGCGTTGCTCTTGACTTTTTTTTTTCGTGGGGTCTTGTATGACTGCTGCTCGCTATTGCTCGCCAACCCCCAGTGATTGCTTCGCAAACTAACTGCACACAGAACGCCATGATGGCCTCGAAGTTGCTATTATCAACAACGTCAATCAAAACACGTTCGAATCGGAAAACTTGACATGGTTCCAAAGGTTGTAGGATGAAAAACGCTTGTGAGGTCAGCGGTCGAAAATCTTAAAATTCGTTCCTTCTTCTTTCGAGATAGGGGGTGGCGTCATATTCCAGAGAGATAAACGAAAGGTAAAAAAAAAAACTAATAATTAATTTTAAATGTTTTGGATACATTTTTAATATTCCACACAAAAATCGCAAAAAATTAGGATTACCTGTGTGCCAAATTTCATTATTGTAAGTATTATTGTAAGTATGCCACAGATTCGTCAGGACAATGCGTACAGAGACACAGAGAAACGCTTCCTCGTATAATAGTAGAGATTCTTGTTTCTGATTAACAGAAAATTAGATATAACTAAACACCCTTCAACAAAGTAGTATGACGGCTAATTTGGCATTAAAGCTTAAGGCTCCTTTCTCCGAGGTTTTTGGAGACGTTTAAATCCAGTCTCCATTGCCTGCAAGACCATTGGACCCAGCTCTACTCGTGTTTTTAATATGAGTGCAATGATAAACACTGCCCATTTAACCATCCAAGTGGATTCGACGAGGTATCTCGTCCATCAAGATCTGACAAAATTTGCTAATGTCGAGATATCTCGTTATCAAGATATTGCCGTTTTTTCATAGTGAAATCAAGATCTGGTCAGTTTTCTTCTAATGATGAGATATCTCGTCCTTCAGGATCATGTCAGTTTTCTTCTACTGACGAGATACTGCGATACAATCATCAAGAAGGTCGAGTAACATTGTCACGATCCCCTGTCTTTCCCCACGTTGGTAACAAAGCAGATACACCAGACAGAGGGTTCCAAACACAGATAGGTTACAAGAACCACTGTTCTTGTGTTCTAGTTGCTACTTGTTCTAGTGGATGAACATCGATGGATGACAGTGCATGGGTTCTGATGCGATTAAGAACATGAAATATTAGATGCTATTACTGTAAAAGAACATGAATAAAATAGAATTGTTTTACAATTCGGAGGAGTCAGACGTATTTTGCACCGGACGGTGCAGCGTGTATTTTAAAACTTCATACTCTGTTGTAAACAAAAGTCCTTGTCCAATTTAGATGTGCAGTGTTCTTGGCCACTACTACACACACTGTCAATCACATAAATTACACATCGCTCGTGGGTCACTCTGTCAAACATCAATGCATTAAAGTACCGTATTATGTATGCCCATATGGTACAACTGGAGGTGTATGTGAGAAACTTTAAGCACCTCATCTGAACTTTGAATGGAGGAAAATCTACCTGTAATCAGGCACATTGTGACTTTCGGATCAACTTGTATTATCTGAATAGAAAACTTTTGACTCTCAATTTCTGTACGTTTTATTTATCTACGTACAGTTCGTTCATAATCTTTAGCATGAGCTCTTAATAATGTTATGATAGCATGCTCTGATAATTGATCCACTTCCTGTAAACAGCAAGTGCAGAAGCGAGTTTCAGTGTAAATGGAAAACAGTATCTTTAACATGATTTGGTGGATGACTAGATTTCCAAAGAATGCCGATCCCTAATTGAGTACTATTTACTCCGAGTTGAATAGGACATTTTGAATAGGATCTTTTTGAGTCCTTAGAAAGGAAAACATCTCGTTTAAATCCTATTGTAAATTCATCAAAGCTGTCTTATTTAGAATAAAGCTCTATCTGATTCTTGAACTGTTGCTATTTTCGATTTTTAAAGAAGAGACAAGTCAAGAATCAGTATTATCTCCTGTATTATGTATATATTGTCACAAGAGCATTAGATCTGCAAATAACGAACCTTGTTGGAATTTATTCCTTGTGTGACTTTTGAAGTAATTAAATATCGCCGTTGCTTTCATTGCATAAACATTCAGTTCGAAAGAGATTATTTTAGTGAGAGAAAACAGGTCGGGAGTCAGTATTACCTAAGCTTCTAATATCATTTGTTTGAGTACGCGCCAATAGCATTTTTATTAGAAATCTATTCACTGCATAAAATTTAAACAATGTGTCATTGTATTATCTTCTAAAAATTGGGTTATTTTATGACAGCGTGTGATCATATTATTAGAGCCACTTTTATAAATGAACGGTTTTTCCTTTCCAATTAGTTATGAAAAAGAAAACCTGGTTACACTGAATTCTTTTCATCTTTTTATGGCATACTTATGTCCATAAATTTTTAACTAATAGTTAACAGTACTATTGATTTCACAACCTGATATATAAGAGATTGTGTCAAGTTAAATATAGGTGGCTGTACTGTTTCAGTAGGGATGAATGTTTCCTATACGTAATCTGAACCTGACGGCTTGTTTTCGAATAAACTCAATTTCAGCACTTCTCCAATAAAAATTCCGAAGAATAAATTCCGATTTGCCATGTGATTATTGATTGGTCAACACCAATTCTATTAAACGTCAAACGTTATCAAATCGGCTATGAACTACATTTTAAGATAATACCTATATGTATCACGCGACAGAATTCGAACAGCAGAAATAACATTTAATATTTAAATCCCCGGAAGCAAATCGTCTGGTTTGTTTACTTATATGTCTCTTTCGTAACAACCATCCATTTGTACTCAAAACTCGAAAAATACTTTTTTTTGCACTGTGTGGTTCATGAAATAATTTAATCATCTGCTGAATAATGGCATTTGCACTCATTCCTTTCGATGCGGCTTCAGTGGTTGATCCCTGACCGTCGTCAACAGACCGCTGTATTGCTCCAGTATGACGTTAGTTAAAATACTATACCATACCATACCATATCTTTCGATGTGTATATCTCATTCAACAGTAAAGTGTATGTAAAGAAACATTGATGTTCTGCTGCAAAGATGGAGGTGAATAGCATGGTCGATATTTGCAAACATTCCGTCACCAGAAATGTAGGTCGATACACCAATTATATTGGTGATGAGGACTGTAAATCTTTCGTTGCCATCACTAATTGCGCACCTTATAATGACTCACCATTACGCAAAATAGAGTGTGTTGGTCACATCCAAAAAAAGATGATGACGAGGGAAGGAAAATTAAAACAGGACCTTCGAGGGAAAAAATTGCCCAATAGAAAGCCACTAAGTGGGAAAAACCGGCTCACTGATACAGTTCTTGATCAGTAGACCGCATATTATGGTAATGCTATCATAAGTAATTTTGACATTGTTAGGGCCATGCAGAAAGCCATATGGGCTATATGGTACCATAAAGGCTCTGAGGAAACCCATAACTTTTTCCCAGAACGATTAGAATCATGGTGCAAATTTCAAAAAGCTCGAGAGAAGGAAATGTCTTTCACCGTGAACATTCTTTACCACCTGCTGTTATGGACTGGATTAAAAGTATCTTCAGAGAATGAATCTTATGCGGTTAATTTGTCTTCTAGTTACTTAGGTAAACTCGTATATATAGCCTGAATTATTGAGGAGATGTTTAGGGGATAAAACTCAAAACCCGAATAAGACGTTAAACTTCCAGTTTAACGTCTCATTTGCCTTAAAATTTCCAATGCAGGACACAATATTGTCAATATTTCAGTCCATCAAGCCATAAGTGTGTACAGTGAGGGGCAAAATTCTCATTTAAAAATATTGAGAACTTAAAGTAATTTCTGGTACAAATGCTGAGAAAGCAGCTACAGCGAATGATATGAAGTGTATGAAATTTTCAAATATTCGAGGTCTTGGAAGTACGTTAGAAGCTCGGAAAACTAAACGAAGGACCACAAAATCTAATGATATGATAATCTAATCTATAATTTTGAGACAGCTATGGAAGAAAGAGCTTTGTATGTGCTTCTGGGGTTTTAAGTGTATGTTCATTTCAATTCCAGGATAAGGATAACTATTTCAACTTTAACTGCATTTATCTCAGAATGGTAATTTTCAAGTTTGCGCGTACTATAATTCTGCACCTAATGAACGTAGACTCCTAAAATTTGGCGTGCATGTAGGTATCAAAAGGGCTTCAAAATAAAACCAAAATTTTACTCGAAAGTTAAATCTTTATACAAAATTTTTGATATAGTATGAGCGAAAATTTGGGGGAAATTAATGAAATATTAATTGAATTTAATATTTAAGTGTTAATTAACTATTTTTTGGTTTTATTTAAAAATATAAATATTTGTTTCTCATATCAGCCATTATTTCTATAGAAAATGCATAAGTTGACTCAGAATGTTGCGCTCAAGTATGTTGTAAAGAAGCATGTTAAGAAATTATCTTATGTAAATTCTAGTAAAACATTTTTCAATTTTCAAAAATTAAATACATTTTTCTGCATTGTGTAGTAAAAAGTATAAATAAATCCTGATCAAAATTTCATTTTGATACGCAAAAGCTTTAGGTGATACAGTTTACCAAAATTAGGCTATCTTACCAGCTGATTTGTAGGCTTCAAGGTAGTGTACCCTCTTAAAAGGAGTTGCTTAAATCCTCTCTTTACATTAACACATGGTGATCTAAGTACAACTCCAACATAGTACTTGTGCCTTCATTAAGCTATATTAGTTGTTATAGGTACTGTTAACATTGATGTATATCAAAAAGAACTCACGATACTTCAGTTTCATTTAGGCTACTTAAAAATCAACAAAAAGTCGATTTAAATGTAATACAATTTTTTTATTCAAAAATTGCAACCTTTCACATGAATTTGCAGCTGTTTAGCAACTAAACAGGTCTTTAATCATCGATTCATCGTAAAATGTCGACAAAATCGTTAATGTCCTCATAAATCAATATTTTGTTCAGTTTCAAGCATTTTTGCCCTCCTTCTGTTTTTGAAAAACATTTTGTTATTTAGTGCAGCTATCGTCGTTATTTTCTACGAATATTTGAAAGTTTTCGAATACCATTCTGCCTTTATTTTATACCAAAAAAAGGGCGTTGGTTAAAAATAAATTTACATTTTGTTTAAATAAATACAATATTTTAATGTTATGAAATTCTTCAGAACTTAAATTTTTGTCCCCGATAGGGTATTTTAAAAATCCTTTAATAGAACGCTAGTATTCGTTCAGTGTATTTTGATCTCATTCTGCGACAAGTGTGAAAGAAGATTCATACTTTTCGAGTGAGTAAGGCATCCTGTAGATTATATGAATGATATAAATGTGCACATGTTATTAAAGTTTCATTGAAGTTATGATTTAGATACCTTATCACAATGTCCTATCTCGAAGAAAGTGTATATTTACTAGACGGTGAGCAGCGTTGACAAATGCAAAAGCAGTAAATACCCAAGCATTATTTGGATGTCTTTGTTCTTATGAGTGCAGAACAGTCTCGGTAAAGTATTTAAATTGCTTACTATTTAAGTTAGTACTAAAACCATTCTTCCATTTTTACCTCAAGCGTCATATCGTCAATCAAATGTAAAAGGTCTGTGTCAAAAATTCCTTTTCTTTTATTATTGCTATATGTGACATTTTGTGATTTCCGCCTGGTGGAAAAATCTCTTATGTCATCAGCTGATCCAATTAAATTTACAACCAGATGTATATAATAATAATCGAATCAAATCATAAGGAAACCAATTAATTTTTATGCTCTCCTGAAAAATGGAGTTTTTAGACTTACGACCTTTTTGCTCTTTGAGTTACAATGAGACCAGTGTTTCCAAACTTCCGATAAAATATCGTTTTCCATGTTCTATTGATCACAAGTATTATCAATAGCTAAAATTCTAAAGGTCAAGGATGGATCAAATATGGATCTGAATGTTTTATGAACTCATCTATGCTCATATCTACTCTTGTAAATAATGCATACATGGAAAATATTTGCATCATCTTTATGAATTTAAATAATTTACTATTGTACGTGACAAAGAAATCGCTTTTTTTTTGTATAAGGACGAATGGAAAAAAAATTGATACATTCAGATTACATAATATCAACCGCTACCGAACTATGGTCAGTTTTGCCGTTTAGTTTAAGTTTGCTCGATTTGAGCTACAGTACTGAATAACAATATCGAAACAAATGCCTTTAACAAAAGTTAAACTATGAAGAAATTCATTAGAGCAGAAATAAGAATTGCCGCTCTAGTAAAATTCTTCAACAGTCTAATTACAGAAAACATTCAGAAATCAGTCCAGAAAATAAAATTTGTGCGAACGCAAAAATAGGTTTGTATGAATGCAAATTATTTTGATGATGCAAATATTTTCCATGTATGCATTATTTACAAGAGTAGATATGAGCATAGATGAGTTCATAAAACATTCAGATCCATATTTGATCCATCCTTGACCTTTAGACCTAACCGACTTCAAACAACTGAATGGAATGAAATTACAGTGAGCGTTCATAAGCTAATTGAGATAACGCGATTGAACGTGAAATTTTACAAAATGAAGGAACATTTTGTCTGAAGACATTAAATCTGTGACAAAACATTTACTGTAAAATAAAATCTCGCGCGTACAATCGAAAGAATGCCTCACGTATTCATAGCGGTAAGCATCAAACCGCTGATGCAGACATTTTATTTCCACGTCCACTTATGATCCCTTATTACAAACCGTTCCATAAAGTCACAGGTGCCCCACTTATACGCTCCCAAAAGGAAAAATGACCCCGAAGGAATTACGTGTACAGAAACCATTGACTCTAAGTAATTCAGTTGTTCGCGAAGACTTACACGGTATAGATACAACTATTTTTTTCCCCTTTTTTATTTACTTGCCTCTGAGTATTTATGAAGAGTCCTGGGAGGCTAAAGAATAAAAAAAGACTAAAAAACCGAAATCTTTTTCTCCGATTAAAAGGTCTGGAAGGGGAAAAAGTAAAATCGCAAATAGCTCCAAGTCCCGGAGAAGAATTAGCCATTAATTTTTCTAGCTGTATTATTGGGACGGGGTTTTTTTTTTGTGTCCTGGTGGTATATTTCTTTTAGGTAAGGGTGCTTTGGAGGTTTTCAGCAGCATGAATAACTGCTTTGGGTTAAAGTGTCTAACAAGAAGTGGTGACATGTTTTGCTTAATTGTCGTTTGAAGGAATAATCAAGCCGGCGCGGATCAACTGCTTTTTGAGTGGGTACTTTCTCAATGGGGTTATTGTGGCGTTTTTTCTCCCTTGCGTTTCCATTAAATGTAGGAGGTTTAACGTTTCAGTTTAAGTGTTTTTTGCGAGTTGCGCAGAGGGATTTATTATTAACGTGAGTTATCTTGTTTCTTTCTGTAACAGAGGCGTGTGTTGTGATAAATAATTTATCAAGAGGAGTTGATTGTTTGGAAGTCTTTTTTGTCATACGTCGAGGTATTGTTGGATTAGATGGATATAATTGTAACGAGGGTGATGGAAGGATATAAATGTTTCAGAAGATTGTCTCATGTTATACTTCTGCTCTTCAGTTCTATATTTATCATGCTTAACAATGGTTATATCGTTCCCTCTTCGTTCAGCTGCATTTCCTGTCTTATAAAAAGTTCTTTCCTCGAGGGACTTTCATGTCGCCATTCCGAATGCAAGCATGTGACAGCAAGAATAATAGATGAGTGCAATTTAATATAAGAATAATGTCACTACTTTACCAATGGAAGGTTTGCGCTTCTGTAACAAAATAAGTATTTGCGCGGAAATAATATCCATTGTTTAAAGTTATATTGCCAGCTCTACATACAACCAGGTGTGAATAGCTAAAAAGCATTGCAATTCTAGAGAAAGGATATTGTACATGTGCGTTTAAGAAAGCGTATTTTATGTGCGTCAGAAGTAAAAACCAATCGACCCATACGCTTTAACGTACGGCGAACTGTAGCTTTGAGTGGGAGAAAGTAGGGTCTGATTCAAACTACGTTAATTATTTATCGAAACGTCGGTCAAGAGAACGATCTATCTTAAGAGCTACGATCGCGGATGCGCCGAACAGCAATCACCATTGAGCAGAAGGATTCAACTGATTAGAAGTCCTGTTATGGTTTGAAGCTCACGATGAAAGCTTTATGATTCAGTTAACCGTCTTAAAGCAAATCCTTGATTTAGAGCCAAGTTAACGCATAGGAGCAAAGCGCATGAAATGTGTATCCTCGTGGTAACAGATTTAAAAACCTAGGTTTTTTATTGTAAACTATACATACACTTATAATACAGGGTGGTCCCGAATTCATGGTACAAACTTTAATGGTAGGTACAGGACATTGTAACAATGATTTATTGTATAGGAATGTATAGTCGCAAGTGACGCGGTGAGGCGTAAACAGGGGAAATAAAAGGAAAGAGAAATGGAGTGATCGGTTGGTATCATTGCCGGTAGAGGGCAGTAGATGTCTAGCCGCTGTTGAACATGATGCATCGCAGTAGGGAAAAGCGCCATTCACAATTGTGCTGCCGTAGACGATGGGTGACTTTACGTATGCAGAAAAAGCAGACATGCATTACATGTACGGCCGTGCAAATGGTAACGGCAGAGCTGCGTTACGAATGTATCGCGCGGAGTATCCTGATCGACGAATGCCGGATCATAGAATTTTTCAACGGTTACATCGTCAACTTTGTGAAACAGGTGCGTTCGACGTCAACAGACATGGCGCTGGTCGAGTAAGAGCTGTACGCACTCCAAGGCTGGAAGAAAGCATCTTGAACATTGTGGCTGATAGACCCGAGTCAAGCACAAGAACTGTTGCGCGTGACGTAGGTGTGAGTCATCAGACTGTATGCAGAGTGTTAAACGAAAATCGCTTACACCCCTTCCATTTTCAGAAAGTACAAGCATTGAATCCGGCAGATTATCCTCGCCGCGTGAACTTCTGCCTGTGGGTGATGCAGCAATGTGCGTTGCAGCCGGATTTCGTAGATTATGTGCTATTTACAGATGAAGCGACATTTTCACGCGAGGGTGTCTTTAATGCGCACAATTCCCATGTGTGGGCAACCGATAATCCACATGCAACGCGTCGACATGCGTTTCAACAACGTTTCAGTATTAATGTGTGGGCTGGTATTGTGAACGACTTTTTGATTGGCCCATACTTACTACCCACGCGGCTCACTGGCGAAAGCTATCTTATTTTTCTGAAAGAAGTGTTACCACAACTGCTGCATGATGTTCCGATCGCCATTCGTAACCGCATGTGGTTTCAGCACGATGGGGCGCCAGCACACTTCAGCATTGATGTACGGAATTACCTGAATGCCACGTTTGGTACTCGATGGATTGGGCGTGGTGGACCAGTCCCTTGGCCACCCCGATCTCCCGATTTATCGAGCCTCGATTACTTTTTATGGGGACATCTAAAGCATCTTGTTTATGAGACTCCAGTTGACTCAGATGAGGATCTCGTCGCTCGCTTATCTGTAGCTGCTGCAGGTGTGCGTGAAATACCAGGCATCTTTGAACGTGTACGCCAATCGCTCCACCGACGCTGTCAAGCATGTATCGATACTGGTGGACGCAATTTTGAACAATTACTGTAAACATGACACTTGTCAACAACGCTTTCAATAAAATCTTTGTTTTTCCTTTCGGCCGTTATTTCCCCTGTTTTCGCCTCACCGCGTCACTTGCGACTATACATTCCTATACAATAAATCATTGTTACAATGTCCTGTACCTACCATTAAAGTTTGTACCATGAATTCGGGACCACCCTGTATAAACCCCACATCAATCTGTGTGCCCCGTTTCCAGCTGTTATGACAGGCCCCGTTGCTAGATGAAATGACGGGCCCTCCCGTACCCATGTCCCTTTTACACTCTTTATGTTTGAACAGTGGCATTTTGAATTTTTTTAAAAGCATTTTTCATAGTTTAATCCTAAAACATATTCCCTATAGGTTTATAAAAGTGTTATATACGTACCATGTTACAAACAAGACATTTTGGGGGAAAAAAAGTGTTGTATGAACAAAAATAAACATTTGGTTAATAAACATAATTACTAGTAATATACGGTTTTGTTATCCAGAAAACAAAAATGTTATTTGTGTATGTACAGTTCTACAGTTGAAAATCAGAGCAATTGATTAAAATAAAATTCAAACTTTAATAATACTTAATATAAAGAGTGTTAGTGTCCATCTGTGAAAACAAACATGAATAAATTAATTTACATTTTTCTTGGTTTCATCATGGAGAATGTCACATTTTAGGGATTTTTACATTTTGACATATGAAAAAGTCATTTTCAACATCGTCGCCAGTTTTATGAATTCTTGTTAAACATATTTTTTGCCTCTTTGCGGGCCCTCCTGACCCACGGACCCCGTTTCAATGGCAACGCCTATGTGGGAGCTATGATACGAACACATTGCTTTTATGAGCACCTGTATCTCCCTGTTAGTTCCGATAATTGATGCTTTACTGTACGTTCACCAAACCAATTGAAGTTCTGCCCATCTTCTAATCGTCAGTAAGATTTAAAGTCTCGCATTTGATATTTAACAGCCCAATTCCAACGCACCAATAGCCGTTTCAACCACATACGTTTAGCTCAGACAAATAGTTTAGTGATTCACTCTCTGGAAATGGACAGTTCGTAAGAGTAAGCTTTTATGAAAATGCCTTAGGATGGATGTCAAGGGGCTTATATGATAGTGCACAAGAAGCATACAATTGTCTGCAAGTGAATTTTACCATTGATCACCGACAACCTCTATCATATAAAAGGGATGGAGGATTCACAATACCAGACTCCGAGAGTAACAGAAGGCCCAATAAATGTGGAAAGTTTTGAATTGTACTATGAATTTGCTGTCTATGTTTACAAAATGACGAATGTTCATTTGTAAATATGTCGAAGATAATCATACTACTAGCCTAGTTAAACAAAGTATTTGGAAATTTAACTTTTATGAATAGCAACGCTTTCGGTTGCTATGTTAAATTTGCGAATTCCATTCCCAGTTGTATCCATTTCTCGTCTTATTTTTGCTATATCGTTTATTTTGTCCTACGTTAATAAATGTGCTGTCTTTCGTCGACCCCTCGACCCAATTTATTCTAACAATTTCTAATAATAAAGCTGTAATAACTAAAAGAATTATATGTTTCATCATATCCACCATGTTACGTACATCCTTTTTTTAAAGGTAAATAAGTAGGTATTTTATTATCATCGCACTGGAGGAATACAATGGGCAATTGGGCAAAAATGCGGGGACAACAATTTTGAAACATGGTCAGATGACGAGGTCGCACCTGAGCTGGCACCCCACTCTCCTTTTTCGAAATTATATAACAGTTCAAAAATTATAAAAGTAACTTTAAGCGCTGGAAGAACACTCATAGAAATCAATCAACGTTATTAACAATGTCCTTCATTAATTTACAAAATTCAAAAAGCATTCCTTTCTCCAAATTACCCGTCTCTTAAGGCTTATACATCACCATTTATCGGTTCAACTGCCTGTTTTAAAAGCCCCGTTTTCCTGTTTTCTCAAAATAAATCCGCCCTCATGGGCTTTATTATTCGATTTAGTATTCCTTAATCTCCACGCGTTTTATTTGCCGTGCTGTACATTTCGGGTGCCCGAGTCCGCAGCCAGTGAAATAGAGTGCAGTCATTTTCGGATTCTCCCCAGAGAAAATGCTGGCTGCAGTCATTAAGGATCTGGTTTTATATAAATCTCCACCCTACCATCTGTATCTCGCACAACAAATGACCACTGAGCTCTATAACCGTTTATCAGAGCTTTCCCTGTGGCAGTTGGTCTTTATTTTTCCCTTCCCCGAGCTTTCTCAGCCGCAAATCAGGACCAGAAATTAAAGGTTTTGGAAAGAGGCTTATCTGCAGTTGGAGTGTTAGGCTGCTGAATCTTTAACCCTTCACGCCATTCAAGAATTGAAAACCTGTAATGAAATGCCGGTGAAAACCGGTTTGGGAAATTAGCGGGTGGGTATTTAAATAACGTCACACTGGATGGGGCTATTGACGACGGTCCGAGAGCAATCCCAAGGGGAAAGATCCGAGGGCACCACATAATTTTAAACCACGGTCAGATGACGAGGCGACACCTGAGATGGCAGCCACTCACCAAACTTCCACACCACGCCAACGTGAGGAAATTTGAGGCCAAGAAAGATTTAACATGCACCAGCTCCCTTTGTTTACGACGGTATTTAGTTGGATTCGAACTCGCAACCCTCCGGTTGCTAATACGATGCCCTTACTAAAGTATAGTAAATCTACCTATCATATATGGCAGTTAAGTAATAAGATGAAAAAAAAATAAGAAGAATAAAATTTTAAACTAAGCCTATTGGGTAAGAGGAGAGTTAAGACGAATTTGTTCCTCTTAGGCCCTGTTTGTTCTCATGAGTCTTTTTCTAACGCGTATTTTCGAGGTCAGCTTTCCGTAAGCATGAAATTATGTTTTTTCATTCCTCTGATTCAAGTTTCTATCTTTGCGATCGTTGAAGATAAAGTGAAAATTTCAACGGATTTAAAATCAGCGTAAAATTCTACGCTAGATCGATACTAAAACTAGATTTGTTATTTATTATTTACCATTTGGATTATTTAACTGGTTTTTTTATTAAATAATTAATTTTTTATTTAAAGAAAATCACATTTAAGGTATTGATCTAGTGTAAAAATTTTACGCTGATTAAAATTCTACGCGAGATCGATACCAAAACCAGGTTTGTTATTTATTATTTACCATTTGATTATTTAATTGTTTATTAAAATATAAATTCTTTATTTAAAAAAATCACATTCAAGGTTTGATCTGGTGTAAAATTTTCCTCAGATTTGAAATCCGTTGAATTTTTCACTCTATCGACGATCGCAAAAATAAAAACTTGAATTAGAGGAATAAAAAACATAATTTAACGCTTACGGAAAGCTGACCTCGAAAACGCGCGTTAGAAAACGCCTATGTGAACAGGGCCTTAAAGTCGTATAAAAGTATTTTAACAGTTTGATCATCACGAGATTTAGTTTTGCTCTTCCCCAAACAACCCTCACAATGACTAAATAGCCACATCTAATGGTTAAAAGAATCGCAGGAAAGATTTATCGATCAATAAGGCCAAAAGTGGTTAAACGTCATATAGGTAGTAATACTGTACTGGTTACAGACCGGATATGTGCGTACGAATGCTCCAACGGGTAACTACCGCAATATATCTTTCCATATATTTTCTCTGCTATATCAATAATAATGCAGGCAATTATTATGTGATGACTGAGTCTAAACAATGTGGGACATAGTTGAAGCATCATTCGGTTTGAGTACCAGTGTAGTCTCCCAACGGTTCCTCCCATCACTCACCAAACCTGACAAGCTGGAAGTCAGTCGCACCCTTGCAAAGGGGGAGTAGATCTTAAGGAACCCAGGTGCGTATCGTAACCTCCAGCTACCGACGTGATCAACAGTTAGACCATCTCGGCTTGGCAGCTATTTTCCAGTGAAGCAGACGAACCAGCTAAAATAGTCCTTTTCAAATTCTTCCTAGCTGAAAGGATGATAAGGATACAGTAAATTTCGCGGTAATCATCTTTTTGAAAATATTCTCCAAGAAGTCAACAACCGAGAATTTCCTTTATAAGGCATGAAAAACTGAACAATGATGTGTGTGGATTCCATAATCAATAAATGAATACACAAATGAAGAAAATAGTAAGTTTAAAAATGTAGTACTTCTAAAGCTAACTTATTATTAGAAATAAAGGAAACGAAGTAAACGTTTTAACTATTTTTGTACTTTCTACTTTACTTTTCAATTAATTGTACATGAAATGTGAATTATTCACTTCTTTGGCAAGTGTAGAGTTACTTACGGATTCGTTCAGAGTTCATTTCTAATGTATTTCAAACCAATTAGTTAAATGTGTGCGCTTTACAACTACATGCAGAATTATGGGGACGTGTGTTGCTTATCCCATCCCTAGACTTCAATACGAGATTATCAGCAATATATGTACAATGTAATACGTTATCAATAAAAATTAATAATTTTAAATTATTTCGATGAAACAATGCTTACATCTATTGTAAGCGACCCATACAATGAGCTTCAGGTTCATTTCTGCAATCACTAAATTCCAATCACCTAAAAAATGACAGGGGTTGATCCTGGACCGTCACCAATAGCCCGTCGTGTTGCTCCAATGTGACTTTAATAAAATACCTACCTACCTACCTAAAAATGACGTTTTAAGTAGAAAATTCTCAAATAGCTTCCAAAGATTTATTCTTTGCAAAGAACTCCTTTTAGGAATACAATATACAATTCAATAAAATTCAAGAAATTAAATTTTATTTATTTTTTAATGTTACTGATGAAAATTTGGAACTGTCAAAGACCATGTTAAAGCTTTGTATTCGTGATCTTCATGTTCGATATTTTAAGTACAGCATCATGTACCTTCAATTATACATTACTAAATCAAAACATATGCGCATCTGTGTATTGTGAATTAAATCCTGAATTCTTATTATTCTATATAAACTTCAGTATATGCTGCAAATGAAATTTTCCTTCATTAGCTCAAATACTAAGAATTCATGGAAAATATTTTTTCTACTGTGAAATATTTTTCCAGTGAGATGGGGGGGGGGACAACAATACTCTATTCACTTCAAACAATTGCAATTAATTTTTCAAGGCTTGCAAGATGTTTTAAACAACAGAATTTCCCATTGTTTATCGTATATAATTGTGCTCTTAAATAAAATTCAAAACACAATTTAATTATTTTTTTACCGATATCCTGATATTATATATATATACATTGCTGTATTATTAATTTCATAGCGCAGAAAAATCCCCTAACTTGAAGAACATTAATTATATTTAAAAGCCATATAGGCGAAACCTAAACCTTATTTTTGTTTAAAGATATTTAATATAGTTAGTGTTTACCAAAATGGTCGAAAATAATGGAAATCTATTGTTTGAATAAATAGAATAATTTTCATTTTACAGCAGTAAATAAAAATTTAAAATCCTGTACCTCAGAAGATGTATCGAATATATATATATATATATATATATATATATATATCGGGGTAAACCAAGGGAATGGTAAAAAAAATTTATGAACTATTAAGTATATATTTAAATGCCAAAAGCACTAGCTTTAAAAATGTGAAAGGGATTTTTTCGTAGTTTGCATTTCGTCTTTATGATGATAGTAATTCTACATTGTTCAGAAATTTTTAGCAAAACATTAATATTATCTTTTAGTTTGTGAGTAAAATTTGTGTTATAACTTCTTTTCATAGCAAAATAGTAATAGTCCATTCATTTCTAAGTATTATTAATTCTATTTTCAATATAGTAATAGTAGTCAAGTAAATTCTTCATTTCATAAAAGATATGTAAAAAGTTTAAATATAACTACAATTCTGGAATTAGAATTTTATTTTTAACTGTTAATTTTTATTTTGTCATTCATGGAATTGTTATTAAAAGACATATTACTTTATTTTCAAAAAGTATTTGCAAAACATTATTTACTTCTGACATAAAAAATAATTGTAGTATTTCACTTATCCGTGGATTAGTGTGAAATTCTGACTCATCGTTCATTTCTATTTCCTTTATAATCTTCTAAGTGCTTGGTGCTAATCCATTATCAGTTGTTTTGCATAGGAATATTATTTTTTTACTTTTAGGAGCACAGTTTTTTTTTTTTAAGGAATATACTATTTTTATTTTAAATAGATTTTAGAAATAAGAGTTTGAATATAGCATTGATTTCAACAGATTCTAACAAAACTTAAACCTTGGCCGTACGACGAAACATGAAAATGGCCTCAAAAATTATTAGTTCGCACGTCATGACCCAAATTTAATTAGTACTTTGATATATTTCTTAAACTCTTTTCCACTTACTTGGTTTGTAAATTATTTCTCAAATCTATGGTGAACCTAGCCATTACTACAGTAATTAACTGACAAAATACTAGTACTGTAAATAGCAGTGCAACGAATTTCAACCAAGAAATATATTTTACAGAGTGAAGTTGCACTGTATTTCCCAGTGTCTACTATAGTGATGACATGGACGTAATTATAAACACTCGTACTTTTAAATAACCTAGTTGGATTTTCTGACAAATTTCAACATTGATCGGCGCAGTCTTCGTTGGATGGTCCTCGGTGAATAGTTGAATTCCCAAGGCAATGCGAATCATTCCAACAACTGTGTAAAACCCTGTGATAGCAGACATTACTTCTACTCTTATTACGGCTTCACTCTTTCTTGTCATTCAGTCCTTACTTTCACGGTGTTTCACATTTATACGACTGCTGAAGGGTAACACAGGACAATTAAACTGTCACAAGTATCCATTGTATAGGGAAATACACCCGTGATTTTAATTAGTTAAGTTAACCATACAACAAAAGTTCTCACAATCTGTTGGAAGTGAATAGAAATAGTCCTTATTTCTAATTAAGGGAGGCTCTACAATTATGTTAGTAGGTAACTATTTAAACCTCGAGAACTAAGCTAGGTTTTGAGAATAATAGCAGTAGTAAGAACACCAAGAAATCAGCAGTAAAAAGGCAAAGAAGTCAATAATAACTAACATCTGGTCACTATGTATCAAGCTGTGTTTTTCTTCTCTTTTTCTCAAATAAGTTTAACCTTTATGCTGCGGCGATGGACAATTGTTACCACTAAAATTTCGTTTACACCAGTGGCATGGTATAGATATGTGTACTGTGGATGTAGTTCCCTTTTAAGTGACGGCTGGCATCAATCATCATTTACAAGCTGTCATCGACTGACCTTCTAAAGGATTCCTCCTTTTGTTCGGTACCCTACCCTGTCGACCGTGAGGTATGGACGTTTTGGGGGAAAGGCAGAAGGTCGCTCCGGTGATATCTATCTAACGCCAAACGATACGCTGCACAATACTATGAAAGGAAAGCGTCAGTCGTAAATGCCACTCAAGGCTCTATCACTCAAGTTAGGTAATTAGGTAAGGGGGTCGGCCTGTGCCGTTCTGTGTGTAGGTTTAAAAATTCTAAACCCCGCAGCGTTTTAAGGTAACATTTTAACATTTTAAGGTAGCCATTTAAAATGTGAGGGCTTTTCTTTCCTTGTGAAACCGATTACTATAAAAAGTAGTGATGGGATATCTTTTAATTATACACTCTCACACTCACAGTAATTAATAGAAAGGGTCACCTAGTTGGCCGTGAACTAAAAAAATACTAAAAACTACTAGTCAACGAACAACAGGTATCAACTAACAATAATATGTTTACAAGAGTATGATAACCTTTTTAAATGTGAAAGTTTCTCTTTCCTCTCTTGTGTTACAATTACTCTAAAAACAAATCACTCTATGTACATAAAGAACGATTAATAAAACCATGCAATTAAAATGTTATGGAAGGGGGCGGTACCTGAATTATTTCAATCAAACGTAAAGTTAAAATTAAATAAAAAAAATTGTATACGTATTGTTTTATTATTTTAAAGTGAGAAGAAACATTTTCTATTCACGCAAAACATTTATTGATAGACACCATAAAATTAATTTTGTTAAGCTATAAAAAATAACTTACGAATACAACAATTTTACTCCACGATACTTATTCGAATAAATATCAAAAAGCTATTTTTATTCCGGTTCATAGCTTATTGCGTCTCATAAGAGCATAACCATACCTTGACGTTATTTATCCCAACAAATAACATCAAAAGATTTCAAATTCCTGTGTTTACTACATATTCTTACGTCTCAAGAACAGTGCCATATTTTAACAACTATCAGTAGAAGGCTATTATTATAATTCGTGTGGTCATACTTATTCTTACATCTCATAAGAACAGAATCATATTCTACAAATAGGAGCAGAATATTATTCATTCAAATTCGTATATTCACAACTTATTCTTGTGTCTAATAGAAACACTACCATATTGCAACAAATGCCAGCAGAAAACTATTACCTTCTACCGTCTCAAGAACAGTACCATATTTCAACAACCATAAGTAGAAAGCTATTATTATAATTCGTGTGGTCATAACTTATTCTTAAGTCTCATAAGAACAGAACCATATTCCTAGAAATAAGAGGTGAATATTAGTCATTCAAATTCGTATATTCACAACTTATTCTTGAGTCTAATAGAAACAGTACGATATTGCAACAAATGCCAGCAGAAAACTATTACCTCCTACCGTCTCAAGAACAGTACCATATCTAAACAACTATCAGTAGAAAGCTATTATTACAATTCGTGTGGTCATAACTTATTCTTACGTCTCATAAGAACAGAATCATATTCCTAGAAATAAGAGGTGAATATTAGTCATTCAAATTCGTATATTCACTACTTATTCTTGAGTCCAATAGAAACACTACCATATTGCAACAAATGCCAACAGAAAACTATTACCTCCTACCGTCTCAAGAACAGTACCATATTTCAACAACTATCAGTAGAGAGCAATTATTATAATTCGTGTGATCATAACTTATTCTTACGTATCATAAGAACAGAACCATATTCCTAGAAATAAGAGGTGAATATTAATCATTCAAATTCGTATATTCACAACTTATTCTTGAGTCTAATAGAAACAGTACCATATCGCAACAAATACCAGTAGAAAACTATTCGCTCAAGTTCCTGTGTCCATAAATTAATTATACGCCTCATAAGGACAATAAGTATCACTTCCGAAAATGTAGCAGCAGAAAACTATTCAAATTCCTGTTTATAACGTATTCTTAAGCCTCTTACCAGTACCTTATCGACAGAAAACTTCCCCAACACAAACCCAGAATCGAAGAAACCAGAGTAGAAAAACCCAAACCAAAGTCCCATCCCCTGACGGCAAATTACCAGGACAGACAAGACACACAAGACCAGTCAGAGGATACTCCCTAGGGGGGACTTATCCGGCAGACGAGAAGATCGTTACCGGATAGGCCGTCAACACCGATGAAATCCGGGAGACCGATATGCACTCCTCCTCTTACCCCTTCGAAATAATCAGTTGTGTAATTGCCATTTTCTGTTAGAGTGGCTTTTGCGATTATCAAGTGCCCGAAGGATTCTTTGTTTGGGTAAATAATTGGAATCACCGTTTGTTTAATCCTCGCTTTTGTGTTATTGCGATTCTTAGGATTGTTGAGATTCTATGATCGTTGCAGAGCGTTTAAGACGAGCCGCGTTTCCAGAGTCCTCTAATTGAGCTGCAATGGAAGGTTCTAATCTGTGCGCGTTTCACGCGAGCAAAAGTCGATTTGGATTAATCGGGTCCTTGTTAGCGAAATGGCAGAGCTTGTTAAAGATTTTATTTAACGCCGGAGTTCGACTCAGTGGATCGGGAGCTTATAAAAATAAAGCACATAATGGCGAATGAAACTGATTCAAAGAATAGATTAGTTTTTGGAAGATCAACTGTTACTTGTGGAACATCCCTGTATAAAATCACTGGAACATCACTGTATAAATTTAGTATGTGTTTTTGTATAATATCTAGCAGTATACAGCAGGATTTAAAAATGATACTGCATTACTGATTAAAACCTTTTTTTGAGATTGGTGAGAACTTCTGTTCAAAAACATCAAAACCAGCTTAATTAGTTTGGTACGTATTTTGGAATATTTTAGTTTTATTTTCTTTGCGTTTTAAAAATAATATTTCATAGATAAAAAATTTTGTAACGGCAAATGCTTTTAAAACTGGACATAGTATGGCAGAAATTTGATTTAAACCTATAAGCTCAATGGGTTTGCTCATTGACTTAGCAACCTGCAAGCTGTCACATCCTGTGACTACCATGAGTGCATTTTTCTCTCTTGAGCCAGTAAAAACCTTCCTAGTGTGTGCTGTTTACTGGATGGAAAAAAAATTGCTTAAGCCTTGTGACATAAGAAAATCAACCTAATGTAAACATAAATTGCTGTCATAAGGTTAAATAAACGTATAAGTAATAGAATATACAAAACCCTATTCTTCGTCTATTTTTATTGTTGTATGATTTTGCGAGAATATTATTAATCCAGGATTGGGAATTATTTGTTTTCTTTATGCGGTTTGTACATATACATTAGACACAGACTAGGTCTCGACTGAATATCATCCTAAAAATAGCCATATTTGTCGCTCCTGTTTGCAGTACTCAAAATACCTTGATAATTACTCACATCGAATATTGTAATAAGCGAATATTACCTGGTTTAAGTCATATAAACATGCCCATCCAGATAAGGAAGAAAGATTTCCCCAGTGTTGGTGAATAAATCGAAATTCGTCAAGAAATGATTGGCTAGAATATGGTAGACTCTGCGCTACCCCGGACACCATGGAAGATGCAGCCTCATTGCACCCACAGTAAAGCGGGAGTAACATGCTCTCCTGGAGGATTTCGGAAGAACTGGTCAGCGATTACGTGTCGTTTAGAAAAACCATAGAATTCAGCAGCAGACTTTGGCATATGAGATTCAAATTCGTAACCAAGCACTTCCAGTCTACCAGTTTTGTAATAACGACACACTTAGCCCCATTCGGCCGTTGATAGGCCATTGGGAAGGTAGTAGAATTAGAAACCCGTAAAAGCAAACCGGTATTGCTAATTTTCGTCATCGGTAAAGAGGAATTGAGAATGTCGTTTATTATTTGCAAACCACACTAAACAGAGTCTGGGAGGAGGAGGGTCATTTGGGGTCCAAAGCTCACCATTCGAATCTCATGACGTTAATTATCGAAATTCCTGGTGGCTACCTCAACGAGGCATCTCGTCACTTGCAAAACGTACCAGATTTTGATGGACGAGTTATCTCGTCATCATAAAAAATATGTAATACCTTGATGACGACTAGAAAACTTAGTCGGATCTTGACGTGCGAGATATCACGACGAAACTAGTTGGAGGGTTGATTTGGTTGTAGTCCCACTTTATTCATTTGTAGTACACTGGAGCCTCAAAATTGAAAGGAGCTAGAGCTTGTGTGAGTTCTGATGATGTCCAGGCTGTTGGTATAAAAATATGAATTATTTTTCGATGCAACGATTTGATCAACTTGAAAGCAATACTTGTTTTTTTTTCTATATTTGTACTTTAAAGTTTTGAAGCATTGCAGTACTTATAAGTTTATTTTGAATTTTATTATTCACTGCTATATTTATTGCCTACTATAAAACTTAACATATTCGTATTCGTCTTTTTCCCTTATTGGAATGGAAATATATCATCTGAGAATGGTGCCTTTTTCATTTATTCCCAAATTATATTTGAAATTTTTACATTTTTCAAAAACCATATTATTTTAACGTAAAAGTGCTAAAAGTTACTATAAGTACTATTTATTACTTAGAAGAATTATTTAACCAAATTCCTTTGTTTATAAATTGGTCTGACAGTGCTTTAGGAAGTTCATGCCTTATTTTCTTTCTATAAGGTGAATAAAGTGCTGAATTGATTCACAATGAAATAAGGTAATGAAACCCATTTGCCTTACGAGTTATTTTGGGGGTGACTCCGAAGAGTGCCTGAACCGCAACTAAGAGTCTATTGTACTGAGCTTGCAATATTTACGAAAAAATGTATAATTTATCTAATTGATAAACGCAACTAATATGTTTAAAAATCTTAGAATCATATTCTTTGGTAAGACTTATTCATTTAAACTATTTTAATGCATTATTTAGAATGCAAATGAAAATTTAATGTCCCATGTACCGAAGATGAAATAGTTGGTTTAAATTATCTTTAACCAATTATTGCAACTTTTAAAACTCACTTAGTTGAAATTTCAATCCATTTAATGTTCTTTAATACATTTCATCGATATCCCTTTCAGTGAAGTTGGGGATTTACCCGTTGTGTTTTCAGGTATCCAACAACTAAAATATCAAACATTTTATATTCAATTCAAAAACGTATTTTTCTTGTAAATTCAATATTCTTTGGTTTCACTGGATCCTTTGTATTCGTACTGTATGTGAATCAATTTATACGAATGGGCGAAATACTCTTACCGTAAACATACAACCAAAGAAACACTCGAGCATATGATGCTAAAAAAGCATCCATGATGAACTTACCAATAACCAAAAGAATTGAGTTACCTTACTCGACATCATATTTTTCCATGTGAATCCCCATCCTCGCAAAAAAAAAAGGCCCTTTTATTCCACCAAAAAAAAATCCCTCACCGTCGTGGCATACTTCTAAACAGCACCGTGTCACCGAAACATCTCGAAAACGAGTATACCGAGTTCAACTCCGCAAAAATCCAATAATTCAGCTTGAACTATTTCCTGGCCACATTTGCATGATTCGGTCCTTTCATCCCTTGCACTCGGGAGAAAAATATAAAACACAGAAGGACGATAAAAATCGCGTGCATAGCGATTTTATTCCAGTTCCTTGGAGTCATGTACTATAACACGCCCTTCTCCACCTACCCTGTTTGTATTTTTTCACCAGTCTTGCTTCGCTAGTGGACCGTTCAGATATTTCCTAGTTCAACGACTAGAGCCCTTTTTTTGCCTTGACGAGCAGCACCTCTCCCCCCTCTCTCCGTGTCTGGTTGCCTTCTCTTGACCCCCCCCCCTTGCCAGATCAGTCCACTTTCCAATGTGTTCAAGGCATGGCATTATCCGCTTGATGTAGCGCCATTTTCTATGTGTTACTCTTCTTGGTGGAACGCCATTCCACTATCGAGCGAACGCCAGGTATTCAAAACTTCATGGGCCGTGTGATTCTTTAGTGTGGTGTTTCATTTTGGGGTTTGGATTCTGTCCCCCGTTTTCCGTCTTGCATGACACTGGCGATTTTCATAAAACATGCAAATGGACTATGGGAATGGATAGTCGGTGAAGAATTTGGGTCAATAGGCTTTCTAAACAATTTGCAGTGCTGTCGTAGTTTAGGAAGCTTTCGCGGGGATATTTTTAAATAAAAAGGAATGGTCTTTAGATTGTTCTCAGGATCGCTTTGTCATCTCGGATTTCTGATAGAGCTTCTAGGCCTTTCGGTGTCTCTCTGTTGTTCTGTTTAAATTCCGGCAATACCGCTCGAACTGAGGAATCAGAACTGAAGAAATAGAGAAAACTAGAATTTCAGCTCGTGGAATTTTGTTTCGAAATGACGAAAAGAAATCGTCGTACAAAGATATCTGTTTGACATTTTCTCTGTCATGTATCACAAGATAATTCAATAAAGTAAATAGAATGTTTGGTGGAAAATATATGTGTTTATTTTCTCATCCAAAATTTTCATAAGGAATATAAATGAATTATGGCAATAGATGTTAGGTGCGAATGTCGGTACAGCTGATACAGCTCCAATGCCTTTAAGAGACTTTTTTTAATTCTGTTTAAATTCCAAGAACAACGTTTTTGCCCCCATCAAAAAATGAACGAATTAAAAGCAAGTAAGAAGAATTTTGTGTTGAAATGGAAAGAAAATGTTTACGTACGAATCTTTAATATCCAAGTCATTGGTGAAAACCATAAAATAAATCAACAAAGAAAGTAAATATTAAATTAGGAAAGCTCAGATGGATTTTAAGTATAAACAAACAAACCAGACGTTCTGTGAAGGTTTCACTTCTGCAGTCCAAATGCTATCGAATGATAAAAACGGATTTATCTTTATCGCCGTTTAGGCAACACTTGATCTGATAAGTGTTGACTAACCAACTAGAATGTATCAATTTGAAATTTGTTCTTTGGAATTTTAATGAAGGGGCGGAAAGCTTATTTGAAAAACAAACTACTAGACCACCTTACCTTGATTTGGTTCAGAATATTTACAAGAAACACATATCACCGATGCAACTATCACTATTTATTTATCTTGACAGAAGTTGCCTACCATAAACAGGGGGATTCGAAATTCCCTGGGGGCAAACTTTAAAAGCTGGCCTAAAGTACCAGAATAAACATTTTTTTTCTCTAAGCATATTCAGTGGCTCCTAAAATCGAGCGTAAATCATGGAAGAACTAAAATCTGTAATAAATGATAATTTGGACTCAATTTTTTAGGAATGATGAAATACACATTTAAAAAAACATTAGGCTAAAATCAATTCCATATTTGCTGTAATATTTTAACAGTAGGTTTTAAATGTCACATATACAAAATTCTAAATTCTACATAACAAAATTTAAAACGCACCACCCAAACTATTTCGTACATAATAAAAGAGTAAATCAAAGTTTTCTTATACATATCTTCTATGTATAACTTCTAGGCCGAGAGGCAGTTAAGAGGAATTGATGTTGTTTTCCTGAACTTACTCTTTGTTCATTTCTTTTCTATTATTGTTCTTACATTTTGTGCTTTGAATAGTGATTGTTAATCGTTTTTCAATCCCATTGAGGTTCTAAGATTATGATGAGCTTTTTAGTAGTTACTGTTTAAAGTGATACAGAAACTCCAATTTAGCTATTTTTTCTTTACACCTTTTCTCTCTGTGTTAATAAGTTATTTATTAGAAATAACGTCTCCCCAGAGAGAAGAGGTACTCAGCACGAATTGTTAAATTAAAGTTTCTATACCACCTTAAACAGTAAATAAATGCCCCGTCATAATCTCAGGACCTGAATGAGTTGACAATTTATGATTTTAATAGAAAAGTGATACAAAATCAGCGCTCAACGAATGAACAATTCTATTTGAGAAATTTGACAAAAATATCAGGAAACAACAGAAATTCTTAATTGAGTATCATTCGGTTGGTAAAGCTGCTTTACATGTAGCCAATTTGTATTATAAAACTTTATTTTTAAATTGTTAACTGGTTTTTAAAGTGTTTGCGTTCGAAATAGACTGAGCATATACTCAATTTTATGACCTAGAATTTTATAATTATGACATTTAAAATCTACTTTTAGAAAAGTATTCCTTCTCTTAAAATATTCCTTTTTAGTATAGTAAATATGGAATTGGTTTTTTCCTAATATGTTTCTAAACGTGTATTTTATCATTCCTATACCAATTATATCCAAATTATTATTTAATACAGTTTAGTGCTTTGAAAGAAATATCTTCGAAATGTGTACTCGAGTTTGAGAGGTACTTTATGTCCTCAACTGTTGCGCGTATGCTCTAGAAGTCTCAATTTGGAACGTTTGCTAAATGTTCTTATAAAACCTACGTTATTAATAGTCTTCACACGTGATGAAGTATTTCACGAATTCTAAAATGTATGACATGCATTTAACGTATGTGTGGATAGGACAATGGAAAAAGAAGAATCGCTCGAAGGTTGTACCATGATCGTTCCCCAATATGTAAGTGTCGGTTCTTAAGGGCATCTTTTAGACTCTCCTAGCGTGTCCTACATGTTTAAATTCAAAATATTGATCTATAATTTGAAAAATACTGCTAAGACTTGCGTCCGTTGGAGACCGGAAACCAAAAGGGGTAATTTTGTTTAACAGCACTTAAAACAAGGCCAACAAAAGCAAACAACGCGCCAAATACCGTCAGCTTCCCGCTCGAATAACTAAAATATACTTTAACTAATTTTAAATAATGATGGGTGATATAATAAAGGGAAAATGAAGTATACTTAGTATCCTTCTTAGATAATATAGAAGGATTTGGTTACTTGATGCGACTAATAATTCTGCCATCAGGTTGATAATGATAAAATTTCTTTCTTTTCACACCCGTAATCTGTCAATGAATAAACAAAATAACAATTTTTACTAGCGTGTTTAAATTTGTCATATTTCACAACAGTAACAGCAGATCTAGAAGTCTTTTATAATTCTCAAACATTGAAAATTATTTTGGGACCTGTGTCTTTTAAACTACTGATGCATGAAAATAGACAATACAACAAATCTATAAATAATCTTTTATTTCAAAGATGAATTCTTTCATTTCCTTGAATCTGTAATATTTCAATCCGAAACTGAATACTTTATTCTTTTCCAAGATACCTTTTTCAGTCCTCGTGGAAAACTAATAGATATTATTGATTGTTATTTTTCTTTAATTTTGGAGCATTTCATTTTAAAGATGAGCTAAAGCTCTTGCTAATAATATAGTAGTTGATTTTTTGCTTCCATCCGGTTTTAAGACTTTAATTTAAACTTCGCAATAGGAAACGTAGAAAAATTATTTGAAACAAATAAACGTAAAAAGGTATTCAACATATTATTCTTTCAGTATTTGCTATGAATTGGTTCATTTCTAACTGACTTGAGAAATATTGAATTGGACAAGGATTGGAATTCTTCGCTTTTAAAATGTAATTTTAACGAAAATATCTGGAATACAAAGTGTGTGAAAGCTGATTTTTACTTACGTTTATCAAAATATATTTTTAATATAACTGTTTGAAAAAAAAATGGGGGCAACTTAATTCCTATGGATACTTTTGTTTAGCTTTTTTATATCGCTTTTTCACCTGGTTATGAATATCTTAAAACTGGCCAACTGCCTAAAAGTTATTCGTATTCAGAACTATGCTTGTGCTTTTAATTCGGCCATAAATGTAAAAAATAATATTATTCTAATATATCATTTTAAATGTGTATGTGGTTTTGCTGTTGCATTTATAAATTTTCATTTTTTATAATATCAATGGGTATATTGCTTTATATTCACTAAATTAAATTACACGTTATGGTACAATTTTGAAAATAAATTTTCATGTATTTATAATTAATGTTTTCGCCCAAAAGGGTGTTTTTGTAGCTTATCCTTAATCATTTTGCCTAATGTTGATGAACAATTATGGGAAAACTCCTTATAGTTTAAATAAAGATTGCGCACTTAACATAAAAAGATTAAGTTTATTCAAAAACTTTCAATACTGTACTTCAAAATGTAAACTTTCAAATAAATCAACGGTTATTCTTACAAACTCACTCATAATTTGGTACTTGTATGCGAAACGTCACTTTCAGAGCCACAAATGATTTTATGAATAGTTGAAGTTTGTTCACTTTAAGAACCACAAATAGTTTTTGAATATATAAAGTTATTTCTTGTTGCAAACCGATGGCTAAAAATAGCGAAAATTTAATTTGTAAGAGCTAAAAAAATATCCAGAGAAAAGACAAATTTAGCCCTCAATATGGTATAAAAAGTTATTTAAATCGATTTGCATTAAAATTTATTAAAGATATTCTTCACGTTTTCGTATAGTAACTTCATATTAAAATTGTAGATAATATTCTATGTTGAAAGGTATCTTTGTGAAATTTTCCATACGATGTTAAAATAAAAGGAGAATTTGATTTTTCCAATTGTGTACATTTCTTTCAACTTTTCAATTATTCCGTACATTTATTTATTATTTTTTATTTAATTGTTTTATATCCGTCCTTTTATAAAAAAGTAACACTAATTCCCCTGAAACGTAGCTACGCATACCTGCACAATCTGTGTATAGGTAAAAACACAATTTGTGTATGAAAAAATGTGAATAATAGATTATCTGAATACAATTGCTTGCATAATCATGTGTTCTGAAAATTTCAATGCCACGTAAAAATTGCTTTTACTTGGTATAATTATTTTTTTTATTTTCTCTACATTTTCGTTCGGTATTGGATATGTCTATACTCCAATCTCTGAATTGTATAATGTATAATATTACTTAGTTTCTTTTGTTTAAAATTAATAAACAGTCTATCTAGAATTTGTGTTTATTGTAAATCCCAAGCATTGTTTAATTATATATATGACAATGACTGCATAAACATACTTGGTAAAATGGACATTTTCATATATTGTCCAATATTGTTATTGTAATATTTTTTTCTCTTTGCAGGTAAATATTATTCTTTCTTAATAGATGTTTTGTAGTTCCAAAGGGTAAGTTTTGCATTTATTCCATATTACAAGTTCGTGATAAAAATAGCAAACGAAGTAATTTTATTGTCTTTTCAAATCAACATATTTTTCTTTTAGTAATTAGTTTTTAATTATCTGCACAATATAAGAGATTGAGCGGTTTTGTTTTGCGATTCAAAAACCTTATTATCCTCTTTTTTGAAGGTATAATAATTTCAACGGTTTTATTTAGTTTAATGAGCCACCTTAAAACAATGGTAATTAAAGAGAAATAAGCAAATTCATATGGGTATACTAATTAATTAAAGGATTGTATGTCATTTTCTCTCAAACAATTTAAATATTTAGGCATTTACATGCCTTGTTTGTTTATGATGCATACTTTTCAGTGAGAGGCAGCGAAATATCTACATTAACTTTCTAAACATATGCCCAGTTGTATTACTTTTATAACAAATGCGAACAATTAAAACTGACGTAGGGGGAATAAGTAGTAAATCTAGTAAAAAATTTAATGATTATATAAATTTTATAATCTTTAAGTTATGAATTAATAAAAAAAAGTTTAATTTATTTCGGACTTGAAATTTAATTAATTGATTTTATACAATATACTTAAATTCCTAAGCCCAGAAAGTTTATAACACCAATTCATCATGTAAGAATTATTTTAATTTATAACTAAAGCAAAATATTTAATATTAATGAATAAAATACCGTATATATGAATATCCCCCCTAATAGCTTTTATTCAATAAAATCTTCTAAACTATATCCAAATTCCTTTTTATCTTGAAAAGCGTATATTATACATTTACATCAAATACCTTTATTTATAGTTAAGCCCTGATTTTACAGTTAGACATTAATTTTTACAATATTCCATGGAATTTTCCGGTTTCACACAAAAGCCTGATGCAAGCGCTGAAACGTTTGGTGATTCAGCACACATCTGTATCATAAGTTTCTCTGAGATTGTATCGTTCCCGATGTAATCTCACATCAGCTGGTCTATTTTCGTTTGAAGCCCCATTGCTACGAAACACCGGGGAAAATCCATTCTTAAACCATATTAACTTTAATACAAAAACACTTTAAAGATTAAATAAAGCCCTGCCCCCAGACCATGCTGTCGATATTAACACGTCATCGTTATTCATAATTTCGAGAGCCAGTTTTACTTTAGAAATATACCCGTTTTCTCCTTTGTGTTCCTTCTTACTTTGATCCGCGATAATCGAAACCAACCGAACATGTAATTAAATGTTAAATATTTAGCTAACACTTTTGGGTTCTTGGAATTCGCCGTACATCCGCTTCGTGTCCTTTCACCTCTGTTTGAATACCTCAGCTTTAATTAAACTGTTCAAATCCCTGGATTTGTTTGGACTTCATTTCATTCCCACGATCTTATTCCCTCACGACTGCGCAATGAAATTTAAACTTATTACGTCTCGCAAATTAAATGCTTTGTAAACAGCGAACGAAACAAATGAAGTCCTCTGTTTAACCAGGGCGTTCAGGTTTAATTTACGGTATTCTGTATCTGCTGTGATTTTTTTATCGTGGTGCGGATTAGTTGCCTTGAATCAAATGAACATTCGGTGGCTCAATGGTAAGGATTAGTGAGTGACACATTTATTTAATGGTTCTTCCATTGCTGTTCATTGACTGCGATCTAATTGCTTGAAAAATACTAATTACCGAGCACTTTTTAATCATTTCGAGGATAATTTAAAACAGACCCCGTGAAATGAGTCACAGTGGCTCAAATCTATTCATCCTTCGGATAAAACAATCCGGATTTTCTAGAATAAGTTGCGAGTCAGAACGGACTATAGGTGTTACCCAGCGCCAATCGGGATCCCCAGCATTGTTAAAGAGAACTAGGAGCGAAAGTCTTTGTGTAGTGTCTGTTTTCTTAAACAAAAAGTTATCTAATTAATTGAAAGGTCAGCGGAAGAAGAGGTTATGTAATACTCTTGTAGTTTCGAGATTTTTGGCCTCAAATTCTTTAGTACTTTTACTAGGTGAGGTAGAAGGACATTGGGATCGGTGGTGTTGTAAGTATGCGTATAGAGATTTTCTTGTATAGTTCGACTTCAAAACTGCAATAATCCCAAAATGTAAACAAATGTCACATAACCCCTTATTCCACTCACCCCCCCCCCCTTCAATGGTCATATCACACCCCGGCAAGAAAAGTGACACAACTCAAAATTGCAGAATTTGAGAAACATCAACTTAAAGGATACTATAAAACTTATATTAAAATAGTATAAGCTCCTTTTAAAATTTAGGTAAGTATTTATGTCTTTAAATTCTATTATATTCTAGAGAATAGTGATATAACACGCTGGGGCACCTCCATGACATAATATCAATTTTTTTATTTTTTGACTTGTGTCACTTCTTTTGCTGGGGGTGCGATATGGTACCTTGTTTGATTTTAATTTACTTTTTATCAAGAAGTGTAATGAGAAACTTGTTTTTATTATAAGCTCAGGAACTGTGACAACAGTTTCGTAATGCACCAATAAATTACTAGATTACAAGAAGAAATTTCATATTGTGCCTTTGTAAAAAAACTAGCCACTGATTGGCCAGCATGGCGTTGCCCTTGACAGTTCTTTTCGTGGGGTCAGGTGTGACCACTACTTGCTGACGCTCGCCAACCCCCGGTGATTGGCTACGTTTTCCCATTTGGTTTGCTTCGCAAACGAACTCGAACGTGTTGGGCTCGTAGTGGCTATTATCAACGACGTAAATCAAAACACGCTAGAATCGGAAAACGACATGGTTCTAAAGATTGACGTCAGCGGTCGAAAGTTGCAAAATCTGCTTGCTTCTTCTTTCCGATATACGGGTGACGTCACATTCCGGAACGAAAGATGGAAGGTGAAGAAAACTAACAAATTAATTTTGAAATGTTCTAGATTAAATTTTGAAATTCGGGCGCGATAAAAAAATCGCAAAATTTTAGACTACTTGAGCCAAATTTCATTCTTGTAAGTGCCATAAATTCGTCAGTACAGTACACACCGTACACAGACAAACACTTCTTTTTATAATAATAGAGATCAAGCATTAACCTTTATGCAACATCAGAAAATTAAACTTATGCAGCATAACGATATTCTTAAATCTTCTGGTGGATGTCCCGACGAGGTATTAGCAAAATTGACTTAGATCTTGACGGATCAAGACTTCATTAAAAAAAACTGACCAGATCTTGATCTCGTCATCGTAATAAAATTGGCGATATTTTGCTGACGAGATATCACGTCAACATTGATCCCATCTTGATGGACGAGATATCTCGTCTAATGCAAAGTTGATCATATCTTGATGTACGAGATACCTCGTCGAAACCACTTGAAGTGTTTATGCTAAAAAAACAGGGATCGGACAAGAAGTTTCATATTGCCCCAGATAATTGTCAGAAAATGCACTCACATCTTATGCAATAAAAGGATAATCACAGTCAACACTCAACTATCACTTTTCAGCCGAGTTTAATAAGATCAAGTTACATTATAACCCAATAATTCTCTAGAAAAAACGTATCTCGAAGAAAAAGTTGTTTTGACGCAATTATGGAAATTAATTCATATTTTCAGTTTTCAAGATGCATAAATAAATACATATGCTTGAAGACATGTGTCAAGTTTACTTTTTAAATATATCCTTGTTTTAAAGAAATTAGTTGTGAAGTTGTGGCAAATATTGGAATGATAGACCCACTCCCCATTATAAGCAGCTCATCTATGAGCCTCTTACATGATGGGGGAGGGGTGTATAAAAAGGACGAAAAACAGATTTCTTCCCGATATGTCTGCGAGGCTGAGAATGTTATCGAATAGAGCCTAGGGGAGTACATGTGGTATGAATTCGATATCGAGATCGGTTCTTATTTGGCAATGGAGAAGTGACACAATTATCTCTAACACTAATATTCAAATGAGGGTATTGGAACGGAATGTGAGCAAGAGGAAACAGAAGTCGAATTTAATGTATCACTAAACGTTTTAAGTTGAATAGTAAAAAGGGGAAAAGACAATACATGACATGCAAAATTTTTTCTTTCACATAAATAGGCATACAACTTTATTTGAATAAAATTCTATTCAAAAATGATATTCAAATCCTCTCCATCAGGACTGCCGCAGGCAACTAAGACGATGACTATTTTCCATTTTTGGCGACTATAGGTATATCTTTAAAAAAATCTTCTCAAAAGCTTCTTTTTCCAAAGTCCTATCTCCGGTTCACCATAGGTCAATGGAAATAAGGTCCCCTCATTTTTTAACCAACAGCACAAATCCTTTGAATCACGAATTAATGCCTTTTACTTTATCATTGGGAGGTAGGTATTTGAATTTGCGTAGCACTGGAGCATTACACCTGGCTATTGGAGGAGGACCATGATCAATTCTTAAGTAAAATATACGTAGACATCACCTCGTAACTTTGGTAATGGTAATGGTAATTTTAGTTAACGTCGTACTAGAGCAACACAACGGGCTATTGACGACGGTCCGGGATCAGTCCTTTGAGGGAAAGATCCGAGGACGACACCTCGTAATTTTGAACCACGGTCAGATGACGAAGCAACACCTGAGCTGGCACCCCACTCTCCAAACTTCCACGCCAACCCAACGTGAGGACTTTCGGCCACGACAGATTTAAGGTGCACCAGCCGCCTCTACACCATACGCTTACAAACATCCATGCCCGGACCCGGATTCGAACCAGGAACCTTCCGATCTAGAGGCTAACACCTTAACCACTATACCGGTTGGTCGGCCTCGTAACTTTGAACCACGGTGGTATAATGAGTTTCAACTCTGGGAACAACCTTGCTGACTTTGAGCTGCTGCTATCCCAATGATATAGAAAGTTTTGGCAAATATAAACGTTTTAATCGTTTTAAAGAGATATCTGTATAAAAGCGCATAGTATTTTTTTATTAAAAGTTTTGAGCCCGCTGTAGCCGGTCGGAAGAGTAACGGATTAGCAACGGGAGGGTTGCGAGTTCGAATCCAACCATAGACCGTCGTGTACAAAGGGTGTCGGTGGACGTTAAATCTGTCGCGGCCTCAAACGCCCTCACGTTGCCATGGTGTGGACGTTTGGAGAGTGGGGTTGTCCTCCACTTTGGGTTATCTGACCGTGGCTTAAAATTAAGTGGCGTTGTCCTCGAATTTTCCCTTTGGGATTAATCCAAGACTGTCGTCGATAATCAGTTGTGGTGCTACCAGTACAACGTTAATTAAAATACACTTTGGGTTTGATACCGGACCGTCACCAATAGCCCGTTGAATTACTCCAATGCGACGTTTATTATAAAAACAACCTACCAGATAGAAGTTTAAAGTGTTGATCAAGCTCCAAGGAATGCCAAACCTTTCTTTCTACTTTCCACTACTTACATCGTACCGGAAGATTCCTGATTCGAATCCGGGTCCGGGCATGGATGTTTATAAGCGTATGGTGTAGAGTCGGCTGGTTTACCTTTAATCTGTCGTGGCCGAAAGTCCTCACGTTGGGTTGGTGTGGACGTTTGGAGAGTGGGGTGCCTACTCAGGTATTGCTTCGTCATCTGACCGTGGTTCAAAATTACGAGGTGTTGTCCACGGGTCTTTCCCTTAAGGGATTGATCCCGGACCGTCGTCAATAGCCCGTTGTGTTGCTCTAGTACGACGTTAACAAAAATTACCATTACCCGGAACGTCGTCAATAGCCCGTTGCGTTGTTCCAGTTAGGGATGCGACATCGATAGCAAAACATCGATGTTCAAAATTAAAACATCGATGTTGATAATACATCGACCCAAAAACATCGATGTTTTTAAAATTCAGTGTATTAAAACTTTTTCCCCAATTTCTTTAAATTGGTTTAGCAACTTGTGATGCTACATCGACAGCAAAACATCGATGTTTTGAACTTTGATGTTAAAAATTAAAACATCGATGATGATAATACATCGCCCCCAAACCCTCGATGTTTTTAAAATTCAGTGTATTTAAATTTTTTCCCCATTTCTTAAAACTGGTTTAGCAACTAGTGATGCGACATCGACAGCAAAACATCGATGTTCAAAATTAAAACATCGATGTTGATAATACATCGCCCCAAAACCATCGGTGTTTTTTTAAATTCAGTGTATTTAAATTTGTTTCCCCATTTCTTAAAACTGGTTTAGCAACTAGTGATGCGACATCGGCTCCAATACATCGATGTTTTTTTCGAAAACATCAATGTTTAGAAAACATCGACATCGATGTCGCATCCTTACTTTTCAGACAATTACAATTCATCCTTGGTCATTTTGGTCTAAAAATATGTTCAATTTGCTGATTATAAAAATTATGCTACTTGTTATTTTTTAAATTTTTATAACGGTACTTTTTTCATTTAAAAATAAAACATGGACAACGTAAAAACATCGACAAGTACAAACATCGATATTACAAAAACATCGACCCCAATACATCGATGTTAAATACATCGATGTTTTTAAAAACATCGATGTTTTGAAAACATCAACATCGATGTCGCATCCCTAGTTCCAGTACGACGTTAATTAAAAACTACCAATTTCCTTACAGCGTACTTTGAGCATACTACAAACTGCGGCATGGATGTTGCTAGTGAATGTGACACTGCAATTGCTACTAATATATGTTTTAAGGGAAAACTTGTTTTGTTACTTTTTAAATGTATTTGCGCTACTATTCCACAAGTGGTTCGGCTTCGACAGTCCTGGTCTATCAAAACTGACACTAATTGACTTCTCTCGTATTCTCCACTGGCATAAAATTACGACTCGCCAATTAACGTTTCACTGGTCATTGCTGAAATTGAATAATAAACGCTCTTGCCCACGAGGGTTCGTTCATATCTGAATATACTTATCAGCATTGATAACGATTGACTAATCATCATTTACCCACAGAATAATCTATCGCCCGTTAATTGTTAATAAACAGGAACCGAATTGCAAACGCGGTAAGTAAAAGCATTAGCGGGTCCGATAATTAACCCTAGAGTGTTAAGTTGTGCCCTATATCAATCAAATGCGATACTTTTTACGGGATCAGTTTGCTGCCTGCATATTCCCTGGTGTAACATTTTAATCACAAATTTGCTCATAAGGAAAATTTGTTGTGCATTAACTCCGAGTATTTCTCCTTTATCTAAATATATTAATTTTGATGAGGATGGATGGGGTTTAAACTGTGAAATTGTTGCAGAATCGTACCGTTTGAGAAAAAAGTGCTTTTACATAATCAATTATGTAACAACCCTGGTCACATATAAGGAGTCGTTTATCTTTTATAGCTTTTGCACAAATATGTAGGTCTTTTGACTTCCTGCGATGTCTGCTTCCATCGTCTTCAAAGTTAAAATATTTTTTTTAATAGGAGATATCTCTCTTCTTGAATTTCTATTACTAATTACTTATTCGTAATTATAGTTTTCTTTTGCACGCGTTCCCCATATTTTAGACCTGGACTTCATAACTGCCCATTTGTCTTCCTAGTTAAGTTTACCTCTGTATTTACTTTTTTGTTTTCAAAGTAGGCTTTTTACGTAAAAATTTTACCTTCATTATAACAATAGGTTAAAAATGCTACTCTAACACATTTTGACTTTTCTGTTTAATTTTGATATCGAGATTGTCATTTCAATAATGCCGACTAACCGGTGTGGTGGTTTAGGTGTTATCCTCTGGATCGGAAGGTTTCTGGTTCGAACCCGGGTTAGTGAAGTGGATGTTTGTAATAGTATGGGTGTAGAGACGGTTGATGCACCTTAAATACCTCACGTTGGGTTGGTGTGGGAGTTTGGAGAGTCGGGTGCCATAATCAACCAATCAGCAGAGATACTGTGCATTATCAGAAGCACAGTTTTTATAAATATACTCGGTATCAAAGCATTTGTAACCTTTTTTCTAAATGTATGGCTATGGAAAGCTATTAAAGCTATGGAATATCATATCACGGAATTTAGAAATTAGCAGACAGTCAATCTTCTGCGGTTTCCTTTGTGGAAAGCTACTTTTTGTATTTGCAAACTGTATCACGGACCGTGGTAGCACGGTTGGATGAGCCATCTGCAACCGAAGGGTTACGAATTCGAAACTAGGTCCAACCAAAGACCGTCGTGTTCACGGAGGCTGGTGCTCGATAAATCTGCCGTGGCCTCACGATGGCGTGGTGAAGAAGTTTTGAGAGTCGGTTGCCAGTTCAGGTGTTGATCTCGTCATCTGACCGGGGTTAAAATTTACGAGGTGCTGTCCAGGGATCTTTCACTTCGGTATTGCTCCCGTACCGTCACCAATAGCTAATTGCGTTTCTCCAGTGCAACGTTAATTCAACTACCTACCAACCTGTGCAAATGATTTTTCCTTCCACTTCATTTATCTATATAAAATAATATTATTATCTAGATGATTTTCCGTATACTTCTGTCTGTCTATATCTCTTTTTCCATCTCAATGTGTTTATTTTCATTTTTCTACTTTTCATTAACTTAACAAGTCTAGTCGTCTGTGTTGACAAGTATCTCTTATATGCACTGGAATCCAGCTGTCTGTTTCCCTTTCAATTCACGTTGAAGTGATTTGGTCTAACAACTTTAACGTATACATGTAATTCCCTTTGTGTAGACAAAAACGTTTTTTTCTGTCTGAAGATTCGTCATTGTCTTGTTGTAAAGAAAAATCATTTGCACAGATTGGTAGGTAGTTGAATTAACGTTGCAAACAAACTCTGCTTCCACTCTTAGATAACGAAACTGTTGTCCGAGTCTGACGATTTGGCATTTGAGTCAGATAGTCTTGAAAGAACACGTGTTTAGTTCGGTGATACATAAAAACGTGTTAACAAATAAACATCAGCACACACTTCCGAGCTAGAAACGTGATTCATTATACCAGTTTAAATGAGTGTGGCTGAGAAAAATACATGAAATATAACCGAGATGGCATGCCTAATGTTATGTTATATCGTATGTTATATTGTATCGTATACACATTATATCGTACTATCGTATCCATGGATTCAACATGCATATTAAAAGGTAACCTCTGTGGATAATCGTGATCTGATGGATATCAACGCTTTCATGAATCCAATAATTTTGCGTCCCGAGTCCTTTTTAATTGTTCTGACTCGGGTAATTTTAAGATGGTAGGTGAGTGTTTTTATGTCATGATGCTGTTAGGGGAAGGACATGATTTGGTGCAGAGTTGTGCCACCACACAAGAGGCAAATATCAAAATTAATTTTTTAACGTTTTCAGACGAGATGGAAATGAACTGTCCTATGAAAAAGATGTATGTTTCTTAGTCAGACCTGCTGATTTCAATGATGCTCTTGACTTCTCACTTGGTATTCCCTCACAAATAGCCATCAGTTTACCCTTTGAAATACCAAAATATATCAAAATACAAAACAATAATTTTGCTGTCATTCAAAACTTTTAGGAAATCGTCGTCCTCAAATGTCGCATTCAATTGCATGGCGAAAGATATATGAGAGCTACTTGAAGAACTAATGTCTGGAACTTGGATAAGGACTCTAAGTGTTACTGTATTTTGGCTGAACAACGGAAAGTGTTTCTTCGTAATCGAAATTTACTAATTGTCCATTTTTAAAAGATACCTACCTTCAACAAGCATTCAAATGACGACTCTCTAGAAAACTTACAATCCAATTACTTCTTCACCCTCTAACGAAGACTAGATGAAGAGCTGTTGCTAGCTATCATTTGGTAACGAGCAATAATTCCCCCCGAACTGTTGTTATGTGAATCCATATCGCGTCTTCTTAATTAATCGCATTATGCCCGAACAGAAATGGATTTGGGCTGAACAATTGAAAGGGTTTCTCTGATATCCCAGATTGCCGATAGGTCATTTTTAATAGATATACCCACTTCCAGCAAGCATTCAAATGACCAGATTCCATAGATCTCCTATCCCTGCACACAATCCCATATGAAGGCTAGATGACAAGCTGTTGCTAGCTATTAACTGGTAAAGGGCGATAATTCCCTCCGAACTATTGTTGTGTGAATCCGTATAGCGTCTTGTTAATTAATCACATTACACCAGGACGGAATTGACTTTTGGTTAAACAATTGGTATGGATTTTCCGATATCCCAATTTTCCGATTGTCCATTTTTTTTAATAGATATGTTCATATTCAGCAAATATTTCAGTGACCAGATTCCATAGAAGACTTCTCATTCCTTGCATATGATGACATATAAAGACCAGATGAAGAGCTGTTGCTACCTATCAATTGGTAACAAGCGATAATTCTCTCCGAACTGATATGTGAATCCGTATCCACATCTTGTTAATTAATTGCATTACGCTGGAACAAAAATGGCATTTATCTAAACGATTAGAAGAGTTTCACCCCGATATCCCAATTCGTTGATTATCCATTTTTAATAGATATATCCACATCCAACAAACATTTAAATTACCACATTCCATAGACTTCTTATTACTGGCACAGCCATACGAAGATCGGATGAAGATCTGTAGCTAGTCATCAACTGGTAACAGGCAATATTTCCCTTTGAACTGGTGTTGTTTTGTAAATCCATATCGCGTCTTTGAAACTAATTGCATTGCGCCACATCGGAAATGGCTTATATCTCAACAATTACGTTTTTCCGATTTTCCATTTTTAATATATATCCACACTCCGAGCAAACAGTCGAATGACCAGATTCCATAGACTTTATCTTCCTGGCACAACCATATGAAGATCAAATAAAGAGCTGTTGCTAGTCATCAACTGGTAACAGGCAGTATTTCCTTCCGAACTGATGTTGTTTTGTGAATCATATCGCTTCTTCGTAATTATTCACATTGCACCAGAACGGAAAATGACTTTTAGCTGAACGATTGAGAGCTTCTCCGATATCCCGATTCCGATTGTCCATTTTTAATCGATATCCCCTCTCCGAGCAAACATTCGAATGACCAGAAGACTTCCTATTCCTTGCACTCCCTCCCAGATGGAGAGCTGTTGCTAGCCATCAATTAGTAACGGGCGATAATTCCCTTCGAATCGCCACACCCCATTCAAAACGCAGCTTCCTTCCCTCCGAACTGTTGTTGCGTGAATCCATATCGCGTCTTGTTAATTAATCTCATTACGCCATAAGTCACGCATGTGATAAGAGCCATCAGTGAGGAAGTCGCTATTGAACTGTCCTCCGATTCCGTGCATTTTGCCGTGATGTCACTTCTCCAACGGCCTCTTCTTCCATCGAGTGGCTTGCTCAGCAACACTTGAGAGCATCGACGATCCATGCTGCTTTCTGCCAGAGAAGTATTTAGAAACTCGTTTAATGGTCTCTGACTTCCGCACACTAATCGATCATTAAGAGAGCTTCGTTGAATGGCGTGAGAGCATTGGCTGAATAGACGTTATTTTGAATGCTTGTGGAGGGGGCATTTCGTGTATTGCCAGAGTGAAAATCGCCTGCCCATTCATTCAGACAGCCTCGATTGCCCGGTTTTAAAGTGTCTTTTACAAAATAAACCCTCGATTATTGGATCTGAGTGCGGAATGTAGGTTTCATTTAGTCGTGGTGATGTGTGTATCCACTTTGGTCACGGTGTATTTGAAAATTTTACCCTTTTCGTTGCGTAATGGTTTTAGACTCCGACAATTTCAATTATTGAAGGAGTTTAAGGTATCGATTGTACTGCCATCTGTGAATGTGTATCTTGTTTTATCCTCGTTCAGGTGATACTTCATGCTCTTATGTTTCAGCTTTTCATAAGAATGATGCATTGGCAGGACAAAATTTCTCTTGATGCTTATATATGTTAGATATATGATACTGTTGTAAATTGTTTGATATGTTGGGACAAACGTTTGTTCAATTAATTAGTCAGAAACTAAAACTGGCATAATGCTCTAGTATCCTGAGATCCTATACTTTAGAAAGAACTCACGTTTCTAATTCTCATACTCCCATTTATGAACGATAATAGATATCCTATGTTACTAAAACAAAATGCCTAAAATATGGCTTTTATAAGAGATCGGAATAAATATGTCGATTTCCAGAGAAGCATAAACTTTTGAATGTTTGAGTTGGTAACAAATACTGTCTAATTCAGTACTTTAAATTGTTAAAATTAGGTTCCGAAAATACAAATTCTTGTTTTATAATTTTCCAGTTACGTTTTGATAAGTTCTTGAAAAATTGTGTTATATTATTGCTAACAGTTGAAAAATTATTTGAAACTAGTTACAATTTTAATTTTGTTTTCACAATAAATATCATTTTATCATTTAAAACTTTTTCCGTGCATTTTGCTGTACTGGTCAGCGGCATGTATTTTCCACACCATCAAATATTTAGAAAAATCATATAGAAAATCACCTTATTACACCTCGTGTGAATTTTACATAATAACATTGGAACTAATTAGAAGAATAATGATCAATAAACATGGTACAGGAATCCTTACCAAGTCTTTTCATTGTAAACATGAACATTGCTTAAACATCTTCACATGAAAGAATCGAAGAGAAAAATTTGTAAGTTTTAGCTTTTTCTGGTCAGGAAACGCTTTATTGAATGAGAAGTTGGAATTAATTATTCATATGAGTAAGACAACCCCAACAGCAAGCTTTATATTTCAATAGAAGCCCACTGTCTGGAGTACAAAATATGGTGATTTTATTAGCTCCTACTTTTTTGTCTCTCAAAGTACTAAATTAGGCTCCTCCATTTCATGCATACGAGCTTAATACATAATTGATATTCCACTATAATGGTATACTCACTATAATTACGCTTCTATGATGGATGACATCAAGTATAATGAATGATTCCTTTCCTTTGCGATTTGCATTTGCGCAAATTAGTGCGTATACATCTGCTTGAAAAATAACTAGCGAAGCAAAATCTCAAAAATTGCATAGAGGATTTTTAATGGTGGCGTAAAAACAGAATAAAGACGTAAATAATCTCCACTACCAACTTTTCTTTAAATCTGAGTGTATAGTCTTATAAAGGTAATTTGAAATATCTTCAATTAGAACAAAATAAGGAAAAATCTTAGAATTTCATCATTTTCTTATGCTATCTCATACATGGAAAATAATGAATACAGTGAATTTTAAATAAACCCGTCAAGTTACGAAATTTAAGCGTTTAAAACACCTTAAAGAATTTGCTGCATTTTTGCATGCTAGATAAAGTTTAACCCAAAGGCTAAAAGTTTACCTAAAATGCAAAACACCTTACGGATATTTATCATACGTTGATAAGATGTAGCGAGCTTAGCTACCACTACAAAAATTAGTTTGCGATACAGTAATATATGTAATAGTGTAATCTAACTCTACCATGGAGTATCTTTTTGTGGATACAAATTTACACTGTTTCATTCCGGCTTGCTAAATTGGTGACCCAGACCTGATTTGGACACGCAAAAATTTATAACTTCGATGGGTGGTCCACGATGAATAGTTGAATCGCCAATGCGATGCTAATCACTTTCAACAAACACCTAAGACTCTGGGATAGCAGACACTGCTGATTTACTATCACGGCTTCACACTCCATTCGTTGCTGCTCAGCCTTCACTTCACAAGGGCACTCAAACTCGGCTGTTAAAGGCTACACAGGACAACTACAACTGTGATCTTAATATAGTTCTCACAGTCTAACGCAAATGGCAATCATTCTACTAGTGACGTCATCTATCGAATTTCGGCTACCGCTAAATAATGATTCCGAAACTTAACTATCTCTACAAAAATTAACTTACGATGCAGTAGCATATACAGTCGTTGGACAAAAATATGGAAACACCTCATGAAATGCATGCTTGAAAAAAAATATTTATTCTAGTGAAATGTGTAGATGGCGCTAGTGTTTTCGCCTTCTCATAACGTTTCGCTACATATACAACGTCGTAAATATGCTGCGTAGGTCAGTCGTGGCACTGTTCTGTGAAGTTGGAATTGCATCATGTCAGAGCTAACGGACTTTTAACGTGGGCAAATTGTTGGAGCTCGTCTGGTGGGTGCTTCCGTAAGCTAGGTAGTCGAAGCGTTTAGTGTTTCAAGAGGTATTGTATCTAAGATTTATTCCGCATATTTGAAAAGCGGAAAAACATTATCCGCTAAATAACAGCGCGGACGAAAATGTATGTTTAATGATCGTGACAGACGTTAATAAGGAGGATTGTGACTAAAAATAAGAAGACCACAGCTGCAAAAGTTACTGCTGAAGTGAATGTCGTGCTCACAAACCCTGTGGGTACCAAAACAATTAGAAGGGAGCGCCATAAGCTGGGTGTTTCTGGCCGATCTTCAATTCAAAAATCATTCATCAGTGATGCTAATACCTGGAACAGGAAAACGTGGTGTTTAAATCATAAATCCTGGACTATGGAGCAATGGAATACAGTATTTTGTTCGGATAAATCTTATTTCAAACTGTCTCCCACTTCTGGCCGAGTTTACGTCTGGCGAACGCCATCCCAAGCCTGTAATACAGACTGCTTGTTTCCAAGAGTGAAACATGGCGGGGGCTGTCATGGTTTGGGCAGCCATATCGTGGTTATCTGTGGGCTCATTATTACTCTGCAAGGGCGCATTAAGGCCAAGTATTATGTGAACATTTTGGCTGATCAAGTCCATCCCATGGTACAACCTTCATTCCCCAATGGTGAAGATATCTTCCAAGGCGACAATGCCCCTGTTCACACAGCTCACATCGTCAAGGACTGGTTTTCTGAGCACAAGGATGATTTTTCACATCTCCCCTGGCCACCACAGTCACCAGACCTTAATATTATTGAATCTTTGTGGTCTACATTGGAAAGGCAAGTGCGTGATCGTTATCCACCGCCATCATCGTTATCTGAACTTGCCATCGTTTTGCAGGAAGAATGGTACAAGTTTCCCTTGGCAAGCATACAGGAACTGTATTTACCTATTCCGAGAAGACTGCAAGCTGTTTTGAATGCCAACGGTTTTCCTACACCATATTAGGCAAGGTTATTTTAGGCTTTACCCTATTTTTGTCCAACCCCCGTATAACAGTGTAACCTAACTATACTATGGAATACCTTTTGATAGGTACAAAGTTGCACTGTTTCATTCTGGCTTGCTAAAAAACATTAAAATTGATATAACTGAAAACATGAATGAACACCAGATATGTTTTACTTAGTTGTTTTAAGGCAGAGATACATGGCGTTGTAAATTCACTCCATTAAAAAGAAAACAATTTTCATAGAAAAACAACAAACCCAGTTGAACAGAAAATGTGTGTGTACTTTCGTTACATTTCAACCACTAGGTTTTAGTTTCAGATAGTCAAGACAGATTGTCAAAGTGCAACTTGTGAATGTGCAATGCACGTCGATATACACTGCATTTTACTGTTGGTGATCATTGTTAAACTAAGCTACTGATAGCTATCATATTATTTTTTATTCATGGATACCTCAGTTTCATTTTTGTTCTCTACCTTTTATTTTATTTCCATCACAGTTTCAATCTGAAAAGTAGAAAAATCTCTGGACAAAGAAACCAGTGTCTGCTTTCGCTTTGAACCTGGGTATCGTATTTTTTTTTCAATGATCCAACAGAAAGGAAGTTAAGTGTACACATTTACCTTTTGTACTTCCGTCCACGTAAAGAAAAACACCCGTATAAACTGAATCTTAACAAGAGTCTCTCCGTTTATCTTACATAAGTAAATCAGTGTAAAGCGAAATTCCTTGTTCACTGAGATAATCCTATTAGACAGCACAAAAAACATAAGCAGTTACAGAGAGCGAGTCAAAGAAAGCCCAGACTTCGACGAATCTCCTCTTGAGTAAACAAATCTCATGCTTCATTATATTTTTTCGGATTTCTTTTCAAAACGGAACACTTATGCACGCTTGCTTTTGCTTATTAACTTGTGTGATGTTACATTAAGTAAGGAGTGTCATTGTCTAAAAGTGGAAGGAATGATTCGATTTGGTCACGACTTTCTGGTAATAGTCGATGCTAATGATGAATCAAAGGAAAGTACAAGTTGCTCTCCCGCTTTAGTGGGTTTGGAGAGTTCAAGCGACGCAAATCCAATTTCAAAGAAATTCAAAAAAGGTATCTAAGGATCGACGAGTACAAGGTTTGATGTTGAAATTACGTGACTTGTAATTAATAGTAAAAAAAATATTATAATTGATTAATTCACACTTAATGATTCAAGGGGGTTCGAAATCAGTTAATCGAAATTCAGATTTGTAATTAATATGAGAAACAAACAATGCTTCTGAAGTGACGAATACGTTTGTCTATCGACTTCGTTATAAATTATAGGTTTATTTCCAAATTGATTAAAGAAGGTTGCGTGTTCAAATCACGTCCGGGTCACCATTGCACCGTGGTGTGGTGTAAAATAATTCTGTTTATAGAATTTAACATTTATTTATTAATTAACAACTATATACAAATATCTACATCTAGAACACTAAACGCGACAGCACAAGAGTAGTTACGCCTACTCGGATGCAATAGTCTTCTCTGTCCAGTCTTCTATGCGTATACCAGATACGGTTACGTTAATATACTATCTGCAAGTAGTTGCGGATACAGTTAGTCGGGATCGCTGCATACTTTACAGTTAATATTTTTCACCTAACTTTTTTTAACCCTATGAAGGGTTCATATGCATTTGTCCGTTCTGCAACTTGCAGTATACTGCAACTGCATACTTTTCATCTAATATTTTTCACCTAACTTTCTTTAACCCTATGAAGGATTCATATGCATTTGTCCGTTCTGCAACTTGCAGTCTTCCTTACATGACTTTTAACTATTTTTTATCTTCTTAGCCAATAGAATTTTTCTAGAGATTTTTCAACCTATAGATGTGGTTATTTAGTCGTTACTTATGTTGCAGGAGGAAAACAATACTACGGTACTCCGAAAATTTCATTACGATCAGAAGGTCACCGGTGATCAATTCCTCTTCGAAATATTGATAGGAAAATCTGAATCCTGTTTTATACAGTTATTTGTTCAAATATCTATGCAGTGAAACTCCGATTTAACGTGACCCGCATTTAACGATTTCTGACATATAACGTCATTTTCCATTGATCCCAAGTAATTTTCTATATTTCAATGTTAAAAAATCACGTATTTAACGCTATCACTTCGAAATATTTCCTACATTCAACGTTTTTTCAGCGGGGGAGAACTCGAATCGATTTTCTTAAAATACTCAGATTTTATAATAACAGACAGGTTTTTTTTTCGTGTCCTGTACTCATACTAAAAACGTTAAAAAGAAAAAACAACAATTTTAAGAATGAGTCCCACCTTTACCTGGCATGACACAGGCACGTCGAAAATTCACATAAATTCGGACTACCGCTCAGGTTCGATCTGATGTAAAATTTTCTGCGAATTTCAAATCCTTTGAAATTTTTACTCTGTTTTTAACGATAGCGAAGATAGAAAACTTCAAATAGTCCTTTTTGTGTTCGTAAGGAATATATTCACCAAATGTGTCAATTGCAAATTAGATACATTAAATACTTACAAAAACTCATATTTATGAAGAATGATGTTAATAATTTAGCTAGTAAAAGCAAAACGCAAATCAAAATAACAGATTCCTGTAAACAATAAACTATTGTAAAGGCAGGAATAAAAGGTATGTGTGTATATATATATATATATATATATACACACTACCCTTCAATAATGTACCAGACAGCAAGATGTGATGGTACAAGGAAAGAATGCATATTTTAATAGGGGGATGGTCCCCCAATTGCTCCAATTAGGCTGGCAAACCTTCTGGGCATACTTTCAATAAGGTTTTGATACACAGCTATGGGGTATTTGTGTCCATTACTGCTGCAAGGAAGAAGTATGAAGTTAGGAAGTATGAACAATCGGAATTGTAATGCAGCATACACTGTGTTTTCACATATGCTTGAAAAACATCAAATCGTTGGGTAACATTTTAAAGAGATATAAATCTTACAAACTCCATCGGTATAAATTACATCTCAGAAGCTAAATACTTTCAATTTAACTTTCTTTCCAGTACACCTCTACCAAATGTCAAAAAATCAATACCTACGTAAAAGCTACTGGATACGTGATTATAAACTTCTAACTTAATTGTGAACGTTAATAACTTCTGTAAAATGTTATTCGTGGCAAGTTACCAATGCTAATATAAATGTGCTTTTTACGTAAGTGTTTTTTCTTGGGTGTTATTAAGAAGTCTAAAGTTGATCATTTCATTGACTACAAGTACTGGTTAACAGGTAGTGCTTTGACTTGTGCTTTTTAATTTTAACTATTTGAAACTAAAACTTTTTCTAACTACATATTTTTTGTCATTGATGCACTTTGTGTGTAAAATATCACACTTAATATAAATTTTCATAACTCAGTCATTTTCTTGCGTGAATCTCAAAATGCTTACCGCATCTATTACATGAAAATACCTCAATTCCATCCAAAATTTGTCTTTTTAACCGCACCATCAACTTTTGGTTACCACTTGGCACGCAGTAATTAAATCGCATTGTTAAATAGTTGCATTATTTATTAGACTTTACATAACTATTGTATATTTGTATGTTTCGTAACAAATATTTTTTACCTTCCCTGGTAGTCCGTGTTTGTTTATTAAACCCTAAAATATTTTTTTTTAATTATATGAAATCATTTTCCTGAACACCCAGTTTCTCAAATCCCGAGTCAATAAAAGTTAAAAAGAAACTTAAGACTTGAACCATCCAGATAAAAAATTAATCGTTCGGCTCCCACGAGTTGGCAGTCGAGTTAGATGGAACGAGTTAGGTGATAGGTTGAAACTTAAACAAAGCGCTCTTCCACTGCTGGCTTCATTAGCGTCGATTCTGCTGTTGTTGCTCATTTCTTAAGGTCTAAATCAAACAACTAGACCAAGACCATGAGTCCTAACACAGTCAAAAAGTTCGACACTAGATCAGGACTTCCATAGATACCCTCTCTTGCCATACTATCGCAGACCAGAAGATGATTTTTGGAGGCCTGTTTAGTGCAACATTTTAGGCGGATTGGAAAAGCCTTATACGTTGTCGAAGGATAAATATCAGAAGTGCCCGCTCACGAGTCTAGAGAGGTAGTCGCAAATTTTCTTACATCCGTATATTTGAGCGATGCTCCAGACTGGTCTACAGTAACAGAAATGAGCTGTTGGACTTCGTCAAATTTCAGTATTTTAACTATTTTTCGTACAAATAACAATTGGTAAGTTGGTGTCTCCAAGTTTATCGTTTCATGCCGAGAGCTGGGACGGTAAGGACTCGGAGGGTATACCTACAGCTCTAGCAACCTGCGAAGTTGTAGGCGACGCACTTTGGATTCCTGATAGGTTCAAATCCACCTTGAAGTTATTTCTCTCTTCTGTGTCAGTAAAACCTTCTTTGTGTGTATGTTCATTGCTTGACCTTGTCTGCCTTGTGTCTGGCGCAGCAGGACCAAATATGGCCCTTGCGCAATAAAACCCCAAAACAGCCAACCGACCATCCTGCCGAAAGTGATAACAGTTAGAAAGAACTGTTCACGACGATCGCCATTCGCGTTTTTGTGTGTAGCAGCTTTCTCCGAGACAGCTTTCACATCTTTCCAATAATCGAATGACCCAAGGTCGACTGCCTTCTCTTCGGAATCGCACTATATTTGCATTTTACAAAATACAAACAAAACCAAAATATGAATTGCATTTAGTGTAATTATAAGCGTATGAAATACAGTAGATAAAAAGTCTAGTTAAAGGCTTCGGATGTGCTTCAAGTCACTCCAGATCGATTACGCTGGTATTCGTCGCACGATAATGCGGTGATCATCTGCATAAAGTCTGAAGCAGAATTCGTCGCTAAGCAGGATTTACTGCTATTCCATGTCTGTCTAAGGCACTATTCCAGACATAGCCAACGATTTTCGGTAGTCAAATGCAGACCTCTTAATTACGACGGACCTGCAGACCTCTTACACTAATTCTCGACGCTATCTACAGAGAAGGGAGTCGCACAAACTCAGTATGTTCAAGTTACAGACTTTAAGTGTCCTTACAACATCCGTGTTCCGATTACCTGTGAGGATACGTGAAGTTAAAGCTCATAATGGCGAAGCACAGTGCCTTTCACTTGTAGTTATCCAATGCAGTGTAATTTCGATTAACCGTCACTCTTTTAACCGTCAGTTTCTGTTAACCGTCAGTCCGTTTCTGCGGAACATTCCCCGGTTCAGAAACATGAGCCTCGAAGAAACAAAAAAATGACTGATTATTTTAAAATTTAAGTATGTATGTACATCTGGAGCTTAATTTCATGTAATAATATGTACTATACTGGACTTAATGTAAATTTTATACTTATTTTTTGTACTTAATGTAAAATAAATTACATGTATGTACCATGTATTTTCAATTCGTAAACGTGCATCTTTTATCATACGTTCATATGCAAATGAAGGGGTAGGTTATGGCTTAAGGTTTTTCTGTTAACCGTCTATTCGATTAACCGTCACGGTCCCGGTCTTGACCCTGACGATTAATTAAATTTCACTTCTCAAAGACGGATGCTTTGAGCATGTTTTGACTGCCTTCTCGTGGGAGTAACACTATATTTACATTTCACAAAATACAAACAGAAAAATAAATAAATAAAATTAAGTCATTTAAAATTCTACCTAACTTTGTAGATAACAGTTCTGGATGTCGGCTTCGGCTATTCTTTAATTTCTCCCAATCCTCTTGAACTGCAAAGTCCTCTAATCCACTATACTATCTGTAATGAAGGTAGTCACAAATTTGGCATGTTCAAGTTTCTTACTTAGTTTCCTTACACCATCCTTATTTCGATTCTTTGTTGAGGTACGTGGAGTTAGAGCTCATAATAGAAAGCACAGTGCCTTTCAGTGATAGCTTACCCTATACTTTTACGCCTTCACCAAAATTGGATACTCTCAGCATGGTTGCTCATTAATCATTAAGACCTGTCATTTCCAGCGATGATTTAGATGAAATTAAACACTGCAAAAATATCCGCAATCTGGCTGAAGGCAGGCGTTGGTGAAGATCATAGTTTCGCTCTCAATCAATGAATTAACGTTGTCATCAGTCATACTTGTTGATGGTAATGAGCCCTCATTGTTCTCTTCCGACCAACCCCTCCACGCAATCAATTTTTTTAATGTTCCCATTCCTGATATCCCGGGTGATTGCTGAACAATCGATCATGCTACACTGATTCTCTGATTACAGCGACACAAAAACAAGTCAGGAATGTGTTGGTGGTTTCCTGCGTTTCTTTTTCTCTTGGATATTGTAAAATGCAAAATATATTACACAAACTGGAAGATATATTGATGTCTCAAATTAGCATCATCATTTACATGATCTTGATACCTTTTTATCAGGACTTTTGGTAGACAAACGAAACTTCGTACTTTACGTAGTACTTTACGGCAGGGATGGGCTAGGCTGCCATATATACCACTGTATATTAAATTAATTGTTCTAGTGGTGACTAAGTTCACAAGCTCCCTTTCAGAATTTAGTAGCGTCTAAATTCGATAGTTGGTGGCCATAACTAGTTGATATAGTACCGATTTCTAGAGATCATGAGAGCTGCATTAATTTCAAGAGATTGTACTTCTGTGTACGGTGTCTTGCAATTGATTATCGGGAACGTGAACTTCCATTAGCAGGCTAGTGATCAATACAGCATTTACAAGTCCTCTGGTAATCGTGGACCATGTATCGCAGTGGGCACGAATTGAAACGAGTGGAATTTGTCCGTAGCATCATATGACTTGTTTCTTAAGGTGCGCGTTTTCAAATTCAGCCGGAAATGTGAAAAACAGAGTAACTTTGTTTCCCAAATAGGTATTCATGGCAGTTGGTTGGTGCTACATTTGAGCATCATGGTATTGGGTTGGTTGGTGTTTTGGTGTTTGGTATAGCTACACTCTACGTTTATGAGCGGTGGCAACGACCTTAGCGATAGCACTCCTAGAAGCGAGTTACGGTAGATTAAGGCAGTCTTTACAGTTGAAAGAAAAAGAGTTTTGAAATAATTCTTTCCTTGGCGACTTTAGAATTACGCCAAAAAAAATCGCCAAGACCGTTGCCACCGCTCATAAACGTAGACTGTAGCTATACCTGAAGTTTTATGACACAGGGAGCCATATTTGGCGAAACCCTTTGTGGTGGACATAGGTCACACCGATATATACATATATATATATATATATATATATATATATATATATTACTTTTTTCCTCACATCGAATTTATTTATGAACGAATTTTATAAATAATTATACTATAAGAAAGAGTGCATTCTAAGCTTTTATGTGGTATTTTCAAATTTTAAAACCAATAGCATCAAACAAAAGATATAACAGTTTTAGTTATGTATAGGAAATTACGATCTAAAAATTCCGAAATTTGTATGACCAACTTTTGATTGCATCGACTTTTTTTTATAAACCAATTTCAAAAATAATTTTTTCATAAGAAAGAGTACATTCTAAGGTTTTTGTTGATGTTTACAAATAAAAAATAATAGTATTAAGCTATAAATATGACAGTTTTAACGAAAAGTAACGAAAATTTCCTATATTCCGAAATTTGTATGACCAACTTTTGATAGCATCGAATTTATTTATTAACCGATTTTTAAAATAATTATACTTTAAGAAAGAGGACATTCTAAGGTTCACTACAATGTTTTCAAATTAAAAAACTAATAGTAATAAGATATAGATATGACAATTTTAAAAAACAATAACAAAAACATATCGATTTTTCCCAAATTGAAAAAAAAAATTTATCAGGAACCAAATTGAAATTTCTAAAAAAACTTGTCGTCCTGCAAAAATTCACATTTAGAGGTACTCTAAATATAATTATGGCCCATTCTTGTAAAGAAAACTTCAAGACGAACGATGGTGATGTTTACGTATTCATGTTCCATTCAGATCATTAGGTTCGTTGGTTGGGTTGGATTTTATGGCCGTATTTGGCCAGCCTGCGTATCACGTCATTTGGAAAAAGAACGACGTGTATCGACGAAGTATCTGAAATACGTTATTTAAAAACTGAAATGGTAAATTTTGTTTCAAGTTAACTCTTTCAAAAGACTTATATATCTGAAGAGTGTCTTGAATTAAGGTTTGTTTACGTTACTTTTGTGTATTAATTGGAACATTCGAAACATGGTGTACAATCAATCATATCATATGTATTATTTTATTACAACGACACAAAAAAAATCTGTTAGGAATATGTTGTAGGTTTTCTGCGTTTCTTTTTCTCTTTTAATTTTACAAAAAACGCGGAATTTCTTGCACAAAATAATAAAATTATATATTGATGTTTGACATTAATGTCATCATTTACATTATCCTGATACATTCTTGTGAAGAGATATTGAAGTTATGCCTAGGAATATTGTTATTTATTTATATTACATTTTCCGATCGTTCGCAGGTACAAAATAATTTTAATGCGTTATTTGAAAACTTAATTAATTAATTTAGATATTTTTTCAAGTTAACTTATCTTTCAAAAATCTCGTTATCGTAAAGAAGAAGAAAATTTTATCCTGTGGGAGATTTGTTTGCCTATACATATTTGGAAAACAATTTTAAAAATCTTTTACTAGTAACAAAGCGCTAGTTGGCAACCAAGTTGAGACAATTTCAGAAACTATTCACTAGCACCATTCGTAAACGCACACTAACATGTGAAGGACATAAACTTTTGACACGTTAAAACTTAATGTCTGAAGGATATTAAATAATCGTTATCGTATTGTGATAATTTTAGATTGAATTTCTTTCAGTTCTTTTAATGTGTCTTTTTAGCTAGATCTTGTTTGTAGATTCTATAGATTGAATAAATTACTTGAGTTCTATTTGTAGAAGCTATGTGCATTTATTGCTTGACACCAATTCGCTAAGTATACTAAGTCTTAGAGGAACCAATAATATATTTTCGTAAATATTCGTATTCATTTCATATATCTATATACGTATCTCGTATAATGTGAAAGATCCATTATCCATCTTGTTTTTTACCTTTGTAGTTTTATGTAATACAAAGGTACTTTCACGTAAAAAGATACAATAGTAAAGCCTTGTGATCAATAGTTTATTCATGAGGTACAACCGAAGACATCACGATTATATTCAGTCATCAATCACTGCTAATAGAAAGGTCAGGTTCTCTTTCTTAGATCGACAGTAATGGTTCTTTGTGAGTACCAAATTTAGATGTGGAATTTTTGAAAGTACCAGTTATTGAAAATCAGGTTAACATCAACATTTATTCTTCCTTGTTTTCTGCTTTTAAAAATATACAAATTTACTTCGATCTTTAAATTTTCTGCCTATTTAGTAATTGCATGAAAAAATCGATTTAAAATTTAATTTTCTTATTTCTTCACGTGAAATTCATTATAAGATAAATTACAACGCAGTGTTTTTTAAGGTTGCATTAATTTTAAAATTCTCCTAAATAAGCCTGATGCTATAAATAAATCCCTTTAAAAGAACCTCAGTGAATAAACTCATTTCCAGAGAAATCGCACTTGCTTCATTGTTACATGCCCAAGCACCGTCCCTGTTTATAGATCTCCGAGAAATCTTCATTTTTCATTTCCTTCGCAACAATTTTACTAAAGTTAAAAAAGAAGACTCGTCTCCATGCTATATCCTCTTTCGTTTAAAAAAAATATGAGGATGAAATGCTAAGCTCCTCGCAATTTTAATTTAATTATCAAAAGAAATATGAAGGCCGTGGAATCCACGAGGATTACTGATTCATTCCTCTTCCAGCAAATACACACGGAATCGAGTTCGTGATTTATGAGGCGAATATGCGGAAAACATCTTCGTACATTAATACTTTCGGGGAATACTTAAACGGTCGACGTACGAGCAATGGTTGGATGGGAGTTCCTTATTTTAAAATGAGCTAGACGGACTGCCGTTTAATGCCGCGGAATATCAAATCATTCGAAATTGCCATAAAGTTTTATGACTCTCACTGAAGGTTCGTTTTGAGATGAGGCTTATCGAGTCCCCCTTCAAAGGAAGTTAGAGTAAAGAGGATTTTTTTTTGTCTTTTTGCTTGAGATCAGTTTTAGATGATGAAAAAATGAATTGTCCGGTAAACGTTTGCTCATCGCAGGAAGTTTAATCAATCTTATCACATAGGAATCTGAAGTAAGGTACTTTTTTTGTCAGGTTTAATCTTGAAATTTTTTCGAGTTTCCTATAAAATCTTTCTTAAGGGAGTGATCTAAATTTGTACGATGCGTGGGTAGTTGACGTACTTATTGAAGTTCAAAAATGGGTGAGTTCCATGATGCGAAGAATTCTACACGGATGGCCATCAAAATGCAACACCGTAAAGGACAAAAAATATCAAAACCTCCTTTATGTTCAAATAACACAAGATACAAGAGTGACATTATTGAAACTGCAGCCCCATACGACTTGGAAAACGCTAAGAAATCAGTATTTTGTGTAGCCGCCATAAGCGTTGTAAGAGGCTTTGCATATGTGCTTACGCTATGTCAATCCATACTCTTTCCAAACGTTTCCAAAGACCATCTGACATGTCCACGTGTGAAATGTGGTGTACCAGACGTTGGGCGGTCATCTATCATATCTGTTCGATTGGCTGCAGATCTGGCGAACGAGTAGGCCATATAATTAATGAAATTTATGCGGTGTGAATAGTGCATTGCATTCCACATGCGTTCGTTCCTTGTCCTATTGAAAACTGGAAGTTGGAATAAAAGGAAGGACAACATATTCAAGAACCTCACAGTAGTAGCGTTGAGTGTACCTGTAATGTATACTAGACGATAGTGTGAGTAGAATCGAATGGTTCCTCATGTCATAATACCAGGTGACAGATCGGTATATCGATGAATAATGTAAGAGACATGAAATCTATCTCCGCGGTGCCGCTAGACTTGGATGTGACCATCGTAGTTCTCTAGACAGAATCGCGATTCTTCTGAAAAGACAGTATCATACCATTTGTGTGTCCATGTATGGTGTTCTTCTCACCAAGACGGTCGGATATGCTTTTAATATCAAGTTAAAGTTAGTCGCAACAATGAAAGCATTGAAAAATTCCACGATGCTGCAGATGACGTTGACCTGTATGTGCTAGCAGAGGTTATTTGTTTACCTTACCCTAATTCTTGAGTTATGGTTCTTGATGTTGCATTACAATCCGTAGTAGCCATCTGTCCTCTCTATCGGTGGTGCGACGGAGCTGTTGAAATCGTTCACATCGTTCAGTTCGTTCTTCCTGTACTCACCGATTTCATATTGGCTTTGCTTCAGCCTGACTTTGAGCACCGATTTCTCGGAATAATAAATTTACAGTCTCAATGAGCCACAATTCTTCCTCTGTCAAACTCAGAAACTCGCTAGTAAGGATGCTGTATTTTTCGACGTGGCACAAGTAAGCTTCCTATACACAAGAACAGTGAGAAAATACAATTTCAATACACAAAATCGACTCTGTTCACCCTTTTTCTACTTCTTAAAAGGGGGCGTTTCATTATTTTCCTGTTCTCATACGCGAGAACAGCAAGAAAACGCAATTCCAATATTTAAAATATATTTACCCTTTTTATAATGCTTTAAAAGGGGCTTTCCATGATTTTCCTATTTCTTTACACAAGAGCAGCAAGAAAACACAATTCCAATATTTAAAATCCACTCTCTGTTAACCCTTTTTATACTGTTCAAAGGGGGCGTTCCAAAACTCTGCATTGCTAGTCATTTGCATGTGCTTTCATGATCTTCCATGATCATGGCGCAAATTCCAGGGCTGTTGGTTGATTTCTTCGTGGTGTTGCATTTTCGATGCCTGGAGTGTATATCATATTCAAAGTTTTCAACACTTCATGTACACATTTAACGAATTTCACACAAAATTAAACCTATTCACATAAGAATGTATTTGTGCAAACGTCCCCTGGATTTTCAAGACTGCACTATTCGACAACGTAGCACTTGACAAGTTTGTACGGCAATCCATGTACCGACAAAGTCAGGCGTAAGTTACTGCTGGTTGTCGTAACTTTGAACATCTACTGTGACTGTGTATGTGTACAACTATTGTCAAACTAAAATTAAGACTTCCAGAAATGTTGTGCAGCTAAAAATGTAATGTCTGCACCTTTAATACTTTCTAGGGTATCTGGCTTCCCCTTCAAGTTTGTACAGAAAATTTGACACTTCCTTTAGGTAATTTTTGGTAATGGTAATTTTTAGTTAACGTCGTACTAGAGCAACACAACGGGCTATTGACGACGATCCGGGATCAGTCCCTTAAGGGAAAGATCCGAGGACAACATCTCGTAATTTTGAACCACGGTCAGATGACGAAGACACTTCCTTTAGAGTATTTGTACACTTAAATTCAATAATCCATTTGAAAATGTGTGATTTAATTCAACAGTTAAACCCATATGAATACAAGAATTCAACAATTGAAATAATCTGATATGTCCTACGTATTTCAATTGCAGTAGTCAATAAAAAATTAATCATCCATTAGTAAATGTGTGGTTACATGCTTACCAGATAAATCAACGTGAATACAAAGCTTCAAAAATTGTAATACTCTGATACGTTCTACATATTTCAATTGCTATTATTATAGATGTGGTTATTTTTAGTTCCCTTTTTAAAAGGGAGGAATTTATGATAGTTGACAGATTGTAAGTGTCCAAAACAAATCAGAATGCAGTCAGTGAATCTGTTTGATTTATTTGATCAAATTTTCAAATTAAGAAATATAATAATGAAGATATTAGAAACGTAACTCTACATCCTTAACATTACAGCTGTAACGACTATAACATGCTACAGTAGTAGTTTTTATCACACTGTTGCGATTGTGCTGTTTTGATACATATAATTTTATTTTGTTTATGTTAAACTGTGTTATTTATATATGGTCAATTATGCTGTTTTGTTTGTTTTGAAAAGGGATATCTCTGAAGAGGATAATTATGATTACATGAGAGATTCGTTGTAAAAACATGCCAAAATATATGTATAATGCATCTCTTTATAAATCCAACAATTATTAGAGATATCTCATGGTTATATATTTTAATTAAATAAACTCTCTAAAGCATAAATTGTTCTCATTCTGAATGAGAAACATTTGTTGGTGCATAAATATAACAATAAAGATTTTTTCACAATCAATCGAGTATCACCTGATTGAATGGAAAATTTTTATGATTCCGTTTTCAGTATAAAATCACTTGAAACTCTAAAGTAGTCCAAGTCGTTCCTCTTGCACTTTCATACGGTATCCAGGTAACAAGATCTTTGTCAACCTAACGCCAATCTTTCGAACCAACTGAAGGTGCTGACTTTCAACCTAAGCAGAACGCAGCTCCGCTTTGAAAGGTTGAGATTCTCGAGAATGTGATCGAAAATCTGGTGCCATTCCCTGTCGATTTGATCATCAATCACTCTAAGCTTTCTGTGTGCTCTCTCAAAGAGAAGGCGGATAAAAAGGTCCTCTCTCTCGTCCTGCCTTCTTTAGATAACTCGAACACCAAGTTATTTTAATTACGTCGCTTTCTCAAAAGACTGAAATCCAGAAAGTAGTCTTAAAAGGGCTGGAGACATTGAAAAACGTTGAATTTCAAGAGGAATTTCGTGAGTGATTGGGAGTTTCGTCATGCTTGTTACCTGTGTAATTATATTTTTACATTTTGGTATGCATTATAGCTAAATTTAATAGGAGCTACCGTTCCGTGTAGATAGATAGTAACTGTGTCAAAGTTTCTTTATGGGTGATATACATATCATATCACATTTCGTAAAGTATTTTTACTAATTTATAATGTTTAGAGCGCGTCGATATGCATTCGTAATAAAATTAATTAAAAAGTTAAATTGCATTTTTCGTACTTGTGACGAGGTGTTGTCCTCTGGCCCAGATAGTCTTCAATAGCCCAATCGTGTTGCTCCATTGTAGCATTTAACAACCTACCGTACTTCTGTTTTTAATTCTTACTTCCAATAAAATGCATGGTATAATGTTCACACTTTAGTTATGTTACCACAATTTTCTTCTGAACATCCACTTCAATTCCATCATATTCTCTTGTTAAGTTATTTTTCTGACGTCGAAACCTATTTTCACGCTCCATAAAATTTTCAAATCTACGCTGTTGTTTCATCTTCTAGATTTTTCATTACCCACTGTCATCACATCGCATTCCATTATAATGGTGAAGTCTTCCGTGTATTTTTATCAGTTTTGTAGTTCCCTGTTTCACATCAAGGACATTTAAATAAATTGGCAGAATTGTAGAATAATTCATGTGCTAGTAGATTTTATGTTGTTACCGTCTACAGCCATTTTCTAGTGTAGAAATGATATATGATCTTGTGACTTGTACGTGAGTAATATACTCTCTATGTCAAATAAATTGAAAGGCCAGTAACCGGTCGGAAAGAAACTTAGCAAGTGCGATGTTCATGAAAAGATAGGGATCACAATATAAATCTAGGGAACACTTTATTCACGTAGAATTGCATCAGGAATGTTACAAGTTAGCTGTATGCCAGTAGTTCTCGTACTTTTTGAAGTCGTAGCACACTTTGAAGTCCTGCAAAAAATCGTACGCGCACCACACACAAAATGCCATGAAACAAAAAGCAAATAAATAACTGAAAAAAGACCCTGAGCAACTGCACTTGCGCATCAACTCAAGCCCTGTTTTAACACGTTTAAAGAGTTTGAAAAAATATAAAACCTTCTTGCTACTCTTCGTGTTGCACTGCATATTTTCCCTTCTCTTCTTAACAGAATAATAAGGATCTGCCGCAAAGAACATTTTTATGCTGAAATGAAGATATAAACTACTATAACTATAAATTCATTTTTATATCCCCACACATGTCTATACACTACTATCTGGGATTTAGTAGGGCGCGCCTAAGCATCTCACCGTGCGTACCAGTGTTCCGGGACACAACCTTTGAGAAGCACCGCTGTATGCAAATGGAGTCCCTATAGTATCCAGTGGCGAAATATGTCGAGTATTCTGCACCATCTGCTCCAGATCCGTTATATTCTGGGAGTTGTGAATTTGACAACAGCGTATTCCAGACTTGCTCAATGGGAGGCAGATCTGAGGATCTCTCAAGGTCACGACCGGATTTTAACACCAAGGAGGTACTAATGGGATAGGCGAGCCGTCTGTGGCCGGGCGTTTTAGTGCTATTAAATAGACTTTGGACACTTGACATAAATGGCAGAACAACAGGTTTTAACTGCTGTCTGTATCGCTGTGCTGGCACCATTACCTCGTTCCTCTATGAGACGGGATCGGCTATTATACGTGATGGCTCTCCGCATAATTACACTTGGAGTTACAGCGGTGTACCACTCGACCAGTAAACTGGGGACGTCGTGATGATCTAACCCAAAGCGATAGCGGGATTCGTCACTAAATAAGATCTGCCGTTCTATGCCTATCTAGGGCCCAACTCCACTCCAGAAACAGCTAAAGATGTTTCATAGTCAAATGCAGACGTTTTAACGGTGACGTGTCTGCTGTTCTGCCTTTGCTAGACGTCTAGCTATAGTTCGTAATGATACAGGTGTTTTAGTACGTCGACCAGGCATTCTTGGTCGTAACATGGCAATTTAACCTCGGCATCTACAACTAGCCGATGATACCTCTACAGTGAACCTTAGGATGTGCACTTCACATGTGCTAAGGCCCCTTGACGTTCATTGGCCTCAAAGCTTTAATCGTTTACTTGTATGGTACAGAGGAATGTGCTTATGTTTCTTGATTATCCCTTAATGTTTCAAGGTGTTTAAATTCTTTTGCACAAGTGTAGATATATTAACAATGAACTGCATGTTTTCAAATTAATTACCTGGAAGCTTTAACTTCTGTGTTATTCCATAAAACAAAATTTGAAGTTATCTAATAATTACTTACATTCTTAAACTTAGCAACTGGTTTATTATATTAGGGATGCTGGAAAATACTATGAATAAATTCCCTTCCTAGTATACGCGTTTACTTTCATTTCTCACTACATTTATTACCAAATTATTTAGTATGATTTGGTTCAGATTGATCTAAGAGACGCTTTGAAAACATTGGGTAACACTTAGAATATTCAAATCCCATATAAATAGAATGTAAGTTTGGATAATTACATAAAAAGATGCTTTTTTTGGTGGTGGTATCTTAATGTACGCCGTTTCGAAGCGATCCTCCTTTACGTATGGTAAAATTGTGTCACTATTGATATAACTATTTTTTTCTACTACTCACTTTTTTTGCTAAATATATAACATGTAAAAGAACTGAAAATTGATCACTTGGGAGAAAGGCTTTCACTGTATCCAGCATTTTAAAGTACTTTTATCGCATATATTTTAGATTTCGAGCCATTAATCCAAAGAGGCACATTTTCGTGCCAGCCCTCTGACATATAAATCTGCCCAGCAGACGGTCCAGTCTGGAGAGAAGAAACTTTCTACACTTTAACGTATTTACTCTATTGTAAGTAATATTCCCTCACAACCGATGCTGCTTGGATTTTATATATGTCTTGATATTTTTGCTACGAACCACTTACTACTAAATCGTTAAATGTCAGCAATTGATTATTTTTATATTTTACACAATTGTTTAAATAATCCTGATCTTAAAACTGGACTCCATTGTTATACCACTGTTACAAAAAGTTAAAATGTGTTAATTATGAGGGATTGACATGCATATATCCGTTCTTCCACCCACGATCTTTCTTGCATAACTTTTAACGAGTTTTTACCTTCTTCGTCCAAAGAAGAATGCTTCAAGTATTCTTTCACCCAACACGTATATCTTTATAGTCATTTTGTGTGTTGCGGAAAAAGAAATACTTCAATATTCGAAAATTTCGTGATGCTCAGAGAGTTAAACTAACATTTCTAATAAAGTCTCACTCAAAAAAATCTAAATTGTATAGTTTCGTTAATAATACCCACCAGTGACTATCAGTCAAACGCATGGCTCTGAATGAACTAAATGAATGAATGACTGAATGGAAGAACTGAATGACTGAATGGAAGAACTGAATGACTGAATGGAAGAACTGAATGACTGAATGGAAGAACTGAATGACTGAATGGAAGAACTGACTGAATGGAAGAACTGAATGACTGACTGAATGGAAGAACTGACTGAATGGAAGAACTGAATGAATGACTGAATGGAAGAACTGAATGACTGAATAGAAGAACTGAATGACTGAATATAAGAACTGAATGACTGAATAGAAGAACTGACTTAATGGAAGAACTGAATGAATGACTGAATGGAAGAACTGAATGACTGAATGGAAGAACTGAATGACTGAATAGAAGAACTGAATGACTGAATGGAAGAACTGAATGACTGAATGGAAGAACTGACTGAATGGAAGAACTGACTGAATGGAAGAACTGAATGAATGACTGAATGGAAGAAATGAATGACTGAATAGAAGAACTGAATGACTGAATGGAAGAACTGAATGACTGAATGGAAGAACTGACTGAATGGAAGAACTGAATGACTGACTGAATGGAAGAACTGAATGAATGACTGAATGGAAGAACTGAATGACTGAATGGAAGAACTGAATGACTGAATAGAAGAACTGAATGACTGAATATAAGAACTGAATGACTGAATAGAAGAACTGACTGAATGGAAGAACTGAATGAATGACTGAATGGAAGAACTGAATGACTGAATGGAAGAACTGAATGACTGAATAGAAGAACTGAATGACTGAATGGAAGAACTGAATGACTGAATGGAAGAACTGACTGAATGGAAGAACTGAATGAATGACTGAATGGAAGAACTGAATGACTGAATAGAAGAACTGAATGACTGAATGGAAGAACTGAATGACTGAATGGAAGAACTGACTGAATGGAAGAACTGACTGAATGGAAGAACTGAATGAATGACTGAATGGAAGAACTGAATGACTGAATGGAAGAACTGAATGACTGAATAGAAGAACTGAATGACTGAATGGAAGAACTGACTGAATGGAAGAACTGACTGAATGGAAGAACTGACTGAATGGAAGAACTGAATGAATGACTGAATGGAAGAAATGAATGACTGAATAGAAGAACTGAATGACTGAATAGAAGAACTGAATGACTGAATAGAAGAACTGAATGACTGAATGGAAGAACTGAATGACTGAATGGAAGAATTGAATGACTGAATGAATTAATGAATGAAGCGCTTTGTTACATATTCAAATCTCGTATATGCCGAAGTCAGGTTGACTGCTTGAAATTATCGGGTTTCTTCAAGACAACACTTAAAGTGGGCCAGCTTCTTCAAAGTCCCCCAGAAAGGTATGAGTGTCTTCCATGGTTCACCGGGGTAACGCATAAGACTGTCTCATTCTCTCCAATAAGTGTGCTTGAAGGGTCCTGCGATGCAACTAGGGAAAGGTTTTATTATTACAAAAGATGGTAACTTCCCTCAAATCTCTCAAATGAACACAAGCGTGTCTATCACATTTTTCTATAAGGTTTCACCCCATTGTTTCGTGGTATATATGATGTGATAAATATATAAAATAAAGCAAGTGAAGTTGGCAAAAAAGATAATTTCAGACCAAAAAAGCATTTTATAATGAACAAAATATAAGCGATTGCAATAGAGATTTTGCTCATTTGTAACGGCTTTTGCTCAATATCTTAGTTTTCACCTCCGTCTAATGCTTGTTTAACATATTTACACTCAGAATTTCCTAATTTTAGTAGACTCAGAAATCTTCAATCCCATCACACGGTGTCCCAATGTTTCAAAACCATACTCCGGACTCTAAATCTGAATAAATTTCCTCTAGAATATTTAAGCTAAAATCTTCTATTTCTGGAATGAGCAATTCGTGAAGCTTCGTCCAATCTTCCTACAGAAGGAAGCAATATTTCGTTGTGAACTTCAGTAACAAAAAAAAACGTCTTTCCAAAGGGCTCTTGCACACTCATGGTCTTACCGCATTTCAGAGCACTCCTCTTGGTAACTCAAACGCTGGTTTTTGAATTTTCCCCTACTTTGCTACCATAGTCAAGAGTAGGCAGAAGATTCAAATGCACTCGTGTCTACTGGTACACTTCGCGACTCCAGGAGTAATTAGTTGCATTAGTCTCTTAGATCTCAGTGGGAAGACCGACAAGATGTAAGAGGACGGCCTAATTTAGTAATTAAAGCGGCTCGTTAGGGTGTCTGAGACGAAGTGGTACTGCAGAAACTTGTACGAGTGCGTTTTATAGGCGTTCTATCTCTTCGCCATTTCCATGAAAGGTCGGTTTTACGGGATCCAAGGTTTGTTCGAGACACATTAGGGGATGATTAAAAATTATTACCTTTTTCTTGCGCTGCATGTGCTTTTGAGTTTTCATCCATTCTCTGGTAGTTTTAATCCTTCCCATTTCCGAAAGAAAGGGTAATTGCATTAAAAATGCCACACCGGATTCGCGATAATGCATTCGGTTTAATAGGTTTCATTGGTTTTTTTTCTTCCTTTCAGTCGGATTACGGCATGTTCGTCGTAGTTTTGCTGATGCTGAAAGGAAGAACTTTCAAAAGGGATTTCGAGTTCATTAATAGATTTAGCGTTACTCTCTTTTTTTTAAGGGGGTACTCTGAATTTGCACTCACCCAGCGTGACCGGATACACAGCCAGCTAACTTATTAATCGAAGTCTCCGAATTTCAAGGTTCATTAATCGGCCTTCCGTTTGACTAAAATGTTTTATAATCACCGTTAATTTGATAAGTTTGTTAATATCCGGTTAAAATTTCTTTAAGTTTCGTAATAACTTAATATTAAAAAGTAAAAATTGGTTTCATTAGTGAGGCTGAAGGCAGTTTTTAGACTGTGAATAGATAGCTCTCTGAACAAAACATGAAAACATGGATTGGAATTACAAGATGAAAGTAAGATCTCAAACATTTTTGTATGGTTTCGTAAGACGTAAAAGATAGTGCAATTTCTCCATACACTAACCATTACTTCGTAGTGGAATTGAATTACACTGCTATAAATGCTATTGATGGTAGGTTATTTTTTACGGTGGTAGATAAGTTCATCACATTACTTCCTCTCCAGAATTTATAGTGGCTGAATTTCACGGAGGCTATCACTAGTTGACCGATTGCCAATTGTAAGACATGGTGAGAGATGTGTTTAAACCTTGATTTTACATTCGTACGCAAGGGTCATGTCATGAATGATTCCAACCGTTTGATTGTCCTTTGCTGTTTTTAACAGCCGAAAAAAAATTTTTAAATGACGATAAGCGGCAACGAATAGTAGAGCCGTGATAGGAATACAGACGGTATCGGTTGTCACAAGATTGCAGACAATTGTTAAAAAATACCACTATCGTATTAGTAGTTCAACTGTTCATCGTACATCGAAGTGATGACGATTGAAAAGAGCAACACGGGCAATTTGCCACGAACGTCATCAGGCTTCGTTTTCCAAAGTCGCGTGTTCGCTTCACTTCACCAATATACCAAGACGTGTGAAAGACAGCAACTTTGTCTTCCAAAAAGTACTTCATGTTGGAATTGGGTACACTGCTACATATACCTATTGTATTGTTAGTTAATTATTATAGTGTATAAATTTCACCATAATATTACACGAAATTCGCATCGTAGCTATTAAGCTTTTTGAAACTTTTTCAGATTGCTTACTTACAGAATTTTCTTCGGTAGAAGACAGAAATGGTATGCATTCATTGAAAATGAGGCTTTATTATATTTTATCACTAGCATCAATAAATCTATTGTGATAAATTCGCACTTATCACCGGCACCCTGCCAAAGACAAGAATATGCATACTGTGGGTTGTTCTACCTACATGCCATAAATCCTTTCCCCCTTCTCTTCACATTAAACCGTTTTATATATCTATTTTCGTCTTTAATTTCTTCTTTCTCGTACTCCGGTTCAACCTTCACGTTTGAAAACTACTGCCTAGCGATAATTGTCATTTCTCCATTCCCCCTTCCCCAATCGCTATATCAAATCCAAACCACAAATACTTTCCCGCGTTCTTTTTAACAATAATCTCTGACCTCTAGATATATTGCATTAACCCTCCTGGTGGTTTTCTTGACAAAATATCTCGTTGTTTGCATAACCTTTAGCATTTATTGATGAACTTAGATATCTCGTCGTGGGAAGAAAATTGACCAGATCTTGACCACTTCATCATCAAAAAATTGGCAATTTCGTGATGACTCGTTATGTCGTCAAAATTGATCCGATCTTGATGGACGATATATCTCGTTGAAACCACTTAAAGGGTTAAAGTATGTTTTTTCTGACCGTGATTACTGTCATCAGAGGAGCTTGCTTCAAACGTGGTGTGGCCCAATTGTTCCCTTTTTGACCAATGTAATCATATGTATTTTAAATTTTTATTCATTTTTCTTTTATAGTATTTACTTAAGATTTATAAATATTTAAGCATAGCTTGTAGAAATGTTCAATGTTTATATCATGCCAAACACAGCAAGTCTCATATGGAACCGAAATTCGTAATTTAATTGATACCTGCATTTGCAATGCAACTCAATTATTTTTCAGATAAAGATTCCGTAGATTTGTGTCTTGGGATATCGACGCGACAATTTGTGATCTTTATCGAAACACTTAATGCAACTTCAGTGGAAATCAATTATTCAAACCACATTCAACTTCTCAAAATTGTAATTTTTTGTAGTACCCAACATTTGACTTGGAAGTGCAATTGACATGGCATGTCAAGAATATCAAGGTGTATTCATTTTAATACTATGGTTTACTGAATATACTGTAAATATTTATACCGTAATTATATACTGTAAATAATACTAATACAGTATAATATTAATATTATAATACTATAATACTAATATTATAATACTATAATACCAATATTATAATATTAGTATTATAGTATATTACTTATTATTATAATACTAATATTATAATACTATAACACTAATATTATAATATTAGTATAGTTTATATTATAGTATAATACTAATATTATAATATTAGTATTATAGTATATTACTTATTATTATAATACTTATTATTATAATACTAATATTATAATACTATAATACTAATATTATAATACTATAATACTAATATTATAATACTATAATACTAATATTATAATACTATAATACTAATATTATAATACTATAATACTAATATTATAATATTAGTATTATAGTATATTACTTATTATTATAATACTAATATTATAATACTATAAAACTAATATTATAATATTATAATACTAATATTATAATACTATAATACTAATATTATAATATTATAATACTATAATACTAATAATACTAATATTATAATACTAATATTATAATACTAATATTATAATACTAATATTATAATACTAATATTATAATATTATAATACTATTATACTAATATTATAATACTATAATACTAATATTATAATACTATAATACTAATATTATAATACTATAATACTAATATTATATACTGTAAATATTTATGGTTTAATGAATTTTATAGGGCCATAGTCAACTTCATTTCATGTTGATCATATTTTATACGTAGTCCTGGTGAAAAAGGGTGATTTTGAAGTTTAAAAGGCGTTAGAGTGACGATGTGTTCAATGCGGTTCAAAGCAAGAATATGAAGTTAAAATCACAGCTTTGCATCATTCTAAAATTTGAATACTTGATTTCGCGTAGTAAAGAAAATCTTTCTCCAAAACATGAAACATGAAAATTTCTTAAATGAGCCAGCAACCAAAGTTACAGTTATAATATAGTATGGCCCATGCTTTATTTAATAACTACTCCAAACACGTGTGTTTACGTCTCTTCGCTTGGCCAAATATGACCCTTGCGCCATGAAACAACTCGAGATGTGATCTCATGACATTGAGATGGCAGCACTTTCAGTTGAGAAGTTCTTCCTCCGTGGGCTGGTAGTTTCGATACCCCCTGCTCTGCTTATACATTACTGTAAACAAACAACAGCAAAAACAAACCAGCCTTCTTTTCGACTTCTTTTCCGTCTCCTCATTTAAATACACGATAGATGTTTCTTTGTCAGTCACGATTTTGCAAAGAGCGAAGAAACGAGTTCCCATATTATTATTTTTGCATTTACTCTCTTTATTTTCTGGAAAGTTTTTTTGTTGTTGTTGTTGTTTGCTCGGTCCCTACACACGGATTTTCAATTCGTGAGGAGACTGACATTTTACGACTGAATCTCTCCAAAATTTCATGCACCTTCTTTTTGGGAAGCAATGATATAAAAAAGCACATGGCAAAAAATGAAAAATAACGGCCAAAAAATATCACCCCCTAAAGTCATATCTCAGGCAGAAAAACTGTAAGGATCATGTGCCCTCCCAATACTTGCAGGAGTATCATAAAAAAGCGGAATAATTCCCTTTTCTCCCTCCCCCCCGGAGTCAGTTTTCCCTAATACATATATATCTATCCAGATCAAGGAGGTAGGGGTGGGGAAGAATGAGGAATATATTTTCGAATAGAAGCCAAACCAAGTGAAACAATCCAATAGAATATTTCTAATATTTTTTCTGGTATATGTAATTCTATTTTTATCTGTTCTATGGGTAGAGGAAAGGACAGAGAAAGCGTGAGAGAAAAATTCTAGAAGAAAAGATTGAAAAATAAAAATAAAATGGATTTTCAAGTTTATGTATCTGATAGATTTTTCTTAAATTGTGTGCGCTTGAATTAAGATTGTTTTGAGAATCTGTGGAAGTGGGGCTTTCGTCGTGTCAGTATTTTGTAAAAATGGAAAATCGATATTACCTGAGGATTCAGAAAGTTTTATATAAATTTAATTAGCATGTGTTTTTAAAATATATGGTTTTGTTATAAAAAAAAATTGCTAGCGCTATTCTTGCTTTCTTGCTAGCGATTTCAACTTTGTCAAAAGCAAAGACTATTTGAGGTTTTCTATCTTCGTAAGCGATGAAGATAGAGTAAAAATTTCAACGGATTTAAAATCTACAGAACTCTTTCTTACAATTATTGTTTTATATTTTCAATGTTTTCAGTATCAGTAAGATTTAATGTGTCCAGCCCTATTTTTAAATTTCAGTCTAAAATATTTTTAAATTTATTTATTGTCATCACTGCGTTGCCTGTGGTGTTGGTTTGCGAGGCAAACTGAATGGGAATGCGTTGCAATCACCGGGGTTGGCGAGCGTTAGCGAGAGGTGGTCACACTTGACCCCACGAAAAGAATTGTCACGGACAACGCCATGCTGGCCACTCAGTGGCTAATACTAAAATACGTTGCAAAGTAGTTTGTGATGAGTTTTTATCAAATAACTTTTATCATTTTTATCTAGCTTTTTGCTTTGCTAAAGGTCTGAGAATATTATATTATATTTACTTTTTTAAATGCACATCTCATTCCTTAGGTTAAGCTCATTGGCTTATTCGTATTTTACTGGCTATTTAGTTTCAAGACAACAAGAGAGACGTTGTTCTGTTTATAATTCTAATAATTACCCAGTTGTTTGAAGAACGTATTAAATATCCAAAATTAAAATATGTTGTTCGTATTAATTTCCTTTAATAATTGGCATCTTTACTCTTCTAATCTATTGATTATAACATGAATTAATATGTCTTATCCTCCAAGTGATTTCGACGAAATATCTCGTCCGTCAAGATCTGGTAAATTTTTTTAATGACGAGATATCTCGTCAAGAACCACCGAAGTATATCCAGTCGATCAACCACCAAAAGGGTTAAGTGACAGTTCTGAGTCTGTTTAGCCTCGTGAATTTAAAAATAAGTTTATACAAACAGTACAAATAAGAATTAATTACCAGACACATTGCGAATAGCGTTCTAGATACTTAATAATGCGTAGTGGAAGTAAAAAGAGAACATCTTCATCCTTAAGCGTCTGCATAAGTACACAAAGAGCCAAATAACATTAATTATACTTGAAATTTCCAACTTTTTTTATTGTTATTTCCTACAAATGCAGATTTAATGTTTATGTTTAAATTGAAAAATCTATATAACTGTCCAAAAGTGGGTCAACAAACATTCCATAAATCACGGAACCATAGTGCACAAAAGTGATTAAAGCAGTAATCTTGTATACTATATACAGTTCATACATATATCTGTCTGAAGGAGCGAAAAGTTTCGAACGTTGAACTCTGGAGTCATAAAATTTTTGTAGCTTTATTCTGTCTGGGTTTTGTAGGTCAACACAACTATTTTCCATTCGCTATTTCGTTCCTCACTCCCTTAGAACCATATATGTAAATTTTAACATATAAAATTACAAAAGATATAACTACCAAATTTTAACCAAAATCGAATCAACACAAAATGCAAAAAGCTATCACGAGATGATCAAATCTGAAGATAAAAGAACATAGACACGTGAAGCGGACAAAGCTAAACAAAGCTGTTCGACGATTAAACGAAACTGCTGGAGAAACAAAAGCACGACTCAGGTTGTCTGAGCAGTAAAAACTATCGAAAAAAGTCTACAGGTAAAGCTAGTTACGAAATCAGTAACTACCAATATTGATAAGAAATATTTCAATCACAATTCAGTTTTTTATAATGCTGTTTTCCGAAATCGGCGATCTTTAAAAATTGATTTAACTCCTCAACGTGTAAGAAATAAAACTTAAGTACGTGACATTTGATTACATTAAAAAACAAAACAAAAAAGCCATTCGAAAGATCTCCAGACGTCAAAACGTTCGCATCTTAATAGTTGAAATGCTCCGCCACACTCACAGCAAAGGAAAAAGAAAATAAACACCTCGTCAAACTTTTTAATGGAAGTCGAGTTCCACCTTATCAACCCGGACACGCCAACCCAAGTGTCTTTGCGGGTAAATTAACCCTCTCCCTTCCTCGCTAATTATAACATGACAGAGCTAATAACACCCCCACGTGACCGCGCTGAAACAAAAGAAAAGTTTGGGAAAACACCTCCAATGCCCCCAGCCAGCAGCAGTTGCCGAAACCTCTAGAAAAATATCACCTGCTCTCGGCGTCTGGCTATCATCCAACAGCTGCGGACTACCACCGCATGGGTGTTAACTTTTTCTACAGGACTTCGCTTCTTTTTGTTCTTTTTTGGACCCGAATGCCCTCCTCTTTTACTATTCCATTTCCTCCTCCCCGATTCCGGACCACCCCCTCCAAACTAATGCCGAACGATACGATACGTGTCTGGGGTAATTATGAATTCCTGCCCGTTCGAGGCCATAATTATTATTTCCCAGGATTTCATCAACGAATGTCTAGTGAAGTGCCTCACAGTCAAGTTCCCGAACGAACAGCTGTTTCAATTATTGAAATGATCGTTGTATGTGCCCTGCCGTATACCACCCGAAATAGACAGCTAGTTAGTTAATCAAGGTCTTTAAGAGGACATCATTTATTATCGCTGGGGAACGTAATACTTTTCTCTCGTGTGTGCCCGGGTCATTATGGCCGGGAGTGACGTTCCGATCCCGTGGAAGTTGAATCATGTTACTTAGGTCTGATGAAACGGACAGCGTGCTGAAAGACGGTTATCACTCGGACATCGTGTTCTGATATTTTTAAGTTCTCTTGATTGAATTGGAATCACTTACCTTAATTCTTTTTTTCCCATTGATTCATAGTTCGTTACACACGGCCACAGTCTTATTGTGTTTTCCCTCAATTTCCAAGATCCCCTTTAATTTATTACTGCTGTGTGAGATCAAACGACACTTTGTAATAGTGTCATCCATCGCATATATGTCGAAAATTATTCTCTAATTATCCCTCGAGTAGTAAAAAAATGGCCGATTAGTAAATAAACAAGTAAAATGTATCCATCTGTACTTGTAATTTTGACTCAAATGAAATTGCTTGAAATGATTTAAACTCCAACTAAAAGTTACTAAAATTGGAGAGTTAATTAGTTAATCAGGGTCTTTAAGAGGACATCATTTATTATCGATGGGAAGAGTAATACTTTTCTCGTGTGTGAGAGGGCATTACGGCCTAAAGAGGCGTTGCAATTCCGTCGTAGTTGAGTCAAGTAACTTAAATCTGATGAAACGGACAGCGTTTCTGAAAGATGGTGTCATGGTCTGATATTTTTTAATTCTCTCTTGATTGAAATAAAGTCACTTACCTTTTCTCTTTTCGGGGATTCATAGTTCGTTGCACATGGCCGTGTTTTGTGATCACTTCGTACATTTTAATGCATTACTGCTGTGCGGGTCAAATGAAATTTCTTACCATAGAGTCTTTAAAACTACTAAAGATTATGTTTTAATTAGCTCTCACTAGTGGCAAAATATTATGGCAGAGTGACAAGTCTAAATAAAATATTTCCACTTTAAGTTTGTGGTCTCGAACAGATTTGCTAGAAATTATTTATACTCCAGCTAAAAGTTATTAAAATAAGATAACTAATTAGTTACTCAGTCTTTAAGAGGACATAATTTATTAACGCCCGGAAATGTAATATGCTTTTCTCGTGTGTATTAGGTCATTAAAGGCCAAAAGAGGTGTACCGATCTCTTGGAAGTTGAGTCATATTACTTAAGTCTGATTAAACGAACAGCGTGCTTAAAGACTGTTATTGATGTATTTAAATTTCTTGAATGAATGGAAATCACTTGGGTTAGTTCTCTTTTTAAACGATTTATAGTTCGTTATACATGGACATCGTCTTGTTTTCTCTGAAAAATTTCCACGATTTGTACTCTGCTGTATTAGCACAGTATTTGATTGACGTGTGTGAGAAAACACGAAACAATTTAGTTACCATTGACCAACACTTCTAAACATCTAATTCCCTGGTGTAACAAAAATCTTCCTACGAAAGAGATTTTTAACCTTTTTATTCACATAGCCATACAAACTAAACACCAAAAAATATGTTTTACCGATTTGACAAAAAATTAGAGATTTAACCTTGATAGATTTATAAAAAAATTTAACTTAATTATGTTCCCTTATTGGTCAAAGTGACTTTTTAAAACAATGTTTTTTGGATTGCACTGTAGTAAAAATAATACTTGAAATTTTTTATATAGTATTAAAAATACGAGTTTTACTTGAAATAATTTGTGAACATACTTTTCAAATGAATAAAACTAAACATGAAATAATCGTTACACAATTTAAGTCGTTTCACCGTTCGTAAGTTACACCAGTGTGGTTCTTGTAGCACACTAGTGTGTCTTGGAATACTGGTTGGAAATCTCTGTCCTGGGGCAATGTGTGGAACAAATATATTCACTCATACTTTGAGGTTTGCAACATTACGGAAAATACATGCCAAGAAGTAGACACGAATAGATAATCGAACTAAAATCAATTTAAATTGTGTATACGAACGAAAATTTGAAAAAAAAAATAATTTTCTCAAATTTGAAATATATTGCTGATATTGTCATAGAAAAACATTAGAAAGCGTTAGGTTTTCATTTAAAGTTGAAGAGTAGCGTTCACAGCTTTGCAAGTCAAATGAATGTAACACATTCCCCTAAACAGGCATCCATTTCTTGCTCAGGTTGTATCCTCAACAAGCAGTTAATTGAAAAAATTAATATGACATTGTATTTATAATTAAACCCAAATAGTCTTACTTCATAACAAGTTCTTTTTAAGAATAAAACAGCAATTCGTCTTCTTAAGTTATAGAAATAGTTAACTTTATGTCCCATTAATCAATGATTATTTTGATCTGAATCCTTTCTAGTGTACTGTGCTTTTTAAGACTATCATGTTAAGATTTTCATTATCAGTCAAAAATCATGTTGTTATTACAGTTCTGTGAATTGTAACCTGCAAACTATTTCAAACTATTTTAGAAAGTTTCCTTTGTTGCTCTCTGTAGGTTCTGTCACCCTTGAGCTCAAAAATTCCTTTCCTTAAATTATATATCCCAGAAAAATGTTGATGAAATTTGAAAACCAAAATAACTAACATCAAGTCGAAGTCAAACGCAACTGTTTAAAACATCGTCGATGGAAAATTAGCAACATTAGCAATTCCTTCTTATCTGTTTTTTTATTCTTATGTATCTTCAAATTACTTCTAAAGGTAACATTACATAAGATTTAAATACGCTGTGATACCTATCGTTATTTTAAAACAGTGGTAAAAAAAGATTTAAATGTATTAGAGACAAATTTAATATGCTCTAATACTGTCGTATCTGAAATCAGAAATTATTTTCAATCTCAAATGAATTATTCATGAAGCTAATCTCCTTGAGTCAAATTTAAATATTAAAATAGGTCTAAAAATAATTTTACCTGTGAGATAACTAAAAAAGTTTTCCATCCCCAGGAAGTAAACTGCAACTAGCTCAGAGCTATGCAACTTTAATTAGCATCAACGATGATTCAAAAGTCTGGCTAATTAAGGTATCTGGAGATTGAAATGGCTAATGTAAAAACATTCACCCAAGAAATTAATGTCTGATCCTGACGAAAGTGGAGTTCTCATTAAACAGAATTTTTACAAAATAGAGACTTGGAGTTATTTATTAGCATTTGTAACATTAATGTATTTTAAGTATTTATAAATTTCGAAAGTCCAAGGAGGTTAAAGTAGCTTTACGTGGGCGTTGAAACCAAGTTGCCAAAGTAAATACGTTTCTCTGTCACATTTTTTTTGTTCCACCAAAGAAAATAAATTCAAAATACTTTTTACAAGAATATATGTTACCTATTGAAAAGCAATAAGTAAAAATTTTATTCAAAATTAATGCAATAAAATTTTGTGAATAGTATAAACTTCATTCCTTAGATAAAAGGTTTATGGAATAGTATATTTTGTATTAAAAAAAGTTAAATAATACCACACTGTAGTTTTAGAAAGTGGCCAGTAAAATTCATATCAACCGTTTAATTTCTGTTTACCGACATTTCATAGGATTTTAAATGTAATTCACACAGTCTTATTTATAACTCATATTATTAGTTGTATGAATTTGAAAAACAGCTTTTGGCTGCTAATCTATGCCTACTAAATTTTTGTGATCGAGACAAGTTTTAATATAGCTATTAAGAAGTTAAGGTGGAAGCGTATAAATTATTTGCATTAATTTCATTTTGTAGTGTTAATAGTAAAAACATGATGAGCTTTCATTCAAAGGCAGACAAATCCTCTCTCCAGTGAAATTGCTGAAAATCTAATTATTTTGCTGTCTGCTTTTGATCACTTCATCAGTGCTTCTGATGGAGAGATTTGACTAAATTCGTATGTCATATTTTCCTAAGACAAGTATTACTCCTTCATTAAATGATGCCAATAACTACAATTTTCAAAAAAGATAATTTTCCCAATTTTGCATACATTCTTCGTATGGAGTGTGGTTTAGATTGTTTGACTGTAAATAATGATTCAATATTCATTTAACAGCAGATTGATTTAAACATGAGTTCGGCACTGATTTTGTTGGGGAAAGGACTAAGTATGTATCTTGATTTTTTCTAGTTTCTTGAAAAAGCAGGATTTTTCTATCATGGGCCAAGGCTCGGTAGTCAATTTTTTTTTAATTCAATAAAAAAAAATTAACATTTTTACTAAAATCTTTAAATGAATAAATATATTAAAGTAGAAATATTCTGAGAGCAATATTTGTAAATATGTCGAAGAACTCAGACCAAGAACGCATAAATAACATTTATCTTGAAAATTTCAGAGACCGATCAGCAAGGAAGTATTAAGAAAATTTTTCCTTTTAATGAATAAATATTTTAAAGTAGAAATATTCTGGGAGCAATATTTGTAAATATGTCGAAGAACTCGGACCAAGAACGTCTAAAAAACATTTATGTTGAAATTTTCAGAGACTAATCAGAAAGGAAGTATTACGAAAATTTTTCCTCGGAAACTGAAGATCTGGATAGTCTATTCGATATTAAAGTAATGATATTAAATATCATTTCTTCACAAGTTCGCATTGTTGCGTGCAATTGCTTGTTTCGTAACTCAAGTGATGTGGGTTTTTTAAAGTAATAGACCTGCAGATTTATATTCTAAAATATTATTAGAAACAGATTATTTTGTTTAATTTTAACATTAAGACTCTTGTTTTAAAGTGGTTTGCGACGCAACAAATATAAAGTCTTGGTGATCAGACTGGTATGTTTACAAATATCAGCACATATTAACTGAACGATGCAAAATAGATTACGCTACATAATTTCATTAGTCCAGTGATGGATGACAAATTTAAATATAAATTTAAGATTGTCAACATGAACACCTTATGCATTAGTGTACTAATATTCATTTTATTTAGTTTAAAAGTATGAACTTTTGAAAAGAGAGACGATTTACGCCCGGTATAAACATCCAGTTTTTCAACGTGAGGCGCCGCTGCCGGAAGCAAGTGCGGTCTGAGATACATTAAATCCAATGGAGCGTGCACACCTGCCTCCAGCACCGCTGAGGTGACGCACGTCCGACTTGCTTGCAATTTGTACCGCAGTTCCCCACTGCGCCGCACGGTCGTCGAACATGAGTTTCCGTTCTTAAGTACCTTGTTTTCATAAACAAATGGAATATAAATAATAATTAATAAATGGTAGTATCCAATAACGTCTATTTTGTCTATAACGTCTATCTAATACCGAAACAACTATTGGAGGACTGGGCCATTTTAGACCCGGTGCACACATCCAGTTTTTCAACGTGCGGCGCCACTGCGGCACCGAAGCCCAACTATGTGTACACACAACTATGCATGTGTGCACTGCTCCATTTGATCTAATGTATATCAGACCGCGCTTGCGTTGCGGCAGCGGCGCCGCACGTTGAAAATCCGGATGTGTGCACCGGGCCTTTAAATGATATTTCCGGGTCGCAGTCTAACAAAGTTCGAGAGCCACTGATATAGAACTATGTTTCGGACTCTTTGGATTATCGATATTTTATATTTACTTGGCAGAAGATTCATTCTACACTAATCACAACATAAACCGTTGCACGGAAAGACAGAAGTACATTACAAAATGTTTCCTTGTAATATAGTGGTATTTTGAAAAGACGTGTCGCATCTGTCTCTGTCAAACCAAACATCGATGCATCAAAAGGAAAGCATTCAACCCAGCCATTCGTCGATCAGAAACGACCATAGCAGCCAGCAATGCGGGCAAAACAAGGTCGAAAGAGCCTCCACACAGAAACGATGTCTGCTCTTAAATAGCACAATATTTTGACTCACTCATTCTTCTGCGCCATAATAACAAGATTCAGCGGATGATAATCTTTCAAAAAGCTTTTTGTATCAGTCCGCAATCGACAGAATCCATCTACGACAACTTCGTGGCGCCATGGTGGATCACGTGTCATAGAGGGTGAGCACAAAAGGTAGGACATGGACCGACATCTGTCCCAGCGTCGGGTTACAGGCAGGCGCGTGCCCGAAGTTCACCCCTCTCTGAATAAGGGGATTGTTCCCCTCCTGTTGGTGCTGGTTGTGTTTGACATTGGATTAAGTTTCTTTCGGTTCCCCTAACGTTGCGTATAACCTGATATTAAGCGATGCTGGCTCACAATGTCAACACTGCGGGAATTTTATTGAGCTGTTAGGAAAATAGTGACGTAATAATGTTAAAAGTGAATGGTAGGTTTCGAGTTTACTTCTTTTCAAAAAATGGAGTCGGGTTAATACAGCTGAGTTCCTTGACTGAGGTTACAAACTTGATTGTTAAAACCGCTGCTTTTGAAGCTGAAACCAGTGCTGAGAACAGATAATGTGGGTTTATCAATGTGGATAATGGTTTTTTCAAGGTCGCATAGAGATCATGGAGGGTGAGAAAAATGTTACAATAAATTTATCAGAGGCTCTGGGAATGTTCGTTTCGTAAAAAAAAAATTATTCTTTTCAAAACGCTTTGTTGGATATGAAAGTACGGAATTTTTGTGCATAGATATATTTGAAAGGCTGGCTGGTTTTACAAGTCATGGACTTTATTTTAATTTATATTTATACAATTGAAAACCATTGAGTTGGAAAATTAAGTTAAAAATGCTTAGACCAGCTGAGAATAAAGAAGTGGTATTTGTTCTGTGATAACAGAGTTGACGTGCTTAATTCTACCTATTTTAAAGAAATATTTTTGTAGATACTATTTTGTGTTTTCACGGCGCATCCACATTATAAGAGCACTTCACAGTATGTGGGATTAGTCTCTAAAACCAATTTTACCAATTTTTTTATAGTTTAAAATAAATAGAAATTTTAAAAATAATTCCTTCGTGGTAGAAAATATTTTAGTTTCTATAGTGAATAGCAATATTTAAAGCTTTTGTAAAACATATACTTATATAAATTTCTTTTAAAGTATAATCGATTGTATCGCGTTTTTGAACAGGATTTTGTAACGCGAGTGTCTAGTACCTAGACGTAATTAAGTTTACATAACATTTTTAAAATTTGTTAATGTTAAATTTTTTCTCGTTTTTCGATTCACACTATGTGTGCATGCTTAACTAAAATTGTTTGTTTTATCTTTGGCTCAGAAAAGGCTAGTAAATAAGATACATAACAAATATTTCGTTTCAATTATATTGCAATATCTAACTATCTTTTCGCTTCGATTTCATTATAAAAGTAACGCTATTTCTACGAATTTCTACTAATGTTAGATGGCATGAATTGTAGTTAAAGTAGCGAGAAAATATATTCTTAAAGGCATGAAAACTAGAGCAAATATTTATTTGTTCATGATGTTCTAGAATTTATTTTACGTATTGAAACATGAATACAAACCTTTTGCTCAAAAGTAATAAAAAATTATGTTTAGGATAATTTGAATAAACGTATCACATAGAAAATCCACCCCGCAGTACACAAACCCTGATTTACGTATCTGCAGTGTCTTGAGAAAACTGATTAGTTTATTTCTCTAGGTAGATTCGAAATCCTTTCATTTTATATACGTATAATAGCAAGCCTAGCAGTCTATTAAAAGGCCTTTTTTTTTCTGCTACTTTTCAACATTGGTAACTATGGGTACCTAAACCTCTTGACTACGGTTATAGATATAACTGACACGGTTCTTTCTTGGCCCGAATCTCATAACTTTCAAGGTACAACTGCTGTACTAGCCGTAGTCTAAATTCTTTATTGGCACGATTCTTATAACTTTCAATGTATAATTGCCGCATTGGCCGTAGTCTAAATTCTTTCTTGCCGTGATCATAGTACAACTGTGTACCAGCAGTAGTCTAAAGGTTAAGCAAAATCGTCTCAAAAGCTTCTATTTTCCAAAATTTGCCGACTTGTTATGAAACTTCATAGGTTGACGAAAATAAAGTCTTTCCCTACATTATTTAACCAATAGCACGAATCCTTCTTTCAGTCACGAATTCGTGCCTTTGGCTACATCATTCGGGAAAATATTTTTATAATGTTTGTCCCACTGTTCTCCAATCGTATCAAACTATAAAAGTATAAGAACAGTAATGGTACACTTTTTATGTGTCTTGGGTCATGTGTCCAAAACTAGTAGTAATGTGACCCTTAAACAACTTTCCTATACTTAGAGGACACGAACATGCATCACCTGATTTGTTCATGAAACGAAGGTCATCAGTGATTGATTAATCATCTGATTGGTCCACGCGACATAGTAGTAGACCATGGTGATTTGACCATTTCTGTCGCCACTCTATATAAATGCGAGTTCACCCATCTACCCTGTTATTGGATGTAATAATCCCATACAGGCTATAAACTGCCATATTGGTCGACCAAGTCAATTTTACACAGAGCAGTCACATAACTACCAGTCGGCATTTTGGTTACACTTATTGAAGCTCCTATCAATAGCAATACTCAGTTTATTTATACTCCCGTCTATGACCAAAACTCGAGTTGTTGGCAGCTCAGATTTGATTACTGTAACTTGCCTTGAGTGCATTTCGCTCTTTCATATCAGCAAAATGTCTTGTGTGTGAGTGAAAATTGCTTGAAGTTGTCTGTCTTGCGTTGGCGTAGATTTGCCTTGGACTGTAAAACCCAACGAAAACCTTTTGATAAATATAATCATTCTGATTTTTTAAACGAGGTATCCGTAACAAAGCATATAATTTATTTTGTTGGAAGTGTGACATGTTAACTTATGCCAAATCTTTCTTGCTTCTGTTCCAAACAGTGTTTTTGGTAGATTCTTAGTCAAGGAAGCTGGGGACTACTGATACTACTACTGAAACAAATTCTGAGAAAGCTAATATTCCTATTAATTTTGAGAATGCATGCAACTAACGCTACTATTTCACAAATATTTTGGCTAGCCTTGTAATAGTGAGCCCCCTTATTTATATGAATATCAGGAATTCATTATTGTGGATATGTAATATTTATGTGAATGTAAAGTATTTGTCTTTATAATGATACATGGCACACTTGCCACATCAAATAAACTATCTTATGAAATAATGACCAAATGAAGTTAATGACCTCTTAGTTATAATACTTATATCGTTGAATACTTAATTATTATAGTTTATCTACGCATTAGTTTTAATGTATCACGTATTTACTAGATAGGAGATATTGCCAATTAGTGTGAATAGTGTTATTGTCGATTAACCACAGAAGCAGTTGCATCTAAATGGTAGCATTGTCTAATTCCCAGGGCAATATGAGCATCCTTTATCCACGCACAACGGACATTTTTCGTTTCCAAAAATTCCAAAAAAGGATATTCAGCCTTCCTTTCCCAACTTTTTATCCTTACTATTATCTGGTGACTTAATTTTTCAATACTCATTAAAAAAACAGTATAAATAAAGTTGTTTTCAACTCGATGAGTTTTAAGTATGCAAATTTTAAGGTACTTTAATGAGGACGCTGAATTGTTTGGCTGGAGTGATCAAAACCTGGTACTTTTCTAAACTAAAAAGTATATTTTCTGAAGTGTAAGAGTAGCAGAGGTTTGGTACTTTTCCACCACTTTCAATGGACTTCTGCCTTTTCCAGTCTATTTTTTAAAAGTATTCTTCAAGTATGATATTTGGTATTGAAGACGGATTAATAAAATGTTTTACTGCTTCATAAATTTTTAGTTCTTAATTGGGGCCTCTGGGATTGAAGAGATTAAAACCATAGTTTCCAAAAACAATTTGATAAGATTTGCTAAGAAAATTCCCCAATTTCTATCTAGACACAATTACAAACTTTAAAAATCATTAACTCCTACAAAAGAACGAATAGTGATTTCACATCCACTCTTAGATATGGGCTGTTACTCCAATAACAGTTAAATAATAGTGTTATTACAAATTAGAATAACAATTATCCGCAAATATTAACAGTTATGCTTGGATGTTCATGTGATAACTGTGAATACTCTCTCTCTCTCTCTCTCTCTCTCTCTCTCTGTTGATAACTCTTAAACTAAATTGTTAATAACAGTTAAATTAGATAAATTTCAGCATCTTTCAGGTATTCAATCTGCTAATCTAACGTTAGAAACAGATTGAATACTTGAAAGATGCTGAAATTTTTCTAAATACTTAAAACTATCAAGAAAACCGGCGAAACTGGCTCTTCATAAGTACGATCTGATCTCTCATTACCACATACTACTAATTCTTAATAAAAATTAAAACCGGATAAAACGACCAAATAAGATTTTAAACATTCACATCTCATTAATTGTAATTAACACAATTGCAGTTAGTAATTAAAATACTAGTTTCCATATATCAATAAATTCTATACATCGTCAACTAAATGCAAGAATTAGGTAACTTAATTTTTGGGGCTTTGAGGAAAAGAGAAAAACAGTTCCATGCCTATGTTTGTTTCTTACATACCTACTTCCTTACTAGCCTAAGAGCCTAAATAGACTTAAATAGTCTAAAAAACGACCAAGTTCTTACATTAATCTCTGCAGGGTCGCAGCTTTACTAATTTAACCGAAACTCAAAACATCCTTTTTTTCGAGCTACTTAGTTTTTGCATCCAGGTGATGATGTAGTGTTAAAATCATTGCACCCTCTCTTCATAAGTTGCATATTTTGCTGTACCTTTTGTACAGTTAATTATGCTTAATGATGGTGAGAAATGCCAGATAATTTTTGGAATGGTAATGTGGTACTAAATGACCACATAAAGCGTACATAAAATTAAATTATTTATCTAGTCACTTTATACTTCACTTCTGGATGCGTATTGGTGAATTGCACTTACGAATTTATGACCTGTCGACCATGTGATGAACTTAACCCCACCAAGACAGAAATTAGCATACAATTGCCAATAGCGCTATATTACAATCTTCACCATGAAATTTTTTTTCGGTAGACAAAGAGCACTGTCCTTCACGCGTATAGCTAAATTGGTACACACACTGGAGGATATAATTACGAATGCTCGCACTTTCAAAAAAACAAGTCTGAGGTGCTTGTGATAAATGCCAGATGGCTCC
>OX375875.1:53483582-53561082 GCA_947359465.1 Metellina segmentata
AGATGGCTCCGGCAAGAATCAGCACGCATTTCGATAAATGGTTCACGATGAACAGTTGAATTGCCAATGCAATTCAAATCACTTCCAATAACTGTCTGAAGCTTTGTGAATGTATCTATTATCCAGACTATGGACAAAGCATAAGTAACTGCGCTTGCAACTGACTTTACTCTTGAGACTATATCAGATGCTTTTCTTCCTCATTCTTACCAATAACACGTTGTGATGCTCCACTGCGACGTAAATTCACTATCAACAACCTATTCTGATTCCTACTAACATTTTTTAATTTTGTTAAAGTCGGGTCTATTTCCAGGCTAAAAAAATACAATTATGTTACACTCTTTGATACATTTTCGCACCTGAAATATGAAAACGAAAGGGGAAAAATCAACATAAAGGTTCCTTAACAACTGTAGGGTGCTTGCTATTTTGGCTGAAAGTCAAAGTGCTCCATCATGTTGAAAATTGTCATATTAGACATCCCCAAACGTGTCTCCAATCGAACGCTTCGAAGAGCAACGAAGGGTCTTTATGAATATTTCGGCATTTGAAGTGAACAGGGAGTGGAACCTCTAATTATCGTCATTCAGGTATTGATAAAATTAAATTCAAACTATTACATTTTCGGATGGGAGGGCTAAAATTTTTCCACAGTAAAATTTAGAAACACAGCATGTCTGGTTAATAATTAGTACTAGTAAACCCGCTCGGCGCTAGGTTCTAAATTGTTTGTTTATGGATGACACAATAAGACTTCCATCCTACTGTGATTTGAGTCTATTTATAATGAATAAAACATCCATATGCACATTTCGTACCCCTCTTAATAAAATCAAATTAATGAAAAATGTAAAACAACATTCAATAATTCTCCTAATTGGTATTAATTAAAATTTCTAATGTGTGGCCAAAGATACTCACCTTACACAGAATATCACAATTATATATCGAATGTATTTGGTACTTTTGGACGCCTAAGCATATTTTCCCATTCGTGAATGTTATTTTTTTGTAATGCTTTTTGTCTTCTAGATTTACATTTACCTTCTGTAATCAGATTGCTGAAGATAATCATTAGATGTCCCAGCTTTTTTTCATGTCCACTATGCAGTTTCGTAATTCAAATCAAAGATATTTAAATTAAACGGCAAAATTGACGAATTAAACCCGTATCGGTTGAATTTAAATTACATATTCGTTTTTGTTGCCATTCTACAGTATATAAATAATGCCGATTCCTGTGCCGTGTATATTGGTGAACTACACTACCCTATAATGGACAGGACAGCAAGATGTGATGATATAAAGGAAATAATACATGCTTTAATAAGGGGATGGTCCCCCACGTGCTGCAATTACACTAGCAACCCTTCTGGGCATGCTTTCAACAAGGTTTCGATACACAGCTATGGGTATTGGTGTCCATTCCTACTGCACGAATGTCGCTAGCTCAGCTGTAGATTTCGGACGTGGTTCCCTGGTCCGTAAGTGTCGCTCTTACTGTCCCACAAATGTACTGTGGGGTTTAGGTCGGGACTCTAAGCAGGCCGGGGAAAACGTTTCGCATCAATATCTCGATATCACTGCTTGACAGAGGCTGCAACATGACATGCAGCGTTGTCGTCCTGGAATTAATATCCGTCCATTCCATAAAAATGCCAGAGCGTAGGAAGAACCTGATTGTCCAAAATGATCATGTAGGGGTCAGCGTTCAATTGATCAGGAACAACGTGCAAAGGTCCCAGGCCATACCACGATAAACACCCCTAAACAAGTATGCAAGTTTTACGCAAATCCGCTGGCGTCCGGTACATTATTGTAGGGTAGTCTTTACAAACAATTTCTTCCACATCAAACCACTCTTTAGTAAAGTACACTGGGGAAGAAAACTCGCCAAACTTCACCGCCAAGCCGTGCTGATATCAGCGCCAATTCTTTCTCTCCTTCGGAGCGCCAGTAGAGTTGTCGGTCGCCCTATTCAATGCGTAACGTGATTACTCAGCGCCTAATTAAGTAATGGTCGGATAAAAATTATCATTTTTCACTGATGCGGTCGCATGATTAATTCCTCTCCCGGGAACTAATCGCATGATTCGGAGATGTCGGGAACTTTTTCCCACTCCACCGAATACGGGTAATCGGGTAAAATAGACGGGGCGGAATTTTTCATGAGCGCGCTGTTACGATTGCCCCTACATCATACACACGATAGAAATTCGATACTTCCGTAACTTCGTACAGGAAAATATTTTGAAATATTTTCACTAAATTTGTGAAGGGGTCATGTCTTCCAGTATAACTTTATGCTTCCAGTTTACTTCCAGAAAAAAAGTTTCTCTTTTTTATTTTAGTTTTGAAAAGCTTTATTTACAGCAGAGAGAGAGAGGGGGGGCAGCTTTCCCTCTATTCTCTGTCTCCAATAACAGGTCAGATGACATCATTACTAAGTGCTTAACTTGCGAAAAAGCATGACTTTTCTTTATTTCTTCGTGCGCTAATCGCAAAGGTTATTGTAAAAGATTAATGTTAACTGTAGAATTTTTTTTAAATCTAGAAAATAGGCTGTACCCACTAGAAGGAGAAATCTGCTCCTGATTTCGAGCCAGTGCAGTGATGTCATGATAAGTGGTTGGGTACTGATGAGATAAGCATCTTAGTACGATGTATTTCGTTCTGTTCGAATACTGCACTGTTATTTATTTGACTTGCGTGTTACGTCTTTGTTTTTTAATGATAAGTATTTGGATTTTTTGGAATTGACTTTTGTTAGTTTTATTCGTTTCAACTGTGGAAAAGTGTTTATTCGTTATGGTATATCTGTTCTGGAATCTACTGTCTTGTCTGCGTACCTTACTACCAGTTTTGATCTTCTTGGTCTTTAGAATCTATCCTGGACTATCCACCAATATATGTAGTGTATATACATATATTCTTTTTTCGTTTTAAAATTGTACTGTTTTGTATGTTTGCGTTTTAAAGGTGTTTAAGGTAGGGAATAAACCATGTTTAGCGTATTGCTGCTCACACGTAGAAAACACCATTTTGTGTTGACTGGGTCAGGATCCTCCCTGGTGACGCTCTGATCCACCAACACCTTCATTTTCGGAAATTTCTTTAGAAGAAATTTTACAACTTCCTTCTTAACTTTCTTTTCGATTGTTCTTTATATTTAATTTCAAATTTTCATTTGTTTCTGAAATTATATATATATATATATATATATATATATATATATATATATATATATATATATATATATATATATATATATATATATATATATAAACGTTTAAAAGTTTAATATTATACCAATATGGTAACAAAATCATAACGAGTTAAGAACCATTAGCGAAGCCATTAAGAGAGAAAACTAATTTCTTATTTTAAATGGTAAGTAACGAAAAATACAAAACAGTTGCAATAAAAGCAACAAACTACGAATTAGACAAATGTGAAAAGGTAGAAGCAGACATTAATAAATGGACTAAAAGCAAAACAATTTTCATACTTTTACCAACTTTTAAGATGTAAAGGCTAAGAAACATTCTGAGATTTGGTTAAGTGTACACTTTGATACTTTTACTTCACTGTTTGATTACAGAAAACATAGCAAAATAATTCTAAAAATTTCATCTCGTTTTTTAACTTATTAAAACATTTATTTATTTTTACTTTACATCAGCTGTTTCTGATTTTTAACAAGTGTACTACAATAATGGCACTAGCGTGTCTTGCTAATGTTGAAATTGTTAATATTGCGTGTGATTTATTTGATTCCAACGGTTTAGTCTTATACTTTTGACAAGTGTGCTCACGAATGATTTCAATGCTCATTCTTTTAATACTCGTATAAATATTTTTAGGGGTGTTACCTTTAACAAAAAAACATATAAATTGCTTCACAAATATTACTTTAACTTGTACTTTGAAGCTAAGAAAAAGGTGGAGTAAATATTTACTATTATTATTTTTTGTAGATCAATGAAAATAATACCTATTTTGGTCAGTCAACTTGGCAAAAATATAAAATATTTACTGTTCTACCGCAGAATTTTATAAGTCAGTTTATGTGGTTGTTAAGAAAAAGGTTGAAAATCGCTTCTTTAGATATAAAGAAGCGAAATACCGTCAACTCCAAGAAGATTTATTGTTATTCGCCACAAAGATATTTTAACAACACCGTTTCTGGTTTGTCTTTTAAGTGCGAATCAGAAACTCTGCAACGTGGTCAATGTAAAACAGATCAGTTAACAAACATCTGAAAAAGGGCTTTTTTTATTAAGTAAGTGACTGAAGGAAGGATTTTCACTAAATGACAAGTACTCTATAGATCCTGAAATAATTAGATCACCGCGTTCACTTGATCGACGTACTCCTACGCGCAAATCAAATTTATTCCTTGAAATGGGCTTAATCGAATTGTTCTGTATACGCCTCAGTCACACTCCAACGATATCTCCCCTACAGAATTTTTTTTCTTAGAACAATACACGATCAGATTGTGTTTTCTTCGCACTAAAAAAACATTGTTACACATCCCACATATAAGGAGAAAATCTGTATTCAGTTTCTTTGTTTCTATAACCTTAGTATGAGTTGAATAAAAGCTTCTAGACTCAAAAAACCGCTAAATAGTTGTTGAATGTGTTATCTCTTAAGATGCAGACATTCTAAAAATAAGTCTTTTCTAGTCGTCAATATACACTCATTGCCATAAAAATTTGCGCACCAAGAAATAATAGTGAGACCGTAACGAAACTTGGCATGAAGGTACATGTCGGCCAGATATGCAAATGATTAGAAATGCAGCGTGATTGCGTAATGCCACTAGAGAGCGTTGAACTTCGTTCTACTTGGAGTATAAAACAAGTAAGCAGAGATTGTTTAAGTGTACTTAATCATTTGAAAAGGAAACGCTGAGGTAGACATGCCGTTACGCCGCCATCGAAGACAATATGACCAGCTGTCAGAGTTCGAGAAGGGAAGAATCATCGGGATGATGGAAGCTGGATGGTCAGCTTGGCGAATAGCTTGTCAAGTAGGCAGTTCTGATTTTACTGTGAGGAGGTGTTGGGACCAGTGGACAGAAGAGACTTCATTTACACGGCGACCAGGCTCAGGACGCCCTCGACAGACCAGTCGTAGAGAAGACTGTCACATCATACCAAACGCACGCTTAGAGCCAACTGCATCATTGGCCGCTTTCCAGACACAGGCAGCACCTTCACTACGGGCCCCTGTGTCTTCCCGAACCATCGCAAGGCGCCTGGCTGAAGGACATCTGGTATCGCGGCGCCCATTACGTGTGCTGCCAATGACACCCACCCACCGACGCCTCCGTTTGGAATGGTGTCGCGCACGACGGGATTGGACTGCAACAGAATGGAACCAGGTCGTCTTCAGCGACGAATCTAAATTCAATTGGAGCAGTGGTGACAATCGTGTTCGTGTGTGGAGGCCCCGTGGTGAACGCCTCAATCCTGCCTTCGCTTTACAGCGACACGCAACTCTCACAGCTGGTGTGATAGTATGGGGTGCTATTGCTTACGATACACGGTCACCCCTTATATTGATCCATGGCACAATGACAGCCCAGCGGTACATCCATGACATCCTTCAGCAACATGTGATGCCACTCATGGCAGGGCTCCCAGGGGCCATGTTTGTAAGCATGTGGTGTAGAGTCGGCTGGTGCACCATAAATCAGTCGTGACGGAAAGTCGGCACGTTGGGTTGGTGTAGAAGTGTGAAGAGTGGGGTGCCAGCTCAGGTGTTGCCTCGTCATCTGATCGGGGTTCAAAATTACGTGGTGTTGTTCTCGCATCTTTCCCTTAGGGGATTGAAACGGATGGCCATCAATAGTCCGTTGTGTTACTCTAGTACGACGTTAAATAAAAATTACCAACAGGAGAGGAAAAAGTTTACAATATTTCATCCTTTAAAATCATAAAGTCAAATACCCATAAAAAGCATATTTTGCATACTTAAGTACTAGTTTTTAGTATAATCTTTCATTTGGTAATCAGGATCAAGTTACACAGTAAATTATCTTTTCTGTCTTCAAATAAATTAAAAATTATTAAACTTTATACATATATATATATATATATATATATATATATATATATACAACCTAAAGAATCCATTTTTTAAAATTATTAAATAACTGTTACCGAAATTCAAATATTTTTAAACATCTATCTTAACTAAATATATACATGAGAAACATCAACTGAAATGCTTTTAACTTGCCGTTAAACTAAACGCTATTATATTCTTATATCAAGCATTCAATTTATTCCAACTCCGCGTAGTGACGTAAAAGCATATATCAACCAATCAGAGAACAGCACAGGATTTAGAAAAGCTTATTGAATTTTAGCTCCGAGGTTCTAAGTCTGTGCTACATCAAACTTTAATGCAAGTTTGTAAAGAATAAATTCTGCAAAACAAGGAATGAGAGGACAGCTTAGTTATTAATTGTTTTGAACGCTTTGAGCTCTCTAGACAAAATACTTCGAAATTAGTTGAAGAATGTTTTAAATAATTGTTTAAATGGTCAAAACATTGTACAAAATCTAGTTCCAGATTTATTACTTTTAATTCATTGCTGACATTGGTTTTATAAACTATTGTACTAGGATAAATGGCTCGTCATACGATGAGTGCATAAAAAAGTTTATTTGTTTTGGTCAAACTTCATTTATATATTTTTGAAAACCTGATAGTGCGTGACCACTGGCTATGTATAAGCCTTGTTTTCACCACTATTTTTCAACTTTTGTTGATCACTAGCTATCTATAAATCTTTTTCCACCACTATCTGTCAGCTGTTTTTTGAGCAATACTGGTAAAACAATATTATTGGAATCTTAATTTTTGATCACCACTGGTAAAAACAATATGTACTGCTTACGACAATCTTTTTTTTCTCAATGTTATTTCCATGGTGATTTATAAAGCAATGATTTTTGATACTTCGTATCTCGTTTCGCTCGTGACTTCACACAACCAATCAAAACTTTCATAGTCATGGAAACACAAAAGAATCTAGCATTTATATAATAAGGCTTAGATAAATGTGGCCCTTCAAATGACGGGTACATAACAAAATATATTTATTTTGGTCAAACTTGATTTATATATTTTTTTAACTGTGCGTGATTACTGGCAATGTATAAGCCTTTAACGCCACAATCTGTCAACTTTAGTGGATCAATGGCTATGTGTTCACATGGTGTTGTTTTTTGAGCAATATACTGGCAAAACAATATTATTGGAAAACTTAATTTTTGATCAACACTGGTAAAACAAGGATCTGTGTACGGCAATCGTTTAAAACTCATTGTTATTTCCATGGCGATTTCGAATATAATTATTTTTGATATTTCGTATCTCGTTTCGCTCGTGACACCGCAGAACCAATCAAAACAATTAGATACTCCGCTGCTTCACAATACATACCCACTTGGATCGCTGCTAGATTGATCCCGGACCTCTAGTAATCCTTAATTGATTCTTAATCTAGTAGACTCCTTAATTAAAGGTTCCCTTGCCATTGCGATATTTATCGCATGCGCCAGAGTAACGGAAAATTGCCTACTTTTTATGTGAGATTAGCGGATCCGTATCTAAGCCGAAATAAAGGACGCTAAAATCTAAGGATTAAATCTCAAATATACAACATTAAGGAGGGGGAAAAAAGGACACTAAAATATTTTCTAAGGAGAAAAAAAGAAACCTCCTACCGTATAGAAATACCGAATCATAGATATGTTTTAGCTGATTCGTGTTGTTTATTGTAATAGTACTTTTTAAGATTTTCATATTCGACTGTTGCTATGGAAACGGCGACCGAATTTGCCGGTTCTTCTGAAAATATTGCAAACTTTCTAACACGTGCTCTCAAATTTTATGAATGAATTAATCAAAAAACTTAACTGTGTTTATCGTCTGCGCGTGCACCAAATTCATTAACCCGTTGAACCACAAGACTCTGTATTACGTGACTCACTATCTATTATTCACAAAGCGAATAAACCTGAAAAAGACCGAAAAGTTTTCTGTTATAATCGAAAGAAAACTACTGAATTTATATATAGTCGTTAAATTTTTTCTTCTATTTCAAAACTAGATATACGTTATACGTTGTGTTTGACGCATTTTAGCCCAATTCGACCCTTGTGCCTTAAAAATCAAGCAAACGTGTATATTTGTTTCCTTAAATTTGTTTTTTAATTACAGAAGGATTATTACACTATTTTTAGACACGCTGAATTAGGTACTTATTCTTAAAATAATTGAACTCAATATAGTCTGAGAAATTTCCTACTTTTATTGGGCAGAAAAATAAATGATGCTTGCACATATTTATTGAATGCAGTACAAAACTATTTGTTTTCAATTTATTAGAAGCTTATCAATACTTGTGTAGCTTTGACATAATGTTTACGATTATTAAAACAATAGATAATTTTTTTTACCCATTCACATCCCTGTTTTGTTGATTCTATATTGCCTCAAGAATTGCCTGATAAAGAAAACATTAATAATGTACTGTACACCAGTGATATCAGCTTTCTACACAGAAAACAAAACCCTCCACTTTTCATGTTTTTAAATCAGTTGTAAAATCTTATACTAGACGGTTAGAGAATTATGCATCATCAAAAAAGGAAGATGCCTCACAATACACTCATATCTATCAAAATGCTTTACAATCTCGTTTTCATACCGAATTCACTGAGATATAGGGAAGACTATTTCAAATCGTTATTCCTAACGAAGAGAAGTCTTACTTCAAATTAACTCAGTTCAAACTATTAAAATCAAATTGAAACACAATTTTTTTGCACAATTTTTCAACCAAAAATTCACAAAATTGAGTCTTTTCCGAGCAAAAAAAAAGCAAAGGGTTTGGTTTTCATGTTATTAAATCAGGTTGAGAATCCTATATTTGATAGTTTGAGGGTTGTGATATCACCAAGTAAAGCATAAACTTCGTATACCTTTCTGTCATTCAAAACGTAATGTAATTTACCATTTCCGCCTATGTTATTGAAGGATAGGAAAAACGGTTTAAACAATAAATAGCACTACCGTTATCCTAAAATTATCACCGATGTCGTTTCGATACAGTATATAACTTGTGCAAAATAGTAATAACATCTAAATTACATTCTTACTATTTTTTATTTTTCTAATGTTAAGCTTACTTTACAATATTGTCATATGATCATGATTATTTATGCTATACAAAATTTAAATAAATCAAACGTAAAACATGTAGAATACACATAAAGCAGCGAAGATTAGAAAACAAGAAAATGTGTTATTTTTCAAGGCAAAGCAATATTTATATAGATTTTACCATCATAAATATATATATATATATATATATATATATATATATATATATATATATATATATATATATATTGTATATACATTAACTTATAAAGCATACCTTATTTATAATTAGATATACTAGTAAGTATTTTTTTCCTGCAGTATCTATGGCTTTATTTCTACAAGTTGTGTGTGTGTGCATTTATTGCATAGAAATTACTCCTTTTAATTTCACATTTCTTGTCTATCAGATAAATTTCAAGCCATATTTCTGATTATTATTTTGGTGCTTTTATCCATAGATATTTGAACTCAGGACGGACACATTAGGTTTGTCTTGGCAAACTTTCAGGACCTTATTTTCACTTTAAATATTTTTTAGCTGCAAAGCAATAGTTTATTTTGTATTTATTTTCTATTCTGTGCTATCCCTAGCGACGTAAATCCAAATTATTCTAGGTAATGTCAGAAGCTTCTGTGTAACTTTCTGCAGGTTCTTGTGATTTATTTTCGCTTAATCCTGATACCGGTTAAAGAGACACCAGCGGGTAAATTTAGCTGCGAAAAATATCAAAATCCAGTTATACAAAGAAGATTTCTAGCGTGTTTTTATCAACTAAATGATTGAAAGTCACAAGAAACCTTCAAAATCGAGCAAAAAATGCCAAAGGGTGAAAGCGACAATTGCACTCCTGTTTCGAAATGACAACAACGGCCTTTCAAGCGCTAAAGATGCATATCTAAACTATTTTAAACCTTTGATTAAAAACAAGGAGAGTTCTCGCAACAAAATAACGCAGTTCTGTACATAGTAAAAATAAGTTGAAAAAACAAACTGTCAAATAGTTTTCCGACCAAAAATGTACTAAATCACACTTTTTTTTTGCACAGAAAAGTTTTCTATTTGCATATTATTTGAGGTCAACTGTGTAAACTGATATTTGATAGTGAGAAGATTACGTAAGTAGGGGAGTAAATTCATATACCTCCTGTCAACCAAGATGTTATGTGCATTGGATCTTTCCCCTCAACATTACAAGAAGGGCAGGAAAGACAGTTTTAAAGCTATCACACATTTTCTGTGATATCTTTAAATGAATGTAAATATTCAAAAGCTTTCTCTTTAGGTTGCATTAAACCTCCGTTACAAAATCTATCTGTCTGCTAAATTGTCGTGCCTCATCGAGTAAATAAGAAACTTCACGCCAAACTAAACTCTACGATGCAGACTTTCCACCGACATCACTGGTTACAAGGAAGATATTTTACGAAATACTTAATCTACAGTGTGTTCTAAATCTTCATTTTTAACAAGGACACTTCAAATCAACGCAGTTCACAACCACACAATGCGTTTCTTTTTTTTTTTTATTATTATTATTATTATTATTCCAATCACGCTGTTGCTTTCGATTATATTAATGAATTCGGCGATGCACACTTTTGCAGGGTGATTGAAATCTTTACGCTCAAACTGCATCAATAAGTTTGGAAGTGTTCGAAAACTTTTCGCACTTGTTTTCGGATAATCGGGTGTTGTTAGCCCCTGGAACAAAGGGAAGAGATAATTTCCCAAGCCGAAATATCTTTGCCAAAATTTGCCTTTATAATTAGGCCACCGATACTTTTGCCTTGGGAGTGATTTCTATGGAAGCTTGTAATATATCATGACAGTGACTATATCCTTGTTACAGAGAGTTACTTGCGAGAAATTGATTTTGAGCTACATATCTCGAATTATTTAGGTGCGTCAACACGTCTGGAATTTGATTAGGCTCTCAATTATTCCTAATTCCGTTAATTAATTTTACGATATTGGTTGGATTTATTTTAGAGGAAAAACAAGATTTTACCGTGTTACACCAAGCAATGTTTTTTCAGACAAGAACATCGACATGCATACACAAGGAAGTTTTTACTAAAAGAATAAGAAATATGTAAGGGATTGGTTTAGAAACTTTAAAACTGTCCTCATATTTTGCATAAAACGTTATTTGCAACAAGGTTGGAGTGAAACCCAAAAAATGATAATTATCAAATCTTCTAGTATGCAAAGAGTTTATGTCATATTTGATACGCTTATATCTCTTATAACATACTGATAATCTGTTATGTATTATTTATTTATTATTAAGAATTCGTTATAATTCTGACAGTGCAACATTGTTTGGATTCAATTATGTAAGTAATCTTATTTGTTCAAGTTACTAGGGATCTCCGCTCCCTGCTCTCCATCGCTCATCAACCCCCGATGATTGCTACGCAATAATATTTAGTTCGTTTCTCGAACTATACCTTTCAACAATGAGGGGGAGGGGATTGCTTCACAATCCATCCCCACTTGGATCTCTGCTAGATTGATCCCGGACCTCTAGTACGACCTTAATTGAAGGTTCCCTTCTCTTCTAATTACGATATTTATCGCATGCTCCCGAGTAACGGAAAATTGCCTATTTTTTTGCGAGATGAGCGGATCCGTATATAAGCCGACCCCAGTACTTTAGCTTTAGAAAAAGTTCTAAAAATTCTCGGTTCATACACGGAAATATAGTGTAATAAAAACAAAATGTTTTAAAAAATGTAAAGAAGAAAACATCTCATTTCAACATTAAAAAAAAGGAAATATTTCAGCACAACTTATTGTTAAAATTCAGAGGAAATCTCATCATAATTTTAAATGTTTTAGCTTCTCCATGTTGTTTGTTGTAATAGTACTGCTTAATATTTTCATATTCGACTGTTACTATGGAAACGGCGACCGAATTTGCCGGTTCTTCTAAAACATTGTGTAAACTCTCTAGCGCGTGCTCTCAAATTTTATGAATGAATAAATTAAAAAAATATAGCTGTGTTTATCGTCTGTGCGTATTCATTAGCACATTGAACCACAAGACTCGCTATCAAGTGACTCGCTATTACCGATCACAAAGCGAATAAACGTGAAAAAGATTGCAAATTTTTTTTTTATAGTAGATAGAAAGACACATCTAGTAGTAGTAATACTTTGAAAACAGGAGAATACATAGGAGAAAAAGATAACGATTGCCTTAGTTGAATTGATGTCTCTTTATAAGAAACTTCCAATTAGAAATATTTCAAGTGGTTTAGTCATTTCTTATCACGACAATCATTTTAGGTTTAGGGATTTCTTTCGAGTGATTTGATTACTCAGATTAAAAATTTCCATTCCTTTGAAGCAAAAATATCGCTGAAATATACACTTAAATGTAGAATATTTATTTTCAAATTGTTAGAAAGTGTATTCAAAGTGAGAAATAAAAATATCACTAAGATTAACTTTACAGTTCTAAAAAATAGCATTTATAACTCGGGTTTATAAAGAAGTCACCAACACAACAAGTAAAATTATTTACGACATAAAGTTTAAGTTTTTACAACTTTTTACAAAAAAGTATTATTTTTATATTTAACTAAAGAAGAGAAGGAAAACAAAATTTTATGTTCCGAAGCAAAGGGATCATACAAAAGTTAAGTGTTGTAGTGATAATATCACTACAACACCTTTTGTTGAACATCTATAGGTGATATAGCCATTAATTCCGATAAGTTCCATTATAACACTTGTACTGGTGCATGGGGACTTTTTTTTACTGTTTTTCGGTGTTTCTCAAAGAAAAGAATAGCTATAAAAATGTGTCAAGTATAAGTTTAAATAAACCTTTTTCGTTTTTTGTTTTTTAGTATGACCTAAAATGAACTACTTGTATTTTTCTTTAAATGAATAATTAATGCTAGCGTAACTGAATACGTAATTAAATGAATAATTAATGCTAGTAACCTCGAGCACTTCACAGATGCAACGTGGTTTCATTTGTTAAAAAGACCTGCAACTAACAAAGGGTTTAGAACTTTGTCATCACTATATATATAAGTATGTTTCTATAATCTACGACAATACAAATATCATCCCTTAGGACTGATTCTGTACAGTGTCAAATTTTGCAAAAGCACCTGTGCTGTTGCTTTTAAATATTAATATTAAGGCATGAATTCAATGCTAAGTCTATTACGTAGTAGCATGGTTGGACAGGAAAGACTTCAAGAAGTAGAATTACATTAAAATGTATATTCTATTCAAAAAAATTTAATTGAATTAAAGATGAGGAAAACAACAAACATGTGCTTCTACCCAACAATCATAAAATTCAGGTCGTAATGTTTGGATTCAGAAGATGTTTGTGTACAGAGATTTACTACCCGAAAAGAATATAATAATCAGAAAGTCTTTTAAAGGAAATCATATAAATTCGTCTTTTTGATTAAAAATAGTGTACACATTAAAATACTCGTTTTGCTGACTTAGTCAAATTCAAATTAAAAAAAGTCGAAAGCAAAATTATAATACTCATTTTAATAATGATATCATTAAATTCTGTTCTAAACAACGAAAAACTCATTTGGTATTGGATAATTCATTGCAGAATAAATGAATTCAAACACGTTTTATGAATATTCATTAAAACTCAAAATTCGGGGGTTCTTTGAATAAGCAAAGCAGTTATGTTTTGATTGCGACGTTTATCTTTTTTATATTCTTTTAACGTTTTTTCTACATTTTCTACTGGAAGTGTTTAATCAAAGGAAATGGCCTCAATTATAATTAAACATTCGAGCACTATTCTGAAATTTCAAATATTAGGACAGTTTAATTTTATTTATCGTACAATTTGTTTCGTTCTTGGCCATGAATAAAACATTCGTTTTATTGTTTAAGACATTCATGGAAAAGTAGGATTTCTTAGAATACTCTTTATCGCCTTGAATAAAAGTATTTGGGATGTTAAAATTAGACATTTTTGTCAAAAGTCATCGATTAATGGTCAAAATTATGTAATAATTTAGAAGCAATTCATCATTCTTTTCGATGAATTGTGTAATTCATTTTTGTCATGTCTGTGCCTTTGCAGATTTTTCTCAAAATCAATGACTAGAAATGAAATCCATTTCTCTGACATTACTGCAATAATTAACTGCGGAGACATTTATATGCTCGCTTTTTATTAAAATTATGCAATCTGTCTGATTCAAGATTAGAATACACTAATCATTTCGCCTTATTATAAATTAAATGTTTGTAAATAATAATAAAATTGATTGGGAACATGTTATTTTTGTAACACTTTCCAAATAATTAAAGAGCTAGAGACTCAAATATATTTAGAATGTTTCAGAGCGCTTCATGATGTTTCTATTTGAACATTTTAAGTTTCCGATGAATTTGTTTCATAATTAGCTACGTCAGAAATTCGTTTAATTAAATAATTTACTACAATATATACACTACCCTACAATAATGGACCGAACAACAAGATGTGATGGTATAAGGGAAATAATACATGCTTTAATAGAAGGATGGAGTCTGCAGGTTTTGTTGGATGGGATGATGTTTGGTTTGTGTGCGGCAACACATCCGTGGATATTGAGGGCGTGCAGTTCTTTCCACAAAGTATTGGGGTGCACCGTAACTCCTGTTGTCTGTTGAAACTCACTGTTGATGATTTGGAGTGGTTTCTTGCTGTTCTTACGAACCTCACGCTTCCGTACACGCCGATCCCGTTCGGTCAGTTTAAGTGGACGGCCAACGTGTGCAGTTCGTGTCCCAACTCCCGCAGTCTTCCACTTCTTCACGACGTCACCAACTTTGACCGTGGCTGTGTGATAATTCTACCGACATTGCGCGAATAGACTTGCCTGTGACAACCAACTATAACACCTCTTTCAAAGTCACAAAGCTCCTTTCGTTTCGACACATTGTCACAATTTCACACGGGACTAATGACGTTACCACTTCGCGTGTCGTATTTAACCTTAACAGGTCACGTGCGTGCACTGGATTTGCATAAAATCCGACTGTATGTCGGATTTTATGCAAATCTGCTGGCGTCCGTTCCATTATTGTAGGGTAGAGTAAATATCGATTTGGAAAGGAAATTCATTACTCCACGCAGTTAAATTACTACTTTTAATGCCAAAATATATCATGGATCAAATTAAACCGGGCACCGAAGTGATATTAATTAAAATTGCTGTAAACTCTGGACATCTCAATTAGAAAAAGGTCTCCCTAAAAGTTTTTCACTAAATAAAAAATTATATTTATTGTATTTCAATGGTAGCATATTCAAAATTATTTATATTTTCTATTTCACTTAGATTTTAAAAAGGCATTTCTGATTACTGTGAAAGTTTTTACCTTTTTTTTTGAAAATTTTCATCAGCAAGTTTTGGAACGCTAAACAATCTTTTCCTTGTATCATTCTTACGATCCAACGTTTATTGACATTGATGAAAGGTATTCACTTCACTTGCCTTTGTCGTTCTTTCTATTTTACCTTTTTTTTTTAAGTAATAATTTTAAATATAGTAGCTAGCTTTACATAAACAATTTTGTTTGCATTTCGAAAATAAAGTGCCCAGATTTAAAATGGAATGCAACAAACGTAAGAGTGCATGAATGCTGGTATCGTGGCCTACCGTTTACGAAGACCTAAAAATAGGTCTAAATATTTAATAAACAATTCATTGTAATAAAATTTAAGTTCTTATAAGCGATGTCCTACGAATCTCTATTAAACAAAACAAAGTAACTTACATCACACAACAAACTGCAAAATAAGAGTAAACTGATATTTTCTCTTGAAAATAGTGTTTAAAGTTGTGAATTTCTTTTTCCCAATTTCACTCTGATGTCCGGTTTATACTTTGACTCACTGCAGTTTCTTCTCTTTCGTATCCTCGTAAATATAAATTATTACGAAATTGTGAATGCTTTTTCTTCTCGTGGCACGTATAATCTGAACACTAAAATTATGTAACATATCAAATTTTCGGTTATCTGATTAAAAAAAAATACGTATAACTTTTATTTATTTACAAAGAAGTAGTAATTGTATACTCTTTTTAAATGGCTTTTGAAAATTTTTTTAGCGATTTATTTATGGTACCTAAAAAAGTAGCACTTAAACTCATTTATATAGGCAAAATTTGTAATTATTTGAGAACACACTTCAAAAACTCAAAAGAAACCATTAATCTAAAATGTTAAAGTAAGGGATTGCTGCAAATATATGGAAACTCTTACATAAGTGTTTCACCATTCGTGACGCATTCCAATGTGCCTCGGTACACAGATCTAGACACATTTAACGCCCAAATGGTTTCCATAAAATATCTCGTCTATCAAAAGATCTGACCAATTTTGCTAATGACGAGATATCTCGTCCTTTAAAGTCTGCTAGTTGTTTTGCTAATGACGTCAAGATAACTACCAAGAATGTTAATAGATAAAACTACATTATACGAATTTGATCACTAGATACCTCATACACATTTTTCTCGAAAAAACAGTTCAACTAAATTTGTGGACGCCCCACATTGTTTAATCCAGAGAGACACCACCATCAAAAATTCCTCGTCCCCTTATAAAGCTACGATCATCTCAGGAATATACAGCCATGGGTTCAAAAGAGGTCTCTTGCTATGAAAAACTCGCCCAATCCAATTTGCTGTGCATTTATTTAGAAACAACAGAGGAGAGGAAATCTTAATTTGTGAATTTATTCTTATCCTCATTTCATTTTTCTCATGCTTGCGCATGGAATTTTTCACCATCGCTGGCTTTTTAAGTTTATCAATAATTTCTTGTTCCAAGGGAAGCTGGAACATTCTGCTCTCGTAAATAATTCCCTTCGCTAAATGATATGGAGTCGCGTTGTTGCCAAATTGAAAGCGCCAAGTTATAAAATGGTTAAGCGGTTAAGCTGTGGCACTTTAGCGGCATGGAATAAAGTTTAGTCACACGCGATTAATCTTTGGGGGTCTTTTCCATTATAGTAGAGAGCTTTGTCCTGTTTTGGGATGCAAAATAAATGTATCGTGTTTGTTTTGTTTGTTTAAATCCATTAGACCTCCTTGACTAAATTATAACAGGGTTATATACTCACACGGAATGAAAAATAATCGTTTATAATTCCATGACCCTTTTTTTTTATTTGTCTTCTATTAACCTAATATTTAAGAGGAAAGCTTTATCAATAAATACCTAAGCATTGCTTGTGCAGTAAAAACTTGAAAACTAGAGTTTTAAGATATAAAAAAATGGAATTATAGCAATTACAGATGTAGGGAATTGAATTTGTTATACTGTATACAGTTTTTAGTACATTTTTTCTAAAACATGTATTTTAAAAAGAAATCCTTCTAAACATTTAAGTACCCTGCTAGTCAAGCTTGTAAAACTTATTTTGAAGTATACTAAAATGTTTGTAAGACTCTTTCATGTATATACTTTATTATATATATTTCATGTATTACTTTTTACGCTTACGATGATATTTGTATTTGGAGTTTTTTCCCTTTATTTGTAATTTTGTGTTTTAGGATATTGTTTTGAATTTTGGTAGTTTTTACAGTTTTCAGGCATTTTTTTTTGGGGGGGGGGGGGTAGAGAGATGGTTTTGCCTCTTTCTGCAGTTCTTTATCCCAAATTAAGTTTTTATGTAGATTATGTCTCTAAACCATAATACTCAAAACCAGAATTTCAAATGAACTAAGTCTATAAAATAGTTACTCATAGTGGCAATTTCGTTCAAGTTTTTTGGTGTAATACTTTAAGGAAAAGAAATACTAATTAACCATTTTTGAAATGTATTTTGATAGGGATGATTATGTACTATGTTTCTCTCTCTCTTTCTCTCTCTCTCGCTCTCTCTCTCTCTCTCTCTCTCTCTCGCTCGCTCTCTCTCTCTCTCAGTGTGGTTTTATTGTGTATTTTATTCATAATGAATTTTATTTTAGTTTGTAAATTATCTAAGTTTGAACTTGTTTAATAAGGGTTTGCAAGCTATTTCAGGAAATTTCTCTTTTGAAAATTAAGGATATCATTTTATTTCTCACATTATAAAGACATTTAAAAACTTTTTGAAGCATTTTTAGAAATTGTTAGATCATATATATAAAGAGGTCTTAATAATTCCTAATCGTGTAACAGCTACGGGATAGGAAGTTGAGTTAAATAAATTCTTTGATCAAAATTGTAATCTATGTATTTTCTGTTTTACTTACAAGATGATAAGATTAAATGGTCACTAGAACTAGCCGTGTTAATTTTATATTTAAAAATGGTGTTACAGTGATAAGATTTAGTTTACTTATTTCTGTTTACTTTTATAATATTATATTAAAATTTACTTCATTTATTAATTATTTAATTAATTGCTTTAGAATTTTAATTTTACACTTACAATAGAAGTTCAACTAGTTATAAAGTCCAAGGTTTAAAGAAAATCTAATTTGTTACAAAGAAGTAACAAATACAATGAAACGATGTCGACGAATTGACATTCATACCAAAAATTCCACTATACTTTTGAAGATTTATGAAATCGATTTTCATGATACCACATACAAACCTTGAATACTTTTTGATACTAAGCAACTCTAACGTTTCAATAACCAATCTGCATTACTCAATACGCTAATTTCTTTTAAAGGTTTATAACATAGATTTACACGGGGTCTATAAACAAACCTTAAAAACGTTTCTGTGCCAAACAAGGCTAACTAATCTGTAACCAATCTGAATTATTCTACGCGCTAATTTATTTTGAAGTTTTATAACACTGATTTGCATGGGCCCTTTGAACAAACTTTCAATATAAGTATTAATGCCAAACTAATCCAAGCAAGATATTTAGTACTCTTTATTTAGACCGTACTCAATGCAAGAACTACTAAAATTGCATTTGCCTTTTTTTGATTTCATATGCATAGCATTTCATATGCATACATTATTATGATATTAATCTTTTTTACTGATCTGACATCCAATCTATATTATTTCTGGAACCCTTTCCATAAATCGCAAGGAGGCTTTTCGTTTCACCTTGCGGCCACTCCTCTTTAGACTCGATTGGATTTCCTTAAAAGTATAGATACAGATAGGATTTCTTTTTGGGATTGTGAAGGTAATTCATTTATCAGTCATTCAGATAAGACAATCTTTTCCAATCAAGTTTCTGTAATAGTAAACCTATGCTTTTTGGAAATCCCGTTTCACAGAAATTAGATTGTGGGCAATCCAGCTATTGCGCTTCCTTTGTTGCTGCATGCTGTTCTGAATAAGTTTCGATTCAAAGGGATTATTATTAAAGCATAAAACGTTATTTGAAACGAGAATGAAGAACAAAGAATGCATATTGCAAGCTGATACTTCAATGATACTAAATAAATATTTTCGCATATAGAAGACAGTCCTGAAATTCTCAATTTACTAAAAAGCGTATTTTATTTGACAAAAGGATGGGTTTTAGATAAAATTGTGCTATTTGTGCCGACCGGAAGTACAGTGAATATTAAGCTAACCTTTACAAATTTCGCATACCAAGAGGTCTTTGACTCTATGAGAGAAATTTTTAGTGTAAACATAAACTATCGGACAAAAAATATATCAGGTAGCCAAAAGGACTATGCTGCCTTTTCTTTAGGAAGTTTTAAAAAGCACTTGATTTATTTCAGAAATTTACTTGTTGAAACGTCGTTTCGTCATTTCTATGAAACATTTTTTTAAGTTCTTGACACGTTAAGGCGGAAGTTATAGTTAACTTCAAATATTGGCTATTAATAAGGCGTCTTCCAAAGTGGGGTGCATCTTTCAGCTGGATCAAAAATTATTTTGTACCACCTTCGGTACTTTTAGTTACAGCATTGCTTCCAAATGCAATGTCTATTTTACGGCATGGCTCTGCAGTATTTGTACCAAATTTGGTTTCATACGACGGACTCGATCAAATAACGTAAGGTTAAACAGGCATTTCAAATACGTCGTAATTCATCGAAGCACAAATAAAACGCAATGAAACTTTCCTGAATGTAAGACTCATAATCGAATTTCACTATTCACTCGAAGATGTGTACTATTTAAGTGCATTTGTGATAGTAATCAGATACTGTCGTGATCTTTACCAAAAAGCGGCAAATCTGTTTTGGGTCCCTGATACTTCCGGTTAATATCTAGTTTGGGTTTATCACCGTTTCATCGAGGTGTTAGGCCTTAATTTGTACCTACCTCCCATATCACATGAGAATCAGCTATATATTTTTTTATGTTTCCGACGGACTGCGTCGAAAGAACTTTCATGCTATCTCAAGTAGGTAAAGATCTAGTAAATGTGAGCTAACTTCATTTCCTAAGGGAAGATGGAAGTAAGATAAGTTTATCATTGTTCAAAGAAGCGGGAAATGGTTTGATCACAAAGGTGTACTTTTCTTTAATCTAAAAAATCGTCTTTCGGTTCGTCCCAGAAAAGATGAAAAGGATAAACTGATTGAGTGCATTAGACAATTTATCAGTCTTTAAGAAAAGAGTCAATCCAAAACATAGTACCGTATTTCCAACGTCAATAGCTTTTATCTCCTCAGGAATCTGTTTCTTGTACCTGTGGTAGTATGGTATGGAAAGGAGCTTTAAGAGAAGAATATTGATTAAACTCGTATAAGATACAAAATAATATGATATTCTATTAGACATGTGTACTGCTGAACCAATATACTTCTTTCCATCAAATTGGTCTTTCAACCTTTTGTCCGGATAGTGTGTAATTTCGTTAACTTGCGTAGCACAGAAATTACCCCTGTTTCCAATATGACAAATGGTAACATATAAATCTCGATAAATCAGCCAGTCTACTCTAAAGAATCTTTATTGTCTGCGGAACAATTTTTATCGCCGAAGAATGGGAGTTGCTGGTTTCTCGATCGAAAAGTTCCTAGTTTTAATACAGGGTAAAGTATGGATGTTCGGCCATCTTGAATATATGTGGCCTCTCTATAAACGGGTTGCGCCTAGAATGTGTAGTGTAACTTAAACCCTACCCCCTGGAGCACCAGTAACGCAAAGTGGTACACAAATACAACATTGTAGTACAATGATAAAAAATGTTCAATTAATCGGACGAGTATTAGAAGATAATTATGATTTTGACTGGCCATACTTTCGGTTCTCCTGTTCCATTTCAAAAACCTCCAGACTTGACAATTACTTGAAATTCCTTTTTAAGCTCAAATCAACGACTGAAAACAGAGCACTCGAGTTCCGAACTCAATGTGCGAACAAGATTACGAGGCGGAATGGAAAGTTCACCCGATTCTCCACCTTAGCGAACCCGAAAAACAAATGCATCAAAAACGCATACTCCCTCCCCGAAAGAATTTCAAAGAGGGGGGGGGCGTGCACTGCAAGAACGAACTAAGTGAAAAGTCAACCGAAGCGGGAAAAACCCAGAAACAAAATCACCCCCAACACCTTCTTCATTCGAAGTCGCCACGCACATCACGTACCTCACGGGCATAACACACGCGCGCAGATAAAGAGATAAAACGCAACGCCCGATCCTTTCACGTTAATATTCCCGACCATTTGATTTGCCATCGTGTCTATCCTCCCGCGCCCGATTCCTTTAACACTCCCTTTTCCCATAAACAGGAGCAGCTCCGGGCATATAAAGAATTAAAGCACTCTCTCTTTTCCTGGAATAACTTCCGGTTTAAGGAAAAGGAATAATCCCCCAGGAACCACGACCGGTCTTTGATGTCGCGGATCCTTTGGGAAGTGTCAAGGAAGTCAAGTAATAGTGATTCCATTCCATATCGCTCTTTGCCGTTTGACTTTCAAGAAAGCGCCCCGCCAACACTATGCATAATGGATACGCGCGTCCTTCCGATGGCACCACATGTGCCACTAGTGTGTGAGTGTGTGTGCCACTAGTGTGTGTCCGTCGACATCACTTCCCCGAGACTTTGCCGGGAATGTTTCGTGCCGGGGACCGGGGTTGCCGGGTTTTCGTTGGTGACAGGTTTTGGCAACGGCTCCGGCGGAAAGGTCGCCAAGAGGCTAGTGACTGACAGTTGGGACATAATCGCTGGATGGCAGGCTTTGTTTGTCTCCTGCTCCGACGGTTCCTGGGAGTTTGGGTTGGAGGGATATGCTAATGGTGGGGGGATAGTGTCGCGATCCTCTGTGTCTCTTCTACTGTGAGTTTGCCAATGCGTTTTGGGGACAGTTCCTGTATCTTCGAGTACAAGAAGCGGTGTTATCTCCAAGCGAACGCTTCTAAGCACTAGACGCGCATTCAGAATTTCATTTTAGAGTGTATGAAATGCAATTTTTGGTCTAAATGGAATCTGGTTTCAGTTATATAATTTCTAAGTGCCTACTTTCATATTTTTAATTATTAGTCTAAAATTTTAAAGTTAGGAATTAATACAAACATGAAAAATCGGTTGATAAGAGCACTAGGGTAAAATAATCGATGTTTTTGGAACGATGTTTTATCAACATCGATGTTTTGCTGTCGATGTCGCATCCCTAATACTTGGTAGGCAACCTCCGGAAGCGTGTGGTTACAAAAATACGACGGACCATGGATTCTGTAGGCATTGAACACCATACATCCTGCAGAGTGGTCCACAATGCTGATACATTCCAAGGTTTTGGATTTCTGTGTTCCACAGCGCGCTGGCATGGCATCCTAGATGTGATCTAAAACTTTGTAACCTGGTGACTTAGATGGAAAAGGTAAGACCCGAAACCTAGATGAGTGTTCCTCCTACCAAAATTTACTGTACCTAGACTCGTGTTGTGGTGCATTGTCCTGTCGGAATAAGTCAAACCCATCAGAATGAAGGCAGTGCATGAACGGGTGTAACTCGTCAGAAAGGACACACATATAATGGTTACCTGTCTGAGACGTTTGTAGGCATTTTCCCATTATATACCAGCTAACCAAACTCTATGCCATCAAGAAGTCACCGCAAACCTGAACAATCATCTGTAGATATTTGGAATCATGATTTCGTGATTCTTTCTTTACACGCGAATCCTTACATCTGCCCTAAGCCGATGGAATGATATGTGTGTAGATTTGAAACACGAATCCTCAGACCAGACTACTCGATTACAGTCATGACATGTCCAGTGGCGGTGTTCCCGAGCTCAGACGAGCTGCATAGTTCGTCGAGTATTCATCAAGCATACTGGAGTTGGTCGTCAGCGCCTAAAGTTTACATCTCTGAAGGACCGTTGCACAGTGTTCGCGTTGAGGTTTGCTGAGGTGGCCTCAACATTGGAATCCGATGTTATGGGTGGTAGTAAATCGCACGCATCGCGTGAAACTATTCTTATAGTCCCACTGTGGTCATGTTATTTCTCTCTCCTCTCTATCTCTCTCTTCCTCTATCTCACTTTTACTCAGTCTTTTTACGACCATAACACTGTCTTAAGTTACAGGTTACACAGTTAAATCTTATTGTCAAGATACACACTTAACATGGAAATATGTGAAAATTTCAATTTGAAAAGAGCTTAAATCGTGATAACTTGCCATTCTCACAGCGGGAAGTAGTCTAGATGAATTCCTTATATATCTATCCCTTTATATATGCGCTGGCATACGCAACCAGTGAAGTCAGTAACTGACGTTGCTATGTGTTTTACATAAGCTCGTCTTTACCAGTGTTTTTGTTCTTGTTGGCACTTCAGTATGTACATGCGTAGTTTTAATTATTCAATGAGTTGGGACACCAGTAACTTCAACGTCCCCTCCCCTTCTGTCTCTAAAGGGTAAAGGAATAGAGATATGTAGAGCTTTTCTTTTCCACATTCTCTAATACAATATATTCATTCAATTGCGCATTTTTATTTTCCTCTGACATGATAATAAATTTTTTTAAAAACTGGGGCTGTGCCCCTCTAGTACAGTTAATGGGGATGCTTGAGGCTTCATTTGTCTCGCTTCCAGGGTCCTTGGTATACTATAATTCCAATACAATATTTAGTTGCCGTTTTTATTACCTTGAATAAAAACGAACTCAACAGCACACAAAAAATAAATTCCTTAATTATTTCATATTGATGCGGCGTAGAATTTTGGAGTATGGGAGTGCCAGCTCAGGTGTGACCTCGTCATTTGATACAAATTTGTATCTCTAATTATGAGGTGTTGTCCTGCGGTCTCTCCCTTCTAGATTGATCCCGAACCGTCACCAGTAGTCCGTTGTGTTGCACCGCGTTAATACAACTACCAACCTACCTACCATGATTCACTATTTTTTATCGTCAAAGCAGAAGATTGGAATTTCGTGTATTCAATTTTGTGGTGTAAATATTTGACTTGTTTGGGGGAAAGGAACAAGGCATTCTGAGCTTTAATTCGCCCTTTCCATTTTGCTCGCTCTCTGAAATGAATGATTTTTCTCTATAACGGATCCAATCCGTATTACTTATTGTAGTTTTCATAGCTCCATTCATTTAGCTAGTTCCTTCACCTGTTTGTCTGCGTGGCTACCCTGAATTCAACTCATCTCGTCTGCAAAAGCGTGAACTCGGGTGTTAGAAAATAGGAGGGTAAAACTCAGAAATGTCACTCAAACTGTCCATAGTTTCCATGCTCATTACAGCAACATTGTTCTATTTGCATGAGGTGACATCTTTGTATTTAGATTCTTTGTTTGCGAGAGGGGATGTTGTTTGTTGTGGTTTAAGCAAATTGTGAGGCAACCGTGAGAAGACACTTGACACCTCGTATCTCCCTCGTCACATGGTACCAAACGATTCGCATTGCAGGTAAGATACCAACCAGGACTGCTTTGCCGACTAATAACTAGGATCGAACAGGGAAAGGAAAATTCTGTAAAATTTTCTCATTTTCAACCCGGTAGAGTAATTGTGTGCATCAGTTGATGTTGTGTGCATTGTTGATACATGCAGTGAAACAAACTCTCCAGGGGAAGAGCAAGGTAAGTAGTTAATCAACATCACACAAAATGGAGAAAGCAAAACTTCATATGAAACCATAGTATCAAAAGTATTATCAAAATCACTTTTATATAAGTTGGTATTTTTTTTTGGGGGGGGGGGGTCTTTTTGCACTATTTATTCACGAACAAATAAGTTGTATTTAAATAAATTCATCGCGCGATAAATTATTTTTCTACGTGTGAATCGATATCTTTATGGACAGCAATAAAAGCATAGGTGAACGGTTTTCTTTTGACGTTGCTTTTAAAACTTCTAAAGATTCTCTCCAAAGAATTAAATAGACTCTGTTCACAAAACAACGGTGCACAAATTTTCAGTTTAAATCAGTGTAGTTCAGGATACGTGAAATGACAAGATATTAAATTTCCACCCTAAATGACCTATTGATCCAACTTTTATATAGGTCATTAAACAATTTGTCCTTTTACCCTGTTCTGTGGAAAGCATACGAATAATCGCACGCACTTGAATAATCTAGACTCGTTTTTAAAAAAAGTGAAGGAGCTAACCAATAAATAGTGTTTTAAAACCGCAAATGCAAACGGTACACAAAGTAGGGAACACAAAATTGTCTTATACACGCAGGGATTTATGCCCGCAAGCGCCATCTGGATTTGATAGAGAGCGCTATTCGGTACCACTGCAGTTGGCTAATTTGTACTGCCAATCCATTGCGTCGTAGCTGTCAGCGAAGGCTCGGATTACTGTTAGTGGGTGATCACAACTTTGAGCACCATCTATGAAACTACAGGGTGTCCTATAAGTTCCCGTACTCCAACTTTAAAAAAACTTATTGCCCGAGCTTTTTTTAATAATTGAATTTTATCGTCTGCTTATAGTTTTGTCGACTCTTTAATATTTATCGTTTGATTTTCTTCGCACTCAAGTTGTGCGATAATAAAGTTCCACGTCATTTTGTTCTTCATTGCAAGATTAATTTATCACGCATTCAGAGAATTGAGCTGTTTGAGGTTTATTTTGAATGTAAATCATATGAAAGATGTAAAGAATTGAGAGATTTTGGCGACATAAATATCCAAATAATGCAATACCGAGTAAAGATACGCTATATCAACTTATTCAACAATTTGTTGCATTATTAGAAGTGAATGAACGAGACTCTTGGTTCCAATAAGACGTTGCAACCTGCCATACAAGTTATGAAACCATGGGCATGCTTCAAGTTCTTTTTGGCGATCGACTCATCTCAAGAAACCATTGGCCACCTCGTTCCCTGATCTGCGCATCCCTGACTTTTTTTTTTATCCTGTGGGGATATTTAAAGAACAAAGTTTATGAAGATAATCACCAAACAATAGGTGATCTAAAAATTGTCATTACTTAAGGGATACAAGAAGTCACTCCCAGCATCTTGAAACGCGTTTCTAAAAATATGCGCAAACGACTTGAGCTTTGCCTCCTTGAAAAAGGCGGAAATTTTGAACATTTATTATAAATGTAAGTTCAAATTTTTTTCCTACGTTAGGTTAAAAGTGCTTTATACCATTGGCATAAAAATAATTGCTTTAAAGTTTGTTGTTTTTGTATAATAAATTCACGAATCGTCAGTACGGAACTTTTAGGACACCCTGTATTACTGGTCAATTGCAGTTAAATTGCACAATTAGGGTTAGTTAAAATATTGAGTAGATACTTGCTGTCTGTCATTTCAACACCAAGCACATCGTCACCAATATCGTTGCATTCTGTTATTCCCTACCTGCCCCGTAGGTTTGAGTTGAGTTTTGAAACACGCTGTGGAAATAAATCGAGTTAATTTGAAAAGAAGCATCACCACCTGACCTTTTAGAATTCAAAGTTAGCAACAGAAGAAAGGGTAAAACTCTTATTTAAACTCCAGATAAAGCGCCAAAGACGGCAACCCTCCTCGACTCACGTAGACCACTGCAGGTGACAAGCACTATGCTAAGCCTATAACTCAATCGTCTCCACGACTTCCTCCTTATTTACTCTTTTTTTACTCCTTTCTGCATTTATATATTTTCCTCGAGATCTGACCGGCGGCTTTTGGAGCCTAGCTACCTCGATTGACGCATGTATTATTCCATTTGTAACATTGCTTTCAAACATCACGCGTTACAGTACCGATACACGGGTGACTTCGTCTCACAGGGCAAAAAACGGGGTAAAAGCGAAGTGGAGGGGTAAAAAGGAGCGAGAGAGAGGGTCAAATATACAGGCGATCGATCATATTTTTAGCATGTGTGGCGATCTGGTGCGCGCTACGTGACGAACATTGAAAAATCTCGTAAGTGGGCTATCCGTTACCTGCGACTGTCGGCGACTGCCTCGGTATCGGGTGGTGTGCTGCGATGAAATTTATTCATTTTCGGGAGAAGTAGCTATCGGAACGGGGTCAGGAGAGAGGCACCGGAGAGTGAAATATCGGGAAAAGATATTTCATTCACTTTACTGGCGTGTAATGGGAAAGGAAAAAGCACCGATCCCCCTGGCCGCAGAAAGACAACATCGAGGCTCGCCTTTTTTCGTTGCGTACGAAAACAGATTTGACGAATGGGTGATGGAGGAAAAAATGTTTTATGAGAGGTTCGGTTGAGTGTTTCCACCTGGAAGACCACCTCGTCTGTCTTAAATTCCAATTCGGTGCGTGCTTTCTGCGCTGCGATCTTATTCGCTGCTTTTTCGTGGATGTTGACTCAATGCTCCGATCGAATCAAACATGTATTTAAAGCATGTGTGTCGCTGTAAAACATCCCTTTATTATAGATTATGGTGTCGGGGACATTTTTGGCTGCGTTTCTATGGATGTCTGATTCAGCATGCATCGAATCAGATTTAAATTTCGAGCATTTTCTCTTCATAAAACGTCCTTAATTATTAGTGATGGGAATTGGCCACTTTTTTATGGATATTTGATTCGATGCTCCGATCGGATCAGTTATAATTCCAGCTTTTTCTCTTGAGAAGACATCCGAAAGTATAACTGTGGGAATGTTTTGGTCAGTTTTTCATGGATTTTTGACTCATTGCTCTCATCAAATCAGACTTATATTTCTAGCATTTTCTCTTTATAAAACATCCTTAATTATTAGTGATGGGAATTGGCCATTTTTTTATGGATATTTGCTCCGATCGAATCAGTTATAATTCGAGCTTTTTCTCCTGAGAAGACATCCAAAATTATAGCTGAGGGAATATTTTTGGTCAGTTATCCATGGATGTTTGACTCATTGCTCCCATCAAATCAGACTTATATTTCTAGCATTTTCTCTTAATAAAGCATCCTTAATGATAATGGTGCCTACATTTTTAGCTACGTTCTCATGGATGTTTGACTCATTGCCCGCGTCGAATCGGATTGATATTTCGAGCATTTTCTCTTTATAAAACATCATAAGTTATAGTGTGACAATGGTTTTTCCAAGGTGTCTACTGGTCGCGAAAGTCCGAAAAAGTCGCATTTGAAACGCATAAAATGTTTTCTAACACAAGAAACATTACTGTAATTAGATTAATTAATGTTTTATTAAATATGTTATTTTCTAGAAATATCAAAGCATGATGGTTATTAATTTGTTTTTGCTCACGGACGTGACCATTTCACATATAATAAGGGATATTAATTTTTATAATAATAAGAGAAATAAAGTGTGTTGGAGAAACAAGATATTTGAATATTTATTTAATGTTATTTAATTGATCGAAAGTATCTGATTGAACGAAGATATCTTAAAATTATTTCTATACTTAAAATCACTAAGATGCGATAATTTTTATGCTTTCATAATCATTTGATTTAAAATGAGCTTAGTGACGAAATATAACATCTAGGCATAATTTTTTTTTATAAACATGATCGAGGTCATTATTTGGCACAAGAATTGAGCTTCGTACCCTTTCTGGCCCATCTTAATAAAACTCTGGCTAATGCTAATTTGCACTTAGAATGTAATAGTTTCGCTTCAAAAATAAATCACGGAATCCTTTATATGCATAGATAAGTTATATACATAGGTAAAACAACTCGGTGAAAATCCAGTCGACAATTAATATATGCTGTATGCATAAAAACTATGCATCTTCATGAAAAATTCAGGTAAATAGTGTTAAAATATAGGTTCTAATTTAAAGCCATAAAACAGTTTTATGTAAAAAAAATGGATCGATTTTGTTCTTGAACATAAAATTTTGGATATTGGAATGGTCAATTTCTAGGCTAAATAAAAAATAATGTATTGTAGTATATTTAAGCTATAAGGTATTTATTATAATACCTAGTTGTATTAAAAATAAAATTTAGCAGCCGTTTATATTTTTATGGACACTAAGGAATCGTAAATATGTAGCTTTTATACATATTGCCTAAAATGCAGAACAAGGCTTTATCTTCAAAATGATTACTTCTAGACCTGTTTTCAATCACAAAAATTCGTGTAAGATGGATAGTTAAAATAATTTGTATTCATCAACTGAAAACAAAACCCTCTTTTTATCTGCAAAAGTTGAAGAAAATCCTTCCTCCCAAATTTTCCCAAGTTTTAACTACTTTGTCTTTCGATGAAAAATTTAATTAAAACTCTAATACGTATTTTTTATGGATAGTCCCTGAATCTCTCTTGAAAATTGTTGATTTTTAAGCCGGAATAGTTAAATAATATGTCAAAATAATTTTATTCCAAAATATTTAAACTTTGATAAATAAAACTGAAACTTTTCGTTTTATAATTTGATAAATGTATAAATTTTTGACTAACTACTCTACGTTAAATTAATAAAAATGTTTTAAAACGAAACCGAAGTTTCTAACTGGCTTTGTTATGTTTTCATAAACACACGATATGTACTCATCCTCAGGGCTCTTCAGTTTTTCCAAGTCAAAGCTAAGAACATTTAAGACTCATAAGAACGAAACCAAAAGTATGTTGAAAATTGAATTAAACTATTCCTGACATCTCTATTTCTTTAAAGCACCTCTACTTTAGAAAAAACTACAGATTTCAAAAATTTTCTCTAAAGTCTAAGTGAATGAGAAATGAAAGTTAAGAGCGTGAAATGCTAGCTTACACCACACAAGGATTAAAATCGAACGATAGTAGGAGAGAGATATAAATGCGAAGTGTAGATAGAAGAATAATCTTATTTAATGGCTGATGTATCTTCTAAAATCCATCGACAATTCTCCTAGACACGTTCAAAAGGAAATACCACCCAGTATATACATCTTAAAGATGCCGAATAGTATCCCTGCATTTTTCGCTACTTACACTATAATCTAAAGACATGCCCAATAAAACCCAACAAATTATTTTAAACCCTCCTCTATCTTCAAACTTTAAACCGATTTGAAACGTTTATGCCATAATGATGGCAATGAATAAAGATTTGTAGCGCAAACGCGAACTAAATGCTCCCCAGAATTTACGAAGCGGCCGTTTGGACGGAAAAATTCCCCCCTGTAACCCATGCTATACGAATTATATATCACCCCTTAAATTCGGCTTTTCTCGATTCAAGATAGCCATTAATTAGATAATTGCCCCATATCCTGCGCGAAAGGGACGATTTAAAATAGTAAACCTCAATCTGGAGACATTCGTCTTTATGACGTCATAAAACTGGAGAGCCTTCTGGTGGTGCGAGCCTGGACTTTAAAAATGATGTTTGGGCATTCCGAGACACAAAACGATCTATAACTTTTAGTTATTTTCTTTCAATGGCCTCGCTCGAAATGATACAGTTTTGGTAATCATCTTTACCTTTTAGTTTTTTTTGATGCTGGACAATGTGCTTCCCTTCCCGTGGTTGGACTTTGAGGTTATTATTTTTTAGTTGATTCATATTCTTTGCCTTTGATGGTTGAAGACACAAAATGTAGCAAGGTAATGGATACTGGGGAAGGAAGATAAAAAATAAGTTAGGAGGAAGATCTTGTAAGGAATGGCTTCGGCGATTAAGCTTCTCGGAACATCGATATTGATCTCTATTTCCCAGACTGATTTTGGAAAAGGTTAATATTTTACTAAGTATTTTGCTCAATACAAAATGCAAATCTATAAATAGAATCCAAAATAAATTTAATATAATAATGACCAAGTAGGTATTTTACATTTAATGTGGCATATTTTATTTTCCCCCGTTTTGGGGTGTTTAAAATATGATGATTTTATAGATACTTCAAATTAAGATATTTTTTAATTTATAACAATTTAAAATAATAATTAACGTCTTCAAATATTTATTTGAAGACGAAAGCTTTGGCGTCTATTAGACAACTTTTAAGAATTACAGCTAAGTATAATCTTTTAATGGAAACAGGTGCAATAAGGGTAAAAGTTTTAAAATTTTTACGTCATGTAGGTTTGAGTTTAATGTTCCGCTATTGTAGAATACAGAAGGATTGATATCCAATTCTTAATCCACCTTAGAATTTGTGACAAAGTTAATGAACATCAACCTTACGTTTATTAAAAAAGTTTCCGTAACTTCACTTATTCCCTTTACACTTTAAAATAGAGTCGAATCATGATTATCCGAGGTAATGTTAACAGAGGCCACCTCTAATAACCAGAAAATCAGATAATACTGACATAGTAGCACAAAACAGTCCATACAAAGTACAGAAAGAGATATTAGATACATGCTACTATTTACTACTGCTAATGAAGATTCATAAAGCAAGGACTAAGAACAATCTATACTCGGAATTTAAGTCAATGTATTAATTTTACAATACATTAATTTTACAATAAATCTGGACGTCCACTTTAAAGCTCTCTTGAAAAGGTCCTGTCTTCTGTTTTGCAACACTTCCCATCGAACAAACTGCGTTGCTTCATGTTTCACATCAAGACATTTTTAATTGCATTTTACTTTTTCATGTTGATGATGAGATGTTTTAAACATATTTATTAATTTTTTCGTATTTTTGAAATATTTTTTAAGTTTTCCTGTTGATTACTTCAATGTTTTATCGTATTTTTAATGTTGGTGTTGTTATCTATTTTGATTGAATTTTACCTTGTCTTACAATTTGCGCATGTTATCCATTTTGTATCTTACGCCATAAAATTTGAATCAAAAAACTTTCTGCCCGTTAAATTAGATCAGTGAAGAACAAAACACACTCCGGCTCTAATCTTCATTTAGAGCTTTAAAACAAGCTGTGTCAAATTTGGCTCCGATAACACGGACATTTGCAGAACCGGAGTTTGAATGATCACATTGCAACTGCTGTTGAAATGTGAATTATTAAGAATTGTAGTAAAATATATAAAAATGAAGACACGCATCCGCCTGTTTAAGATACCGATTCCTTCAAACTTGCTTCATTTATTTGAAACCTTTCACCCAAATTTAAATATTGCATACAGGTTGGTTGATAACTGAATATACGTCGCAGTGGAGTCACTCAGCGAGGTATTGACGCCGATCCGAAATTTTGATCCACAGTCGGATGGCGAGGCCAACAACTGAGCTGGCACCCCACTCTCCAAAACGAGTACATTTGAGGCCACGGCAAATTGAGCGTGCTCCAGCCACTAGGAACATTACGGTTTTGGGTTGGATTGAGTTTCGAACTCGCAAACTTCCGGTCGTTAATTCGCGATTCTATCAACTGTGTGACCTCGGCCCTTGTATATAATAAAATATTTCAGCAAATTATCCATCTTTTTACTTACATTATTACATCTTACTTATTTTCCTTATTATTCCGATTATCGTTGTGAAAGGTAAATAGGTAAGTAGATAAATTTACGTCACTCTGTAACAAACATCGGGCTATCGACGATGTTCCGGCATTAATCCCGAAGAGAAAGATCAGAGAACAGCACGGCGTAATTTTCATCCGCGAGCAGATGATGTTCATTACTAAAGCCACTTACGATTGAATATTTCAACAGTTTATGTTTCAATCCAGTCTGCGTCTTCTACCACTTAAATGGTATTTCGACTCAGTAATTAAGGTTTAATGGGTATAGTGACATTTTGTCTGCCAATCTCTTTCGGATATGCTAGAACGACTCTCCGGGCTGCATCTCATGAGACTCCAGGCAAGTTGTTTTCATTGATGATTGGAACTTGTACTGAGAATTTAAAGATTTTAACGGACATATCAAAGGTACTGGAGATCCCTTGAGCTAATGGCATCAAAGCCAAACGCATCCACTTGTTAGCCAATTTGAACTAACAAATGGACAAACAAACGCATCCTTGTTAGTAAACCATTTGACAGCAACATTCAAACCTTCCAAATGGATCATCACCATCCAATTTCGATTCACCAATTGCTGTCAGCTAGCTTGCTCAGTATTTTCATGAGTTCCAAATACCAGACTTTAATTTCCTTTCTAAAATCAAAACTATGCATACATGAGAATACTTGGTGAAATTTATGTTGCCTCCCTAAGTTATTTTAATTGATAGATATGACAACTATTTCCTGATATGTTTCATTTTTTTAGCGTATGATAGTAATGGCATCAAAGCCAAACGCATCCACTTGTTAGCCAATTTGAACTAACAAATGGACAAACAAACGCATCCTTGTTAGTAAACCATTTGACAACAACATTCAAACCTTCCAAATGGATCATCACCATCCAATTTCGATTCACCAATTGCTGTCAGCTAGCTTGCTCAGTATTTTCATGAGTTCCAAATACCAGACTTTAATTTCCTTTCTAAAATCAAAACTATGCATACATGAGAATACTTGGTGAAATTTGTGTTGCCTCCCTAAGTTATTTTAATTGATAGATATGACAACTATTTCCTGATATGTTTCATTTTTTTAGCGTATGATAGTAATGGCATCAAAGCCAAACGCATCCACTTGTTAGCCAATTTGAACTAACAAATGGACAAACAAACGCATCCTTGTTAGTAAACCATTTGACAGCAACATTCAAACCTTCCAAATGGATCATCACCATCCAATTTCGATTCACCAATTGCTGTCAGCTAGCTTGCTCAGTATTTTCATGAGTTCCAAATACCAGACTTTAATTTCCTTTCTAAAATCAAAACTATGCATACATGAGAATACTTGGTGAAATTTATGTTGCCTCCCTAAGTTATTTTAATTGATAGATATGACAACTATTTCCTGATATGTTTCATTTTTTTAGCGTATGATAGTAATGGCATCAAAGCCAAACGCATCCACTTGTTAGCCAATTTGAACTAACAAATGGACAAACAAACGCATCCTTGTTAGTAAACCATTTGACAGCAACATTCAAACCTTCCAAATGGATCATCACCATCCAATTTCGATTCACCAATTGCTGTCAGCTAGCTTGCTCAGTATTTTCATGAGTTCCAAATACCAGACTTTAATTTCCTTTCTAAAATCAAAACTATGCGTACATGAGAATACTTGGTGAAATTTGTGTTGCCTCCCTAAGTTATTTTAATTGATAGATATGACAACTATTTCCTGATATGTTTCATTTTTTTAGCGTATGATAGTAGTGGCATCAAAGCCAAACGCATCCACTTGTTAGCCAATTTGAACTAACAAATGGACAAACAAACGCATCCTTGTTAGTAAACCATTTGACAGCAACATTCAAACCTTCCAAATGGATCATCACCATCCAATTTCGATTCACCAATTGCTGTCAGCTAGCTTGCTCAGTATTTTCATGAGTTCCAAATACCAGACTTTAATTTCCTTTCTAAAATCAAAACTGTGCATACATGAGAATACTTGGTGAAATTTATGTTGCCTCCCTAAGTTATTTTAATTGATAGATATGACAACTATTTCCTGATATGTTTCATTTTTTTAGCGTATGATAGTAATGGCATCAAAGCCAAACGCATCCACTTGTTAGCCAATTTGAACTAACAAATGGACAAACAAACGCATCCTTGTTAGTAAACCATTTGACAGCAACATTCAAACCTTCCAAATGGATCATCACCATCCAATTTCGATTCACCAATTGCTGTCAGCTAGCTTGCTCAGTATTTTCATGAGTTCCAAATACCAGACTTTAATTTCCTTTCTAAAATCAAAACTATGCATACATGAGAATACTTGGTGAAATTTATGTTGCCTCCCTAAGTTATTTTAATTGATAGATATGACAACTATTTCCTGATATGTTTCATTTTTTTAGCGTATGATAGTAAGATAATAACTAAACTCACACATCGAATGGCATAATTCTGTGATTGACTCTGATTCAAAAATATGTTTTTCAAACCCTGAATTCAGTGTTTTCTTTCATCGTGCTTTAAAGTTTTTATTTGAAGGACACGAGTATAAAAATATACAAACTGATGTAAGGAAAACACTTCCACCTTTCAATTTAGTTACTTCGTTTTGTAGCTGGAGGCTACTGCTAGTCTTGGTTAATACTAATTTTTAAATATTCTGGAGTGATTGAACCCAACGATATACACTATATGGACAAAAGTTTGGATACTGTGGAAATTTGGAGGAGAATCCATCTTAGTGTGAGTTGTTTTTCTAGTTAGGACTCGGCCCATTGCTTTATGTACCTGGCTCCATGAACGCTGACTTGTACCTCGACGTTTTGGGTAATTCGGCCTTGCCTACATTATGGCAATACTACGGCGATGATGGTTGTTTCTTCCAACAGGATCGATCTCCATGTCATACTGCAAAACATGCACTGGCTCCATCTCAATCCGATGGAGCCTTTGTGAGACGAACTGAACGACGAGTACGTCACCGCCATGCACGCCCATCTTCGCAACAATCTCTTCTCATAGCCTTGCAAGAGCCATGGAGAGCTATTCCTTTCCAGACTTCCCTTCCAGGGAACTTTTGGAAAATATTTCTCTACGCGTAGCAGCTGTAATACAAGCAAAAGGAGGGCCTACCCGTTATTAAATATAATAATAAAGCTCTTTTTCTGAAAAACATGCAATATCCAAATGCCTTTGTTCATATAGTGTATGACAAATTACAGAAAAAATACTCACTACCGACCACCGTGTAATAAATAACAAAAGACATGTTTAAGCCCAACGTACAAAACATTCTCGCAAAGGAAACTGTCCCGAAAATGATATATTCACGTGCTTCTGATAATGGCTTACCTCACTGGGTTGAACGTTCCGAATAAATTGCCCTAAGTTCAGGGATCTTTACCATAATGAGAGGCTTCGAAATACCTGGAATTTTGGAAAAAAAATTGAATGCATAAAAATAAAAATAAAAGGGAATATCCCTTTTCCGAGCAAAGTATATGTGTTGTCGTTTTCTATAGAAAATCTCCGGTCAGGCTTGAGTGCTTGCTTTTAATGGCCTACTTCCTTGCCTATCTCACCGCAGGATACAGCTAACGAGGGATGGGCTTCAAATTGATTGCTGAAGGGTCCGTTTGTTGTTGCTTATTTATTTATATATCTGTTTACCTGCATGGCGTTCGGCGTTTAGTAAAGCCTTTTGTGATTCGTTCGCGCTCTGCTGAACTACAAAGACCTCAGTGGAGTCGGGAGTGTTGCAGGAACCTTTCAACCTTTCTCGACTGCGTATTCGATTCCCTTGTTGGAGTTTGTTTTTTGTAGCAAACCATGTTTGTGAGCACGTTGTGGGGAAAGTTATATTTGAATAAACATGTTTTCTTTTATCTCCTTCGGTGGGTACGCGTTTCTCCTGATGGAAACGTTAACAATTTTTATGTAATCATTTGTTAGGTATGGAAAGACTTCTGGGAAACACTGCTGGGTACTCATTTTTAAAACTGCAGTTTATGCGAACTGCAAAATTTGTGTTAAGTGTGGTTGCTTTATTTGAATTCTTCTTAATCTCTTTTTTTATTCGGAGTTTCCCTTTGTCGGCAAAGCGGTACTTTTTGCAAGCTGCTGATGTGAAGCATTTTATTTATCCATTTTGGATTGCATTCTTTTTTTGAAATTTTCATTGATTTAGTATAGTATTTTGTTCATCCATTCTATCTTTTGCTTTCTCTTTACTTTTTTTGTATAAATGCTGAAAAATTGAATTGTTATGAATCGACTAAAATTTGATAAATTGTCGTTTAATAATTTATATTCTGCTAAACTTTCACGGTTGGTATTTCGAGCTGCTTAGTTCTTCGTGCTATACTTTCCGTTCGCTTAAACAATGGTGTCCAAATTGCTTTTTCTCAGCTGAAAACTGCCTTTGCGTATAGGTGTTAATGAAATTGACAAAAATTATTGAATAGATATTTTCAGTTTCTTTAAGAATGTGCCATTGGATCTTTAATCCACATTATTTTTCTCGTTCATAGTCCCTCCCCATATCTCACTATGGCAGGATGTCCATTGAGCTGAATGAGAAATGTACGTTTGTAGCGAAACTCCTGATAGTGCTAATAAATACAGAAACATCACTTAACATTCCATCTGAAGCTAGCTAGTAAGCAACTTCGGAGGCTAAATTACACTTCTACATTCAGGAATCTTTGATCATCGGACCAGCTGAAATTGCTTTTCCCCTTTTCTAATGCCTTAGTCTTAGTTTAGCAATGACTAGACTACAAGAGCCTTTTGTCACAGGATCAACTGAAACAGTTCTCTTTTTCCTCTTCTGATGTCTTATACTTAGTATAATAATGACAGGGTTACCATCAGGAGGCTTTAGTCATCGGATCAACTAAAACAGTTCTTGTTTACGTTCTTCTGATGTCCTGAACTTAGTTTATAGTAACCATACGACTACCACCAAAAGCCTTTAGTGATCGGATCAACTGAAGCAGTTCTACTTTTCTCTTCTCCCGATGCCTTAGTTTAGTGATAACACGACTACAATCACGAGCGTTTGGCCGTAGGATCAACTCAACCAGTCCCCTCTTTCCCTTCTGATGTTTTCGACTTAGTTTAGTTACAATCAGGTTGCACTCAAGGTTACAATCAGGAGCCTTTGGTCATTGCACCAACTGAAACTGCTCTCTTTTCCCCTTCTATCTTGGACTTAGTAATGTATTGTCATGTAATGTAATGAAAATTTAGCCCACTAAATTTTAAAAATTAATTCAAATTTCAGTTATTTTTTCTGATTTAGTCGAATGTTATAAAATGTAAGACCTTTACGGGCCATATATTTAATTCAATTCTTATCAATGTTAAAACTATAAACACCGTAACTTCTTTGAATCATCAGATGGATTAAATAAATGCTATAATTAAAAACCTGACTGCAAATCTCTCTCTCTCTCTATATATATATACTTTCTGTTAACAAAATCCAAAAATATACCAGCAGGTTAGAGTGAACTACTCACTTCGATCAATTCTTTATCGATCTAAAAATACCAAACTACTCCAATTCTAAACGTTATTTAATTCATTTTAAATTCCACTTAAAAAATCGAAAGGACCCAAGGGAATAGTTAGCTCCTCAACGCACTTATATCTAGGTTTTGCTGACGCAATAATTACCTTTAATGACTCAACGTCATCCATATTCCAGTAGCTTCTTTCTTTAAAACAAAGAATTAAACGATAAATCAAAAAAGTCCATGACGCGAAATCGAAAATTGAACATTACGGGAACGTAAAGAAGTGATTTTAATTTCGTGAATGAACGGAAATTGAACACGTGAAACTATCAATATCAATACTAAACGGCAGTCTTCTTTCGATGCTTTTTTCCCATTCCCAACCCGTCATTCAATTTGCTTTTGCGTTTATTTCTTTAAACGTTTCACGGATCATTATTCAGCATTATAGATAACTTGATAGCCGTTGGAGCTGCGAGTACTTTTACTGTCAGGGAGTTATTCCTATTCTCTTCTCCGAGTTTTTGGTTATGTCGGAGCTTTTGCTATTTTCGCGGTGATTTATTGTAAAAGACTTCTGACATCTTTCGCAGGTATTAGTGTTGGGAATTTTTCTGTTCGATTCCCATTCTTTCTCGTGTTTTCGAAACGCGAGGAAAAATTCCTTTGTGTTTTGTAATGGTATATGGAAAAAAATGGATCGGGTTTTCATATTGATGAAGCTGTGTTTTTAAATGTAGTGTGGTTTGGCCTTTAGAAATGCAAACAGGAAACAACATTTAGAGATAAAGTATTCTTTATTATTTTTACATATGTGTGTGTGTGTGTGTTGCTACGCAATATATTACCAGTACTTTGTTTACTTGTTTAGTTGAATGATTTATCGAATAGCATGATCCTTGATATGCAGAATTTGAATTTAAAATAGGTGACTTACAGAGTTCGTATATAGTAATTTTTGCAAATACAAACCATCTATGATCATTATTTCATTAGGTAATTTTCTAAACTCGCGAAAAATTTATTTCATGTTTTGCAATGATATACTAGGTAAAAATGGTTCGGGTTTCATATTGATGAAGCTGTGTTTTCATATGCAGTGTGGTTTGGCCTTTAGAAATGCAAACAGGAAACAACATGTAGAGATAAAGTACTCTTTATTATTTTTTCATATGTTGCTACGCATTATATTACCAGTACTTTGTTTTCTTGTTCAGTTGAATGGTTTATCGAATAGCAAGATCCTTGTTATACAGAATTCTAACTGCAAATAGGTGACTTACAGGGTTCGTATAAAGTAAATTTTGCAAATACAAACCATCTACGATCATTATTTCATCAGGTAATTTTCTAAACTCGCGAAAAATTTATTTTGTGTTTTGCAATGATATACTAAGTAAAAATGGATCAGCTTTGCATGTTAATGAAACTGTTTTTAACTGTAGGTTCGCCTTTGGAAATGTTACTGGAAAACATAGAAGAGGTGAGGGTTTACCATAGTGGTTTGGCATTGCGAACAGGCATCCTGGTTTCGATATAGTTTTCAAATAATTGTGATTTTGGTTTCGGTAGGTAATTGAATTAACATTGCCCTTTAGCAACATAGCGGGCTATTGGTAATAGTCCGGGATGAATTCCGAAGGAAAACTTCCCTGGGTAACACCTCGTAATTTTGCACAGCGGTCAGATGACGAGGTCAACACCTGAGCTGGTATCCCCCTCTCCAAATTCCATACCACTCTGACATGAAGGCATTTGTGGTCACGACAGACGTGAACCAGCAGTGCTTTTTGTGGTGCGGTCTCCTATATCAAATCTGCCATGGCCAAAAATGTACTCACCTTGGTCTTCTATGGGCGTTAAGAGAGCGCTTGGAGCCTGCTCGGGTGTTGATCTCGTCATCTGACCGTGTTTCAAAATTATGAGACGTTTTTATTGCATCCTTCTCTTCGGGATTGATCCCGGACCGTCACCAATAGTTCAGCTGTGTAGCTCTGGTGCGAGAGATGCAAATCCAACTACTTATGAACCTACCAAATGAGAGGGGTGTCACGGGATGTGAGAAAGAGGAAATGAAAGACGAATATAGATGTACTGTAGTACCTAAATTATCCAAGCGTCCCAAAACAGATTGTTCGTATTATCCGAGACGAATTAGATACCCATTTTTTTTTAAGGCTTAAATAAAGATGCGAACACAAGTGTGCTTTTTCTGTCCAAAGAAACGTGAAAATGTAGCGAAACAGAATATCATTAAGGACTTTTTCAAAAGATTGTAAAAGATGCGTAACACCGTCATAATTTATAGTAAAATTATCACAATAAATACATACCGTGATTCAAATCCGAGTATAAATTATTGCACATCGTGCTTTATCAATCTTTCAGTTGTAGTTGTAAAGTCGCGTTTACACCAAAGTTGCACAAATATTCTACTCCCCCTTTATGTTGAGTGGACGTTTTAAGTTCCCCTATGCTGACCCTTTTTTCGACCCACTCTGGTGTAAACGATTTTCGACTTGATCAGCAACACCAAGGGGTGAGCATTCCTCTCACCCATTTGTAGAGAAGAGTGATCAACATTCATCACGTCATTTTAATCGAATCGGTCACTCACTGACAGTTTGACGGGAGATGTGGTCAAGGCAAGCGGTGAGGCAAAAATGTAACAGAGACGGGACAAAAGACGTCGTGAGTGACCACTGGGTGCCGAAGGGCAGAGGGAGTTGTGATTGTCAAGCAATACTGAAATGGGACAAAATAGGGGAGCATTTTCATCGCAAATTTCGTCTCGGAGAAATGTCCCCCAAAAGTTGCAATCCTTTGATCTTCACCAACTTTAGGTGGAAAAAAATTTGGAGTTGCAAACTCGCCACCGCGACACGAGATTTTGATGGTAAAATGAGTGCCGTTTCTCGGAATAGCTTCGATATTTGCAGGGGGAGAAGTTTGCAACTCCGATGTAAACGCGTCTTAACATGTTCACCAAGAGTTTTCTGTATTTCATATAGGCTGTTTTGTGTTACTATGTCCGTATTATAAGAGTTTCTGGTTCTATGCATTGGCTTGTTCTATTATATATCACCTCGGATAATCATTGTTTTAGTGTGATAGTAAAGAATTTAAGCTTAATAAAAAAAAAGTGAAGGTAAGTAGTTGAATTTATGTCAGACTGGAGCAGCACTACGGGCTATTAGCGACTGTACGGGATCAATCTTGAAACTGAATAAAAAGAAAAGGGCTTTATGGATAACAATAAACCGATTGTTTTAATATTAGAATGTATTGAAAGCATGCATTTGAAGGATTTGTATAAAACCTGTGATAAATTAAATGTAATATTTCCAACGGTAGAATATTTTTAGACCTAGATATTCTTGTGATAAAGACTTTTTTTTAATATTCTGTACTATGTATCAAACACTTGGCTATTTCGATTGAATTTGTACGCTTTATGTACAGGTTTATTTTTGAATGAAAACTGTTTAAAATAACAGTAGCAGATCCCACAGCGTTCCTGCATACTTTTATCAAAGAGTAGCTAAATACTTTTGCCTTTTGGCTTCAATGCTTACGGTTCCGGATAGCTCTATTAATCTTCCTTTTCATAGAGTGCTTCCATCTATCTCTTCTTTTTCCCGTTCGGAAAATAAGAAAGTGCTAAAAGAACAACCGACTTGTAACGAGAAACGATTCCGTTTCCCATCGTAATCCTTATACATCCATTCTCTAAAGAACACCTCACCAAACAGTAGAAGCAAAAAATCCAACTTGCCGAAGAAAGATCCACAATCATCTTCAAAAAGTTTCTTTCCATAAAAACGACCCGAGATTAAAACGGATCATATTTAAGCCGCCGCCATTTTGCCGAATGCGGGTTCCCAGCTTGATCTGGATGGAACCGTTTTTTGGTATCATGGCTCACCGTTCCAATTCCTTCCAAATGATGTTCCGATGTTGGTGGAATAACGTAAGGGGTTTATTTTCGATGACATTTGTTGTATTGCATACGGCCTTTCTTTTGGAATCTTTCTCTGCTTCTTTCCTTACCTCATTTCGGGAGAAAGACCAACTCTTTTTCCCGAAATGCTTTGCGAACACAATGGCCCGATTTTGTAGAGCGAAGCAATTTTACCTTATTGCTCTTGCCTTCCGATAAACACTGGTCGGCTTTATTCGGGGCAGTGAGCAGTGAAACATCCAATTTCAGAGTTCGAAAAAAAATTTCAACCTCACAAAAGTTCCAATTCGAGTTTTTTTTTCCCTTGCCTCTTTTCACTTGTATAATTTCGATACCACTGTTACGCCTTCTTTTTCCTTAATGCACCTATTTCTTCATACCAGTTGATATCTCCGACCACGTTTGGAGCGTTTCTCACTTGAATCTTTTCTTTTGATGTAAAGTGATAGGTTTGACGTTTTAAAAGGAAAACAGCTTTAACTCGTGATCACGTTTAAAACGCGTTAACTTTGGACTGTAAATCAAAAGACTGACCAATACTAATATATATATATATATATATCGTATTACTGTATATACTATAGATATATATCGGAAAACTGATCGGGAAAATTCGGGAAGAAAAAATGGGATTACGCGAAATGAACTTTTTTGCGTGTTTTCCAACCGAATGTGCCAGTTTAGCCTTACGCAATAATGTTGCTCAGTATGTGTTTGTTAATCAACGTGCAACTTCTGGTGAAGAAGATATTCAAAATAAGTGTATAGAAAACTGTGTTTCTGTAAACACAATGAAGTTTTTCACGTCTATAGGCATTAACACCAAGTTTTTGGATATTGATCCCAATGAGTGGTGTGTTGATGCAGATTGCATAGCTGGAGAAAAGTGTGTCATAATCATCATAAAAGTCATAATCAGTTGTAAATGATTTAGCAGAACATTTTCTGTAGAGCATTAATGGAATAGTATAATGCTCTTAACACATGCGATGAAGATAGAAAGCATATCACCGAGAAGTGGTTTAGTATGCATAGAAAGCTGTTTCCAGACTTAGAGAAAAAGGCCGTTTTATTATTACACACAAAACAAGAATTTCAAATGCAGAAAAATGTTGTATGATTATCTCTACTATTATAAAAGGTTTTCTGTTTGTTTGTTTGTTTCTTGCACGTAAAGTCCTGACGAATCTATGGCACTTACAGTAATGGGATTTGGCACACAGGTAGGCCGATTTTTTTTTTGCAATTTTAGGGTCGCGGCGAACATTAAAATTCAATCTAGAATATTTTTTAATGAATTAATGAAATTTAAATATTATTGTTTTCTTTAAAATGGCAACAGCGGATTCTAAATTTATTTTTTCCGTTTTCATTTTGCGCGGAGGAATAATTTTCCAGAAGATAAAAAAACAAAGATTTAACTTTAGTTATGTAGTTCTTTTTTCTATCTCCTACACCGTTAAAGATAGAGTAAGAATTTCAACGGTGTTGAAATCGGAATTTTTCACATTAGATCAATAGCTAAAAATAGGATTTTCTTTAAAGAAATACAATTTTTAAATTCAATATTTTTTATATTTTCGCAAGAGAATGTGACGTCGCGCCAACATTCGTGTTCCAAAAGTAAACAGATTACATTTCCAGCGCACTTCTGATCTCAGCGAAAGAAAGCAAAGAAAATAAAAAACAAAATTGGAATTTGCAAGGAATTCATTCCAATAGGTTATGAATAAGGTAATAAAGCGAAGTAAAACAAGACTTCTTAGAATTTTGAGACTTTCGCTGACAACCCGTATTTAAAAGTATACACTTTGCATGCTAAATTTGAAAACCCTTTCGCAACCTCTAAATCTTTTTGGTGAGATTTTTGTACATACAGAACAATATTAGGGGTGACCAGTCTCAAATTTTAATCATTTTCTCATTCATAAGAACTTTACCAACTTTGTAAATTTCATTGCATTTTGACAATTCTTTCTAAGTGCAACTTTTTTTTGTCTTAGAGTGTGTGTGTATGTATGTATGCTCTAAGAGACAAAAAAAAATTACCCTTAGACAAATTGCAAAACAATTGCAGCAGACAAGTAGTTTAAGCATCATAATGACAATCTGAATTTAAAAATATTAATTTTTCCAAAACACTTTTTTTTACATTACATTTATTAATAATACCAAAGCTGTTTCCGTTAAATTTTAAGACGATGAAAACTACAAATACAGGGTAACCGAACTGAGTAAATTTTGATCTTATAAAAGATAAGAGTAATGCTTCATAAAAACTGATTTTGAAAAGTACGACCTTTTATGAATAGGAGCATGTCATATGTAAGAAATATTATTTAAGAAATCTAATAGTGTTTCTTGAAAGAGGAGCCCCGAAATATGAATTATGAATGAAAATACCAAGAAAAGTTTCTTTTTACAATATGTCATATTGAACAGTAAATGACTTTATTATATGCAAAAAATTACATTGTTAAATTTATATGGAATCCTTTAAAAGCTTCTATTTTTATATAAATAAATTTTAGAATCGTAATACATCTATATAATTTTTTATAGAAACAATCTAATACTTCTTTATTTTTTCAGGTAAACATTTCCATTTCCTATTAGTGATGTATTCAATATGCACTGGTGAGTATTTCACCTTATCAAATTTCTTTTATGGATAAATGTATAAGTCGAACCATTCTCCTTTTAAGTTCCAAATAATTACAGTTTTTCTTTAAACCAAAATATTAAACTACTTAACTTTCAGTTCTATAAATCAAAATATGAAAATTTACAATTTGTCAATGAATAAAAAAAATGTAGGCGCATTTAGAAATAGGTTATTGGCTGTGTAAATTTCTGTATTATGAGTATCTACACCAATGCTCTCTGTAGTCGGTTGTTTTCTACAAAAGACTTGAAACGTATTTGGAATTCCCAGGTAAATAATAAAATGTCGAATCATTCTCCTTTTAAGTTCCAAATAATTATAGTTTTTCTTTAAACCAAAATATTAAGCTACTTAACTTTCAGTTCTATAAATCAAAATATGAAAATTTACAATTTTTCAATGAATAATAGAAATGTAGGCGCATTTAGAAATAGGTTATTGGCTGTGTAAATTTCTGTATTATGAGTATCTACACCAATGCTCTCTGTAGTCGGTTGTTTTCTACAATAGACTTGAAACGTATTTGCAATTCCCAGGTAAATAATAAAATGTGTATTGTGTAGAGAAACGTCGAAAAAAATCCTCTCCGGAGGTCCATCAATTAAATAAACGCCCTTACCAATCTGTATTACATTTCATTTGGCTTCGGCGCAACAGTTCTTTCGCTAATGGCGCTGTCTTGATGCAAAGACGATAGCGCACTTATTTTTATCGTTGGAAAAAGAAAGGAGAAACCTGTAAGTAACGAGCACCATATAAATGCTACTCTCCTTTACAACGAGATCTTCCATTCTCAATTCCCATTAAATCCCTAGTTGAATAATTTTAAAGTCGCGGGGTTTATTGTGCATCTCTTAATTAAACCCACTCTCTAAAGGGCCGTGAACTTGAGAAGAACAATGTAAGGTTGATGAATAGTTCAGAGGAACATTAACCTCTTCTTTTTGTACCGACGAGTGCCAGTGTTGATCCTTTTCTCCTGCTCCGGATCCTTTACTACTGTACAATCGTACGCCTACTTTAATTTAATTAACTTATCAAACTAAATTTTAAATAGTTAAGTACGCCTATTTTCGTAGTTGAAAACAGAAAAGCTAAACTTATAAATAACGCACACCATGTAACTGCTGCTATCCCCTTACAACGATATCTACCATTCTAATCTCCTTAAATCCCTAGTGCGATAATTTTAAAGTCGAAGAGTTTATTGTACATATCTCAATTAAGCCCTCTCTCAAAAGGGCCATGAACTTGAAAAGAACAATGAAAAGTTGCTGAATAGAAATTCAGAGGAACATTAACTTTCTTTTTTGTACTTACAAGTGCAAGTGTTGTGCCTTTTCTTCTGTGCCGGATCCTTAACTACCGTCCAAGTCTGCATGCAAATATTTCTTTTTACGCTTTCCTATTATTATCATGCTGAAGCCCGTTGCATCACGTTTCAATCAGCCTCTGCATTCTTTGTGTGCTGAAATTAAATGAAGCCAATGTTGATAAAGGGGGAAAGAAAGAGTCCCGTTACAAAATTGTCTAAGCGTAAGGATACAAAATTAAGTTTGGGAGAGTTAGTTTCCCGCAAAGGTTTCAGAACCCTGGAAAAGAAATCCTAACCTCGGACGAGTTGTGTGGTGGGCGGGAGAAGGAAAAGAGAAAAAAAGATTCGTTCGTTGCAATTAGATGCGGAAATACAAGATTCAGTCTTTGTCTTAGTTTCCGGCCTAGTCATTGTTAGCTTCATTAGAAAGAGAAAAGCCAAATGCAGATAATGAAAAAAGGACGGAAAGAAATTTGGTACGCAAAAACAGTTACAATATAATTCTTTTGTGATGAATTCTCGGTAAATAAAGGTATGTAATGAAAATTTAGAACTTCGTGTGTGTGCGGGATAAGTTTCCAGTTCCGTTTTCGTTATGCTTTGTTATCTAAGCTAGTTATTATTATGCGTTTTCGAAGGCAGCGTTTGTTGCACAATACGCGGTTGTGGCGGCAGAGAAAAGTGCTCATTACTTCTCGTTCATTTGACCAGTATTATCATCTGTCTGTATTGTAATTAATTTTAATGAAGCGAGAGAAAGAGAGAAAGCAAAGTAGCTCTTAGTCTAATGTTTAAAGATGAGTGGGATTTTGAGATCAAACAAACAAACCAGATGGTATGCGAAGATTTTACTTATGTTGTCCAAATGCTCGCATGTGAAACACATCGGGATTACATTAAAATGTAGTTTGGCGTTTAATATAGTGTTGAGCAATTAACTTTCACAACTAATTCAGAATTCATTCTTTGAAATTTTTATTGGCGATGTGCTGAAATCGTATTCGCAAAATAAGCGAACTGATATCATAAAAGAAACACTACCTTTATTTAGCTTAGCAGAAAAGTACTCTCATATTGTTGTATTTTAATGTAAATAAATGCTTTATTCACTTTACTGTTAACAAGAATGAGTGGTTAAATCTATTCATAAGGCTAACCTCCAACATGATTAGCAATCATAATTTTCTCTAAGCCAAAACTTTCTAAACTGTAATTTGTATTCGAAAAACTGTACAATCTAGAGAAAAATTTCCATTCAAAAGTTATCGATTTGTGCCTGAAAACATCTTGGCATAGTCTAGGTATGAAATTTACTAGATTTCACCCCGAATATTAAATATTTTAAAATCTATTCAAGAAATCTTAAGATTTACTACAAATTTGCACGCCAATCTATTGACAGGTCAGTTCATGGACACAGTTAACAAAAGCTACATTATAGTAGTTTCAGTGCCAAGCGGTTTCTTCTCTTTTTCTTTTTTAAATGTTTGACCGTGTAAAAATGAAACAAATTTTATGTTGGGGGATTCAAGTAATCCCTAGTTTTGGATGTCGTTTTACGGAAAACATGCTCTGCGAATCTACTTAAAATATTTATATAAATTACGTTATTCTGAGAAGAAACACGTCTTTTTTTAAATGTGTTCGATGGTCTAGATTTCGTTAACGTCTAGCTAGTTAAACGTTATACTAGAACTGTTTTGTTGTTAATGCTTAAACAAATATAATATACTAGGGGGCCTGCCCCCTGCTTGCTAACGCTCGCCAACCCCCGGAGGATTGCTTCGCAATCCTCACTGGTTCGCTGCGCGAACCTGTGCTCGCTTCGCTCGCCTCAATGAAGACATGTGTCCTAGCAGAAGGGATTGTTTACAAAATATGTTACAAAAAAAAATGTTTTTCAAATCTAAATTTGCTGTATTACAGAAAAAATATATACAGTATCTCTAAAATCAGAATTCAAATGAAAACTTTGTGCAAATTTTGACTCGAAATGTGAGCGTTGCTTTGGAAATTGAATACCCAACATGTTGTTTGTGTGTACATTTTCCCAGCACTCAAACGACCCACACTTTTTCATTGAGTTTGTTGCCGAAAGTTGTAGTGCAAGCAAGCGTCTTGTTGAACTATAATTGTTGGCCCTGAAAAGGACCGTTTTTTAAAAGGCCCTGAAAAGATCCACCGCTTTCTTTGACTTTTAGGTGGAGTGGTCGTTCACGGTAAGAAGGCGATTTGTCGCCAAATATGGTAACCTTCACCTTTTGCGGATTTTCTTCACATCTGCCGTTTTTGTTTAGGCAACCCTATCTGCTGTTACGGAATTCGGCCGCCATCTTGATTTGGCGACAAAAATTAGTTGGCGACAAACTTCTTACCGTGAACGACCACTCCACCGATTTTTATTATAAACTAACTGCAACAGCTGATTAAAATTTCCTTTTTTTTTTCAATAAAATTTCATCCCATAACGCTATAAATTCAATCGATGTGCGAGACTTCGCGATAAACAAAACAATCGTACAGTGTTGCCAAAACGCGATTACAAATAACGTCTTTTTTGCGTGCCACGTAAGAGAATTATATATATAGATGTAGGACTGTCCATCCTGCTCAGTCGTGAAGGGTTAAATTTTCTTGTCTTTTCAATGCCACAATGAAGACTGGAATGCTCGCTAACACAAAACAGCATTTATTACAAACGTAACAAATACAGTAGGCTTCATCAATCAACTGTCAACATCAATACTATCTCATCATAATTCAACTATCAACATCCATAAACAATCATCATCAATACAATCTCAGAATCAATCAACTATCACCATCAATCGGATCTTCGCATAGCCGTCGAACTCTTCTTTCTGCCTTTTCTTCAAAAGCAGAATGTTTGCACGCGCTCGAAATCCGCGCGAAGCTTGAAAAAAACTAGCGGTCAGATTCTTTTATACTCAAAACTTAAAATCTTACATATATTCTCAGTGTTATATATGAAATATTTTGCTCGCAAAAAAAAATTATGTTGAAAATATACTTTGTGAGGCTATAAAATGAATTATTTGTATGAACCATGCGTCCAGTTTCAGTCTCTTAAATCAAATTATCAGTGCACAGATTTGTGAACTCGTTCCCTCTTAACTGCTTATCTGCTTTAGATTTCAACAAGTACGCCGAAAGTTTTTTCCCAAGTTCGAAGTAAATTATTCATAATTAAATTTCTACACCATAAAGCATTTCCTAACTTAAGTTAACTCCCTTTAAATTCGCAATTATGTCCCCTTCCGCACTCTTCAGAAGGTTATAAAAATTTTCCAGCAAGCGTATATACACAGAAACGAATACAAAGCAAGAGTTCAACAACTTAGTAGTCATTTTCAGAACTCCGTAGTAAATCAAGAGCGCACCACACAAAAAAAAAACACCATCCAACAACCGCACAGCGCACTGTTAGCTTTTTTTTAACTACCAAGCAACGCTTCCAACTGTCTAACTGCTACTGTTACATTTTTAGACTCTGGCAGATGCTCGTTCACAAACTGTATCATGCTTTGTCTTCTCCTCTCGGCTGTGGTTTTACAATAAAAAATATCATATCTCTGGGAAAATAGACTGTCTGAACTGAGCGTATATTTTTAACCGCACCTCCGTTGTAGTATGCAAAATAAAAGGGCGGGCGATTTATTTTAAGAAACGCGCTTGTGTTTCTTAATTTGAGTTATGGACGTACCTCTGCAGCCGCTTGCACACTCCCTAATTATATGGTTTGCTCAGCTCAGGACCGGTTTTGCTTTTCGAAATTAAAGTGCCGTGGTGTGAAATTATGAATTTTCTTCATGTGGGGTTCACTTGGGAGGTATACCGTTTTAAAGGCACGCCGCGTTTCATGTACAATTTGTTCACTGAAGTTAGGTGGGGAAGAGGTGGGAGTTTTATAGCTGTGTGTCATAATTTTTTACACTGTGGGACAATCAGTGGGAAAATCCTGGTGGGAGAGGGGTGGGTTTTGAAGTCGGCAGTACAGAAGGAAAAGGTCCAAATTATATGAATTAATTTTTCCATAATGAAACTCAAATTTTCCGACTGGGCCGAAATTATAGTTGCTGGTGGAAAATAATTTGAGACTAAAAACCTTGCGATTGGTTACGGTATCAGTTTTGTAGAACAGGAAAAAATCAGCGTAAGTTAAATTACGAGGTAAGTTATGGTTTTGTATTATATAAGAACTAAAGAGGAAAATGGTATTTCATAAGAAGTTAATGTACAATCCGGACAGTTTTGCATTTGAAAATGTTGACTTATGATTGGTTAGTTTTTTCTATGGCGCAAGAGATTGATCAAGCTCTACAAGACAATGTTTTTCAAGTAAATGGGCATGTATATACAAGAAGGTTAATACCACAATGAAATACAGGTTAGATGGTCGGCACTAGGTCAAAGGCGAGAATCTATAACGTAGTTCTATCGAGAGAGAAAATGTAAAGGTTACGTGGTTAGGGATGAGAAGTTTCGGTATCAATTTGGATAGTTCAGGCAACGATTCGGAAATCGTGCCTGTGGCGTAGAGTAAAACATCGAAAAACAACCTAGACAAAGCAATTTGGAAAGAAACATCTGAACGCGAATTTGTCGTGTTGGTGACAATTTTATTCTAGCCGTCATTTAGACAGAACTTGATGAGGGACTTGCACGCTTTCAACAACAGCAATGACATGAAATGCATGTGTTCATAATGCTACGATGGATTCTTTTCAGTGTAAGCACAGACTACCGGGAAAGAAAATACACTTCCGGGGTCGAGAACATCGCCGTTTTGACTGCGTTTTGTTTTTATTTTAAGAGTAAAGGCAGAAAATTGCAGCATTAACTAACATGCAGATTTACTAAAGAGGTTACCAAAACTCTAGCTACATCTGTGTTTAGCAGTAGAGAAAACTCCTCTCTTTCAAAAGTGCAGTAGAGCTTTAATTATCCGAAGTAATGTGAGCCAGATCACCTTGGATAACCAGAAACTCGGATAATAAAGACTTAGTGGCACAAAACAATTTATACGAAATACATATAAAATTTACTGTGGTACATGTTACTACTATTGTCACTGAAAGAATCATAAGGCTTGGATTGACAATAATCTATATTCCGATTTGTGTCATAAGATGTATTTATTGTGATAATTTTACTATAAATCTGGACGTAGCTACGTTCCTTTTAAACACTCTTGAAAAAGTTCTTAACGGTCTTCTGTTTCGTAGAACTTCCTTGCCTCTTTGGACAAAATGAGCAGACTTGTGATCGAAACTTTATTTAAAGCTAAAATGACTTGAAATTAAATTTTGCTCGGACAACACCGACACTCAGTTCATTGGAGCTAGGATAATTAAGAATCGACTGTAATAATTTTGAACTAGTACGTATTTAATCGATGGAAACAATAAAAATGGCGATACTCTCCCACCCACATCCTAATAGTCAACGTACAAACTAAGTGAAAAAAATATACTTACAATAACCAATTAATTACGTGACGTGGAGCATTTAAAACTTTTCAAGCTTATTTCTTAAACATGCTATATTTTTGCCCTTGCGGAAAACAGTTAGGAACACGGTTGAGACCTTGGTATATATTTTTTCCTAATTATGTTCCCACATTAGAACACAAGGCCTCAAAAATTCTGTAGACACACCAAATTTTAAGATGGATTGTTTCGATTTAATTCCTATTGTTTCTCGAAATTAGTTACCAGATCTGCAAATGAAAATAATGGACAGTTCCGGATTTTTTTTTTCATTCGTTATATGTTTGCAAAAAAATCTTAATACATAAAAAATCTCATCCATGAAGAATGTAAAAAAAAAAATATTTTCATTTAAATTTAAACCTTTTTGTATGTTATTCTGGACTTTCACACTTTGTTTTCAGTCGGAATATTTTAGTTCGTTCCTCCTTTTTAGTTTTCTTTAATTCAATGTCGAAAACTTGCACTGCTTGCAAGTCATACGGGATAAGATCGTGACTTACGGAATACAAATCGTGGACGAATACAAATATCACCATTGATTTTTAAAACCCTCAATGCGTATGTATTGCACAAAATATGAAGAGCTTTATTCTCTTAAACATAGACATTTCCTCGTGTCTCGAAAGCGAAACAAAAAAAAACAGCCTACGTGATAAAATTGAAAATTGAACAGAACGAAAATACAAAAGCCGGGAGAGAAATTCTACGCTTTGGAGCACTGCAAAAAGAACAAATGGTTCCTCGTACGGAAGGACAGACAGGGGAAAGCCTCTTGCATTCGATGATATGAAAGCGAAGGAATAAAAAAGGGGGTTATATTCCTTTTCCAATAGATCTAATGCAAACAACAACATTACACTGTAGGTCACTTATCCGTCTATTCCATTTGCATGCAAAACACAAGAAATATAGAAAGAGGAATGAAATATGGTGTTCCTACCCCCTCCCTGTTCACACCCTCTTAACGTGGGTTTTAATGGAGGGGGGAGAGGAATAGGTGTTCGAATTGTTCGGTACTCCCTCGACTGAAAAACACTCGCGCTAAGCAGCTGTTCATCTCCCTCTTCGATGCTTTTAGGGTTTGCAAAAAGTGACCATGAAATAATCTCTGACGGCTAAAGGCGGAAACGAACCGTTAAGAATACTGTTCTGGTTGTACAGAGCACCATGGCTGACACATTCTTGCCCAAAGGAGAGAGAAAAATCTTGTAAGTAAAACAACAGTTGAAGATTGTTTTGAGAACATTTTTAGTCCTTTGTTGTACTTGAAAAACTTTTAATTAAATCCTGCGATATTTTTGTCAGCGGCTTGGCGATGGATTTGGCGAGGTAATAAGCAGCTGTGCTTCGTTTGTCAATTTTTCAATTAGGGGCCAAAATCCCGTATTCGCAATATTTTAACGTTCGGAAGTATTGAGAGCCTACCGAATAATACAATTTGAGCCTCTAACAGGACTGTTGCCCTATAATATAAAGCAAACGGAAGTGCCTGTGAGATTAGTAGTGACATTCGTGTTGTCTCGATGATCCATTACTGTTATTATTCTAAACTCTCATTATGTGTTTTGTGAATTTATTGACCTTTTGAGTGCCCACTCACAAACCTGCAGTATTCACTGCATCACTTCAAACCAATTTTTTCATTTCTGGCCCCTTATCATTTCTGGCCCCTTTCTAAAGGATTCTTTTATAAGGAAATGGGTAATAGAATCTTCCCAGAGGAATCTATTCTAAGGAAATGTTAAAGAAAGAATGAAGGTTAAAGAATCTATAGATTATCAAGAAAGATGGGTTATTTAGGCATTAAAAGCGTGTTGGGGTTTAAAAGCACACATAACTAGGTAATCTCACAATGCTCAGAGGGTTAAAAGATGTGGATATTAAATCTAAAATAAAGTGTCTGGTACAAGATATCTGGTACAAGTTACCGTGTCAAAGAGACCTATTCTAAGTACATCCACTCGGATTTACAACCCATCGAACCCCACAATGTCCACAAAGCGAGGCGTGCGCTGAAGAATTCTGGGAGTGCGGATCTTCAATATCACCACTCTTCGTGAAATGTGCCCTCCATCATTCAACAATGGACGATAGAAAACAGTCGTAGTTAATATTCTTTGTTGACAGTCTGTCTCTAAGAAGCCTGCTCGTAAAGAACTACACTCTAATTTTCGAAAATATTCTAAGCAATATCTTTAGGCTTCTTCGTGTTTACTGTGCCTTTTTTAACACAGCATTTTTCAGTGAGATTATTGCTCCAGTGTATAACATGGATTCGGGGACCCAGAACTTATCTTAGATCATGATTTTTTCACGAAATCTCGATCGACGTTAATACATTCCAGCATGCATTGTGCAACGGTGATGCTAACTGGAAGCAAAAGGACGACGAACCCGGAATACATGGGCGAGCATAACGGAAATTTTGCAGCGAAATGAATGAAGAAATAAATGGTCTAGAAGAAAATCACGCAAAAATTCCGAATCTGTGTATAGCCTAGTCTTCTCATAGACGATGGAAAACAGTCAGAGGTTATTCGTTGCTGCTGACAGTCTGTCTCTAAGTAACGTACCCTTATGAAACAACGCTCTGATTTGCAAATTATTCTAGGCGTCTTCGTGCCTTCTTTGACCACGAAGTAGATCCAGGCGTTGTTCGGTGAGAGTATTGTTTCAGGGTAAAACATAGATCTGGAAACAAAAGTACGACAAACCCGTAATATATGTGCGAGTATAACGGATTATTTGCAGATATTGAAGAGATGAGCGGACTAGAAGTAAATAAAACAAAGACACCGAACTTATGTGGAGTCGTATTTGATCAAATTAATTCTGGAAGAGAAGTAATATGTGTGTTGAAGAACTCTGATGACGGAGCTTCCAGTTAGCATTCTTTATGAGTTGTGTGTGGTTTCTTTCACAAAACAACTTCTTGTTGGCGATGTATAAGCAGTCATGTAATTTTCCTTCTGACAATCTATCTCTGAGGAACGTTCTCGTAATGGACTACCCCTAGTTTTATAAAAAGTTCTTAACAAAAGCTTCAGGTTGATCGTGATTGTTGTGTCTTCTTTGACCCTGGTGTTTTTGCTATTGTGGTATAAAAGTGCCTCTGTGACAGTTCATAAATCTTTTAACATGGGGATAACCTTAAACATAATTTCGTCCTGTTGTTGTTGTTTCTCATGCTTACACTGGCAGACCAAAGGAGTGCAAGGCCCGTCGAAGACGGCAAGAGGCGAGGGGGGTGCGCCTTCCATGTAAGTGAGCCCCATTGGGAGGAAGTCCGACTTTGCTCGACATGCATGACACATCCGTTTTACAGGAAGGTCCCATTCATACATCCATTCACTCACACATATCGTAATTTAGATCCCAATCAGAAGCCGATAACACCCTGATCATGTACCCCCAGAGGTATTGATTTGGTATGGGAACATGGGGGACTTTGTGTCCACGACCTATTTAACGTGCTTCAGTCGCCATTAGTGAACACGACTGTCTTTAGCCAGGTCGAAGCGCCGATCTCGCAATCATTAGAATTGCAGGCTCTGCTGAGGACAGAACCCACAACCCTTCCGATGCGAGCCCGACGCTCTACTGACTGAACTACCGCGGCTCTAATTTCGTCATAAACTCAGGAACAGCATTAGTTCATTCCAGCATGTCTAGTGTAATGGTCATTTTATTGGAAACAAATCTGCGGCGAATGAAGAATGCATGCAAAAGTATATCGGATTTTCATCACTGATTGAAAGGCTGTACTAACTAGAAAAAAGTACGCATATACCGTAGGGCAGGGCTCGAAATACCCGGGTGCACAGGTGCACTGTGCACATGAAAATAAAATTGTGCACCTAATTTTTTCCCACTAGGTATACTCAGTGCACCTAATTTAAAAACTTAACCTAATTTAAATACAGGTGCACCTTGTGCACCTGTATTAAAAAATCTATTTCGGGGCCTGCCGTAGGGTTCTAGCATACGACAAAATCTCCAAGCAGCAGTTATGCAATGGAAAATAAATCCGGATGCGTTTTGAGGACCTTAAAATAAATGCAATGTGGGATATGCACTTAATTGCAAAGAATGATTACCATTTGAATCAAAACTGAAAATATCAGAAAGTCTCTAATTTAATTACTATTTGAACTAATTTTCCCACCTAAAGAAAAAAACTCTTGTCTTTTAGTTTTACTTGCTTCATACAAACAATAACTAAAATGAGGAAAACATATCACAAACTTACAATTATCTCTTTGTTGGCACTTTTTAATTGTAAATTGAACTATGCAATTAGAAAAGAAAAATTCAAATTATCGTAGACCTAAAAATTTATTTTTTTTTCAAAAATAAAAATGAACCTCGTATTTTGAAATAAATCTATTATTTCAATTTTATATTTATAAACATAATTCCCAAGACAAACTTATGAAAACATACCAAATACTCAACCACATTTAGTGATGTAAAAAAAATATTTGAAAGTCAGAGAACCTATTTGAGATGAAAAATATTTTGTTTATTTAATAAAACAACTTTCGCTGTAATTCTAAATATTTCCATTGATCAAAGTGTCTAATAATATAATTAGACATTTTGACGAATGTCAAAAAGATTTCTATTCTTTCTGATCCAATAAAATTAAAATAATGTCATTATTTTTATACCTACTAAACAGAAGAAAAATGTTGGAATAAAAGATCTTTTTGTTCTCTAGAGTAATCTGAACAAATTGTTAAAAACATATACAAATTGACAAATTGATACATGAACAAATTGTTATATATATATATATATACAATAAGACTCTCATGTTAATGGCTTTTTTATAGAAACGTTCATGATATTTTTAGAAATCTTACTGACATTGATAAAAATATACCTTTAGAAGAAAAAAACAGATGCTTTTATGATAATATTTATACTGAAACAGTTTACCTTTGTATTCGATTTTTTTGTTTATAAATAAAACACGATTGCATTAGCAAGCTTAGATATGTGTACATAATTACTTTTAGATAAATTTCACAGCAATCATAATAATACCTTGAAAGAGATAGAGCACTTTATTTAAGGTAAAATGGTAAACGGATACATTTTTTACTTTTACTAATAATTAATGCTTTTACTGTGTTTCTATATTTAAACTAGGGATTGCAAATTGCCGACAGAAATCCTCAGCACTTGTGTTTTGCTGATTATAGGACTGTAATGTGAGGTAAAATAAGTTTTAAGTAACGTTTTACTAGAACAACACAACGGACTATTGACGAAGGTCATGGATTAATCCTCTAATGGATAGATCCGAGGACTACACCACACAATTTTGAACCACGGTCATATGACGTTATAGGACTGTCAGAGGAACTGGTGTAGCAATACAACAAGCTTTGTAAATGTATAAGAAGAGGATATAAAGATACTGATCTATACATTAGAATCTGAATTATCCGCGGTGATATGAACCAAGGCCACCTCGTATAACTAGGATCTCGGATAATATTGACGTAGTAATACAAAACAGCCCTTACAAACTACAGGAAAATTTACTGTACGTGTTACTAGTACTGCACTGAAAGATTAATAAAGATAAGATTAAGCTTAATCTGTACTCGAATTTGTGTTACAGTATGTATTTACTGTGATAATTTTACAATAAATCTGAACGTTGAGTTTATGTATCTTAAAACAACTCCGTATCAAATTCGGTTCGGTTTACACAGATACGGTTAACCGGAGCTTGTATAATCAAGGTTCTATTGTAGTTAATATTTACTTTAAACCTAGTCGGTAATAGCGAACTATGGTCGCATATTCAGGCTGGTCGATAATAGCGAATGACCACATCTAAAGCGAGATTGCAAAAACAGTCTTATAAATTTAAGCTCAGGTGAATTATTCCTGAATTATGATATTGCAAGCATTAAGCACAAAAATAATTTTTTTTAAATAACATATCATACCTTATAAAACCGGTTTGATGTTTTTTAACAGTTATTCTCACCAATCTCCAAAACCAATTTTACTCTCTACTTTTTGCCTCTTAAAATCAAACTAAAGGCATAATAATTCATTAATGTAGCTATAGATTTCCAATAGTAAATGTTAAATGGACATCTACTTGTATATACGTGAATCCGTTATTACAATAGTGAATTGTTTTAAGCTGAGTTTCAAGAAACGTGAAAACAAAAATAAAAGTCCACAACATTATGTGGACTTGGTGGACAACATTGGTGGAACGAAGAAGATAAATTGCAACACCGTGTATCATAATAAACTTAGTGTAACCTCTTTGTTCCAGAAGTCCGTATTACATGGACCTCTACAACAAAGAGGGAAAACAGAGGTCCACATAAATACTATGTGTATTTCTGCTCTTGCCTCTTGAAACCCAACTAAGGGTAGAATTATTTAATATAGCTATGTATAGCCAAATGTATATGCTCAGTGAAAATCTTGATATGTGAATCCGTGGTTACCATAGCAAATTTTGCTTACTAGGGTTTCAGAAAGCTTCAAAGAAAAACAAATGTTCGCATAATTAAATGTATCTCTAGAACGAAGAGGATAGAATTGAAATAAAATAATGGCATCGAAAGAAATTTTAGAACTTTATCTTATACATATGTATCTCTTGCCTGTTTAATACGAAGTCGAACTGCATAGAAAGTCATCACAGAATTATGCCTGTACTATGCCATCTGTATAGGACCTTCTTCGCTTTGAATTGAGTTGAGATAGTTTATCAGTTTTCTCTTTTTCTTCTGGCATGATCAATAACGCATTTGTGCATAAGAATTCAATTCTCGTCCGTTCTATTTTCTTTTCTTTCCCTTTTTTGTACTTTCTCCAGGGGGATGGCAATGGTTGTAAGTCCTGGATCTTTTTGACGGAACTATCTTTTGTAGGTTATGTCAGAATATAGACAGAGTATATTCTTCTGTTATTTCTATTTTATTGGTGGATTTCCATTCATGCAAAAGCTCCGAGCGAACAGAAAAATCTATGAAGAAAAAAGAACGGAGAATGTAAAATGGTTTGCTTTCTCGAAGCTGGAACCTTAGGGCAGTGGATATATTGAGAGAAAAAATGTGAATATGACATGTGATGGTAAAACAACAGCGTTCTCCTTCTGGTGAAGCGTATTTTTATAAACCATCAAGTGGTTTCGTGTACTGAAATCGGTTGGTCCAGTCTTTCTCTGCTTAGCTGAAGGAAAAACAATATCGCATTATTCTCGTTCCTGGTATACTTTGGAATAAAATTGAACATAAATCATCATTTTAGGAACTATTACACGTCTTATTTATTTAATACAAGGATTGAAGTTGCTCATTTGGTTGAGTCTTGAATTAGCAACCGCAAGGTTGTAAGATCAAAACTCGACCAACAAAAAAGTGTTGCGTACATGGGAATTAAATCTGTCGTGACTTCAAATATTCCGACTTTAGCATGGTGGGGAAGTTTGGAGTGTGGGATGTTGATCTAGTCATAACCGTGGTTCAAAATTGCGTGTTGTTGTCCATAGAGAAGTTATAAAAGTAGAGGGAGTAATTCTTATGTGTCCTGGATCATGTGACCAAAACTAGTAGTAACCTTTACTAGTTTCGTCGGCTGAGAGGAAATGCACATTCATCATCTGATTGGTCAGCTGGAAAGGAGGTGATCATGTTTTAATCTATCACCTGACTGGTTTGTACTCCATAGTAGTAGATTTTGGTGATTTCATCCTTTTTGTCGTCTTGTGTTTCCATTTCAAATTAATGTCTGGTGGATTTACGATCATATACAGCAAGGGTCATGATGTTGCGCCAAACACAATACAAGTAACTGTGCCAAACACTAGTAACACAAGTAATGTATGTATACAATGTTCATGTCGAAGTTTTAAAAAAAATTGATTTAATATTTTTCAATTCATTTTTCTATTAGCCGCGTACCAAAATTGCTTCACAATTTTTTTATTCTTGCATGATTGACAGAAAGACGTACATTTTTGTTTTACTTTCCTGACCTTTAAGTGAGTCACACTAAAGATTTTATACAGGCATATATAATTCATTCTGAATCATCCTATTTATTCAACACCAGTTTTTTAAACAACTAGGGTACTCCGCTAAAACTAATAGTATTAAGCTATAGATATGACAGTTTTAGTTTTGTATCGGAAAAATTACGATATAAAAGTTACAAAATTTGTATGAACAACTTTCAATCGAATTGAATTTATTTATTAAATATTTATAATAAAATAATTATACCACAAGAAAAAATACACTGTAAGGTTTTCAGTTTTTTTTTTATTTAAAAACTAGTAATAAGCTATAGATATGACAGTTTTAACAAAACGTAACGAAAATTTCCCAAAATTCCATAATTTGTCTGACCAAATTTTAATCACATCGACTTTATTTATTAACCAATTTAAAAAATAATTGTACCATAAGAAAAAGTACATTCTAAGGTTTCCTGCGATGTTTTTAAATTTAAAAACTAATTCTAATAAGCTGTAGATGTGACAGTTTTAACACAACACTAACGAAAATGACCCGATTTTTCCCGAATTTCAGAAAAATATTACCAGGAACCGAATTGAAATTTCTAAAAAAACTTGTCGAATGGCAACAATTTACGTTTAGTGGTACTTTAAAAAACACTCACGGCTGAAGACCAAAAGTTTGTACTTGTTTTGCTCACTCACGTTAGAAGTTTCGCTTTTTTTGACTTTGACACTTAATGCACCCGAAACTAATAGCCGCATCGTAAAAAAAAAACTTTCTTCTTCATCTTACTCCCTGTACAATTTTGAACAAATTATGTTAATTTCGTAATTTTCTGATCCGTACTTTCTTGGGAAACCGTCTAAGAATCGAGCGAAAAAAGCGAGTTTTCAATCCTGCCGCTGTGGTGGCGGCAGTAACTTTTTTTTTAATTTTGAGAGATACTACATAATTTTCTGTGAGTTAATTTTTGATACATAAACTTTTCATGCAAATTTTCTATTCAAATGATAGATTATAATTCATGCGGATTTTGAGACCATACATGATCACGATAACTAAATTACACTACAACGACTCACTATATCGCAGTATATCCTCTACAAAAATTCCATTTTCTTCGGATTTGTTGTTTTTTACACACAGTATATGCAACACAAATTATATTGTCTTCCAACTGGTTGATTTTTACAGCACAGTATATTCAACATAAATTCCATTGTCTTCGGGCAGGTTGATTTTTGAGGGCTCAATGTATGCAACAAAAATGTCATTGTCTTCGGACAGGTTGATTTTTAATTCACAGTGTATGCAACACAAATGCTATTGTCTTTGGACAGGTTGATTTTGGAGATGCAGTAGATGGAACACGAATTGCATCGTCTTCGGACAGGTTGATTTTTTCGGCACAGTGTATGCAACACAAAAGCCATTGTCTTCCGATATGTTTACTTGTGCGGCACAATATATGCAACACAAATTCCATTCTCTTCGGACAGGATGATTTTGTGCCACCGTATATTCAATGCAAATTCTATTGTCTTCGGACAAGTTGATTTTGCGGTACCGTATATGCAACACAAATTCCATTGTCTTCGGACAGGTTGGTTTTTGAGGTGCAGTATATGAAACACAAATTGCATTGCCTTCAGATAGGTTGATTTTTGCGGCACAATATATGTCGTAACAAAAACTCTATATCTTCGGACAGGTTGATTTTTCCATACGTCAATAAAAAGACGATGATTTTATTTCATGTGCTCAAGCAGACAATAAAATGAAAAAATAGTTACAATTATCTGAACACAGAGAATGAAAATATGCATGATAAATTCATCCTTGATCCCTACATGAATTTACCTTTCTTCTTCTTCCAAAGTCTTCCCACACACACACACCCCTCTTTCCGGAAATATAATCAATTCTTTTTTACTGTTCCCTTGGTATCATTTCTCTTAGTTGCGTATCCACCCACTGCCACTTGAATTCTCAGTTGCTGTCTAAACATCAGATGCTATTGTTCGACCCTTCATCCACCGCCCGAGACTCCTGGTTTTGTTCCCTGGCTTACATCGCCTCCTGCCATCTATCTTTGACTTTGACAACCCTACTTGGGAAGCAATCTCTGTGACTCGATCTCAACAGGGTGGGATGGAACAGACTCCTGGAACAGAAAGGAATTATTCAATGAATACGTTCTCTTGAGATTAGATCTAGATCTGAGATCTTGTCTTGAGAATGGTTGAACATGAAATAGAGGACAGATTCGTTTGAGAAAGGCGAATCTTTATCAAATTGTAATTTAATAGAGGAAGGCCTTTGATAAAAGATGTCAAAACTCTCTGACTAATAAGTGAGGAAAAAAATTTATAGTCACATTTGTTTTTGTCGTGAATTTATCTGTATTATCCCGTTCTGCCACATTGGCGAGATAGAAGTACATGTGAATGCGCGTACTTTTAAAAGCTGGCCGTAGAACGCAATAGTAGTTTTAAGTCGTACAACCTGTTTTTTGTTGTTGCAAGTTTCACCTGAAAAAAGGTATCAGGTTATTTACAAGCACAGAACTTAAATATGGTTCACAAAAAATACAGAATTACGTGAGTTATATAGCAATGTTCAGCTATGAGAAAGATATTGATATTAATAGATATTGAAACACATAAAAAATATTGATGCAGTTTTAAAATTATGTCATATTTCAAGGCCGCTGAAGCCCAATAAGTTACGGATTGGCAACCGGAGGGTTGCGAGTTCAAAACTCGATCCAATCAAAGACCGTCGTGTACTTGAGGACTGGTATTATGTTACATCTGTCGCGGCCTCAAATGTCCTCGCGTTGACGTGGTGTGAAGCTTGGAGAATAGATTGTCCTCCTCAAGTGTTGAACTCGTTATCCGTCAGAGGTTTAAAATTACGAGGTGTTGACCTCGGATCTTTCTTCTGGATTATAGCCAATACCTCTTGTGTTACTTCATTGCGATATAAATTCAATTATCTATCTATTCAAAGTACTTTACCAGTTTGAAATTAATATTTAGTTATCACCCAACAGACATTCACAAATAATATTCGAATTAGTAATAGTTTAACGATGTTCATCAGTACGACATTTTAAACCAAATTACCGTAATTTACGAAACAATAAAATGGTGTGTTTTAAGTGTAAATCTTTATTTAGCTCACTAATCCCCTTTAATTGAGTGCAAAGTTAATGGGAATAAGCACGAGAAACTGGTTAGCAATAATGAGGGGAAATTCCATTCTCTCATTAAGTCCTTAATGAAGCTAACCAAACTAAAGCTGTTTGGAATCCATGTAGAGAAAACTACAGATTGCAACAATGTCGGTAGATACGTCCCCAAGGCTCTGAGAATTACTGATTTTACTTTCTTTTTTATGTCGCATCTGACGGTTTCTTTAACACGTTCGCTGCCGATCTCGCGGCAGCGCGTGATGTTGCGTCAACGCTAAAGAGCCAATCACGTGGCAGCTCGTGGTGTGGAGTGATGTCTCAGTAGTCAGTCACGCGTTCGCGCGGGAAGTGCTGCGCCACAACATTTTTTATCCGCTTCAATTGGCAGTATATGTTAGGTGTTGGCGTGGTATAGGCCTGGAGTATAGGTTAGAAGGTAGTTGTAAAGGTATGTAGTTTCGAATTTATAACCTTTATAAGTTATTAAAATAAATCTTGTAATAGAAGTTGTAGAGACGATATCTCTACAGTGTCTTCTCTCCTCCCTCCCCCCAAAAAAAAAAAATGCAAACTAATAAGCCTCTAACAGATGACCTCCTAACGTGACAGGCAGCAAATATGTTAAATAACTTAGTACAGACTTAGGAGCATTATAATTTTTATTCGGGGTGTTTACTTGGCTCACTGCAAACATAAAAATAGAGTAACGTTAACCTTTTTAACACATCCCAGAATCACGTGATCGAAACTAGTAGTCACGTGACCCTATAGCTGAATTGAAGCTATCATAGCAAAGGTGACCTAACCCACCAGCCGACCAACCGGTATAGTGGTTAAGGTGTTAGCCTCTAGATCGGAAGGTTCCTGGTTCGAATCCGGGATTGGGCATGGATGTTTGTAAACGTATGGTGTAGAGGCGGCTGGTGCACCTTAAATCTGTCGTGGCCGAAAGTCCTCACGTTGGGTTGGCGTGGAAGTTTGGAGAGTGGGGTGCCAGCTCAGGTGTTGCTTCGTCATCTGACAGTGGTTCAAAATTACGAAGTGTTGTCCTCGGATCTTTCCCTTAAGGGACTGATCCCGGACCGTCGTCAATAGCCCGTTGTGTTGCTCTAGTACGACGTTAACTAAAAATTACCAAATTACCTAACCCACCAACATACCTACAGTACATAAATACGATTTTCTTGACTATATTTGAATCCTTTGTATGCCCCTTGTACTGAAAGCAGATGAACTCTCGAAATTGACTCACTAGCTAGTCTAGACTAAGTGGGATAAGAAACAACTAAATAGACTCAAGCACATTTTAATTACTTAATCTTCCTTATAAATCCAGGATTTTGGATCAATTTATAGCAAATAATTTTGCCTCATAATATGTTAACTATAACGAAAATAACCGTTTTGTATAAGTTCAAGCGCATTTGAGTATCTAAATCTTTCTTATAACTCCATGTTTCAGATCAATTCGTTGCAGTTGTTTCTTTCTGGCAATAAAGAATAGAAGCATAATAAACTGTATTTCATCAATAGGTACTTTTTCTCTGACCAAAAGAGCTTTTACTCCGTGAAAACAAGGTTACTTCATTTTTGTCATATCGCGGCGCTTCATCTCAAAAAGGGGAATACTTATCTTTCTAAATATATAAACAAAGGCACAAAAAACTAAGATAAGATCTGAAGAATGTAAGAGTAATTAATCATTTTATCTTCACCAATGCCTGAGTTGTTTTAAGTCAGACATTTTGGAAATGTTTCAGGAATTTCCCTCAGACATTTAGTGATTAATATTCTTTATATTATCATTATTTTTGTCGAGACACCTTTTGAGACACTTGGCTTCAGAGCACTGATATTCTTAAGGTATAAATACAATGCTGGTTTAAGCTGCTTTCTGGATATCTGGTCTTTTCATACAGGAACTATTCACACTTTAGTCATCTTTTAGTCATTCTCCCAACAGTCACTCTAGTTTAATCTCATTAGTGTCATCCTCTGCATACAGTTTATTTTCATTGTTAAAAGACCACACTTGGTTTTAGTTTTTATGAGAGTCATGATTAATAATTAATTCCTACTATTTTCATAAAACTGCAGTTGTAGCATAGTAATTTATTGTCACAGAAACGGAATTTTACTACGACGCATCCAAAGTTCAATTTGATCTTACAAATGAAGATGAAAATCTGTTCTTCTGAAGCAACAAAAACTGTCTAATGCTGAACTCTGGCGTCGCTAAATTTGTATAGCTCATTCTATCTAGACTTTGGGGCACAAGAGTAACGAATTAGCAATCGCTAGGTTACGAGTTCGAAACTTGGTCCATCCAAAAGCCGTTATGTACCCGGGGGCTGGTGCACATTAAATCTGTCGTAGCCTCAAATGTCTAATGTTAGCGTGCTGTCGAAGTTTGGAGAGAGGGGTGTCCGTTCAGGTGTTGTCCTCGTCATGTGACCTTGGTTCAAAATTACGTGGTATTGTCCTCAGGTCTGTCCCTAGGATGTTGATGCCGGACTTTCACCAATAGCCAGTTGTGATGCTCCAGTGCGATTGTTAATCAGTCACAATTACAATTGCAATTTGTCTGGAATTTCTACGTTAACACATCTGTTTTCAGCTCTACGTCGTTCAGCACCACCATAGGAGCATAATTTAATATTGAACATATCGCGAAGAGAGCCCAATTTTTATTCAAACTCAAATCAACACAAAACGTACAAAGTTGTCTCGAGCCGAGCCATTGGAAGAGGAAAATTCGCAAGCTCTTGACGCGGACAAAGCTGATAAGGCGGTTCGACGGTTATGCAGAATCATTCCAAAGGACGGAACTGTCCTTTGGAATGATTCTGTTGGTCAAGAAGGTCTAAACTGTATCAATAAAACTGTATAGTATTTAATTAACGTCACACTGTAGCAATACAACGGGATATTAGGGACAATGCAGGATCAGTCCCGAAGGAAAAGATCCAACAAAATTGTATAGAAGTCAAGCTGAGTAGATTGCTGGTTGTTAAATGGATACTAAAAAGTTTGATTCGAGAAAATAGAATTTCTAGAATAAAAAGGTCTACTTTACTGCCATTTTCAAACTAATTATGCTGTTCCAGCTGCGGTTATTGTGTTACGAACAGAAATTCTTTAAGAGATGTTTACTTGCAGTCTGGACATTGGTTTTCAAAGCGACTGAACGCATTATACAATTTAAAAGAAGAGCCGGACTGAAGAAGCCAAGGGCACAAAAAATAAATGTCAATCAATTAGTTCTAAAAACAGTCACATCCCAGCGTATGAAACGGAACTCAATGCCATTAAACCACGCGAGTTACTTTGACAGATTCCGTAACAACATTCCAGGATTTCAGAGATTACTCCAGCCAAAACAGCGATAACATCGCCAAGCTAGTTACCGCTAGCAATCATCGTCGCTGTAACACCTGGTATCCCTCAGCTAATAACTGGGGTTCGAGCGCGCTCCTCTTTCCTGCCCAACATCAATCCCTCATCTGGTTGCCAGTCGAAGCCAATTAACAGTCCAATCTGATCTATTTCAACAATACCCCATCCGCGCTCGAAACAAGGGGTTTTGGAACACAGACTTCACTGTTTCCTCCCCTCTCTCCGGGTCTGGATCCAAGTATACATTATCTGCGGATAGTTCCGAATAGTGTTGTTAATAGCATCTGCTGTTTCTCAACGCAGACGCCGGGATTAGGAGGATTAGGTCTCAGGTTATATATGGAGTGACTATTGACTAACATAGACTACGTGGGGGCGGGTGTTGTGCTGAGACCGAAGCTGCTGATTTGGCTGTAAAGATGCGGACTCAGAGGGTTGGTATTGGTGCTAAGATTCTTGAAAAAAAGATCTTCGTGTAAAGGCGTTGGTTGATCTTGATGAACAGAATGTTAGGGTTTTCTGAACAGTAAAACCATTTTGCAATATGATTCCCATTTGTTGAAAAATTTTAATTTTAGACCAAGATTTAGAAATGGGAAATAGATGAGGGGCATAGGAGTACGAAATAAACACAGTTCAATTGCCTAAATAAAGACAAAACAGTGCCACATTTTCATTCTTTTCAGAATATAAGCGATTTGACTGGTTGGTCAAATCCTTTAGTTATTCCAAGTATTCATTATCTCCGGATATTTCCGAATAGCATTAATAGCATCTGCTGTTTCTCAACGCAGACGCCGGGATTAGGAGGATTTTGTCCCTGGTTATACATGGAGTGACTATTTAATAACATAGACTCCGTGGGGGCTGGTGTTGTGCTGAGACCGAAGCTGCTGATTTGGCTGTAAAGATGCAGACGCATAGGTGCTAAGATTCTTGAAAAAAATATCTTCGTGTAAAGGCGTTGGTTGATCTTGGTGAACAGAATGTTAGGGTTTTCTGAACAGTAAAACCATTTTGCAATATGATTCCCATTTGTTGGAAAATTTTAATTTTAGACCAAGATTTAGAAATGGGAAATAGATGAGGGGCATAGTACGAAATAAACACAGTTCAATTGCCTAAAAAAAGACAAAACAGTGCCACATTTTCATTCTTTTCAGAATATAAGCGATTTGACCGGTTGGTCAAATCCTTAGTTATTCCAAGTATTCATTATCTCCGGATAGTTCCGAATAGCGTTGTTAATAGCATCTGCTGTTTCTCAACGCAGACGCCGGGATTAGGAGGATTATGTCCCTGGTTATACATGGAGTGACTATTAACTAACATAGACTACGTGGGGGCGGGAGTTGTACTGAGACCGAAGCTGCTGATTTGGCTGTAAAGATGGATTAATATTGGTGAAAGGATTTTTTTTTTTATTTGTGTATAGGCGTTGATCTCGGTGAACGGAATGTAAAGGTTTTTCTAAACAGTAAAATCCTTTGCAATATGGCTCCCATTTGTTGAAAATTTTTAATTTTAGACCAAGATTTAGAAAGGGAAAATAGATGGCAGAGGAGTACGAAATAAACCTAGTTCAACTGGACCAAAAGTGACAAAACAGTGCAACACTTTCATTCTTTCAGAATAAAAGTGGTTTGAATATTTTGTCAAATCCTTAGTTACCCCAAGTATTCATTTTCCGCGGATAGTTTCCAATTGAATTGTTGATACCATCTACTATTTCTCATCGCAGACTCCGGGATTAGGAGGATTAGGTCTCAGGTTATATATCGAGTGACTATTAAGTGACTTAGACTACGTGTGCGTGAGTGTTGTGTTGGAACTGATTTGTTTGTGAAGACGTGGACGCAGAGTTTTGGTATTGGTGGAAAGACTTAAAAATGTATCTTAGTGTAAAGTCATAGAAGGTTGATATCGGTATACAGAATGTAAATAAGATTTCTTGATTTCTATACAGAATTCTTGAATCTCGATTGCAGATTTTAACAGACTCGCCAAATTTGGCCAAAATAATGGGCAAAAAAGATTATAAATTGATTTCTACATAATTCTCTGATTGAATTTCATTCCTCATTGTTGTTATTTTATTCTTCCTTACAACAGATTTTTTTTTATTCGTCCCTTGACTCAGCTTACAATGTAGACTCTGAGATCAAATACAATTTTTGAAGGAAGTAATAAACCAATAGTGAGACATACAAAACCAATTTAAAACATTTTCATTACGTTTATATACGTGTATTTACAAACGTTCTCACCTCAGTTTGTTACATATTATCCAATTCCTGTAGTTCAAGCATACAAGTTAAAGTCCTAAGCCTATGAAACATTAAATGCTGATTATTTATTTAAGTGATTTTTCACATTACACCTCCACCATTTTCCAAAATTGCTTTTCTGTTTATTTATAGTACTTTTAATTTAACTACTCATTTTAAATTTCCGAGCGTCATGAGATTTCTGAAAAGTGTAGAATTGCATTTACCCTACATCATATTTAACCCTACAAGTTGTTTCCATGAGATGTCTCGTCCATCAAGAATTGACTACTTTTGCCAATGACGATAGATCTCATCAGGATATTACCAATTTTATTCTAATGATGAGATATCTTGTCCACCAATATCTGGTCAGTTTTTATTCAACGTCGGGACAATACCAGGAGGGTTGATGACCAAATAACCACACCGAGGTTGGTAGAAAGAATTCTAGGAAAGATTTAATTGTTCAACACTGGCTAGATGCCATTCAAGGAATATTATAATTTTTCGAATGGATATTATGCTTGTGATCCCCTCAGATGGTTAATTATAATAAAAGTAACTAAAAAGTTTTAAAAAATGGAAAATTAATTTAATTTTGAAACATGGTTATGTTCCTTTTTTTGCAACGTAAGGGTAAATTTTATAGTTTGACTGTAAAATGCATCATTTTTCGTCAGTTTTTAAAAAGTACAATTTAGTTGTGTGAATAAATTTTGAAAAGTTTGAGGAGGTTTATTCTAATTCAAATGAATGTTGACTCTCCCCATTAAAAGTAGCCCACTATTTATCCACAAATGTCCCTGTATATCCCTCGTGACATAGTCCAAGATTTAAAACCAGACTCTAAAATTTTTCGGCGTTTTAAAGGTTTGTTGCAGACGCTTCCTTTTCGATTAACAGGTTCGCTGTATATTTAGGAATATAGGAAAATAATGATTTTCTTACAGAAAGAAATAAAGGGGATTTATGTTCGAGCAGAATACGGAGAACGAGAACTCTAAAACAAATATTCCCATTCTAGTCAGGCGGCCTTCTTAATTAGTCTGCTGCTAACCCCCCACTTTTGCAAAAGCAATTTTAAAAGTGCACTCTGTCCTGCCCAAGAAATGTTCATTTTGATGGAGTAAACATCGATCGAGAGAGAGAGAAGCCTCTGTTTTAGTCAATTATCGCACTCACACGCAAAAAGCCATTTTCGTGTTTTCAAAGAAAAGCAAAAAACAAAGAAAAGAATTGTTAACACATCCATTATCTCAAACGGTTTCTGAAATTCACGTTTTACCTCCACGAGCGTAATTTCGATGAAAATATAATTGAAAACTCTTTTATGAACACTTTGCTGTCTGGTAATGTGGTTTATCAAACAATCGTCTAGCAGGGAAAAGAAACGTCTTTAATAGTTTGGATTCTTCTAAATACAGGTACGTGGAATTTAAATAGATTCGTACACGGACTATTGAAGTTTTGATAGAACTCTTCGTTTAGGTAAGATCATGTGCACAAACATCCCATACATTTTTATAGCTTCAGTACGAATTTAATTTCATTTTAACAATTTAATTTTTCCCCTAGTAAATTTCTATATGCCACTTATCTACAACTCCGTCTTTAATATAGACAAGCTCTCTAAACTAACAATCCCAACTAGTGATTTATTGTCTTGCATATAAAATATATTGTATTGGAGAATAAACTACAAAACATTTCCATTGCGAAGTCATAAAAATAAGTAAATATTTTGTTGATAAATTCAACATTTTTAAATATTTTATATAAGCATGCTGAGAAAACAAACCTTTTCATTTAGTAAACATGTGTCATGACTCAATTATTTGCAGAGTATAATATGTCATTATTTGCAGAGTATATATTTGTCATTATATAGAGTATATATCAATTATTTGCAGAGTATATATTTGCAGAGTATACTATAAAATGTCGGTTAGTGGAGAAACTCATTGACTAACATTTTTTCGGTGTTGTTAAATCCTTATTTTCACTATGATGATAAATACAGTCATACTGCAATGTTTAAAGAATATATAACTTAATCAAAACGTTTATAAGTTTTATTATTTTATTTAAAAACTATGTTCACTTAGTTATGAATCCTAACTGCTGAGATCTTCTTTAGTTGAAGATAAATTTGGTATCGAACAATCGAAAAGCAATTTTTGTTTTAATTAGTGATACCCAATGATTCAACTACTTTACGTTAATTATTCAATGGCTATTGATGTCAGTTCCAAACATTTCAGCAATGCCCATTTAAATAAAATATTGACATATGCTACTGTTTTCATAGACCTAAATTCAATGGATTTTGATATGTTGTATCTATTTTCAAAGAAGTTTTCTATACAACAGAATGTTACGGTATAATTTGTTGAATTCTGACTGCGAACTTATTCACTTAGCAATGCATACACATTATCATTCCCGGGTGAGATCCTTAAATCCTTCTTTTTTATGATTCAATCAAGTAATTTTTTACTTTAATATTGTATTAATATTCATAATTTTAGATAAATTTTTAAAAGCCGTGTATAATGAAATCAATATATTCAGTTTTTCTGAAATATCTTTATTTCATTATACATTTAGAATCTGTCATCTTCAATGCTGATGCATTCAATAATGATTAAGTCTCATTAAATTCATTTTTAAATGTTCTAGATGGAATTTTAAAATTCGCCGCTACCCTAAAATTGCAAAAAAATTGGACTACCTGTGTGCCAAATCCCATTACTGTAAGTGCCATAGATTCGTTAGAACTTTGCGTGCAAGAAACAAACAAACAGACAGACAAACACTTCCTTTTGTAATAGTAGAGATGGCTTAATTTACACGTATTTAATGGTATCGATACGATTTACTATCTTCTCGGAAATTCATTTAACTTTTAAAAGTTCGTTTAGAAGTGGACTAAGCATGAAACGACATTTCCATAAATTGACAGAAGTTTAAGATTCCTCTCATTAAAATTTGTTCATAAAAGAATGAAACGTTTGAGGTTTTACATGCTAATACATGCACGAAATTTTGTGTTGCAAAATCCAGGATTGGAAACCATATGAAAAGTTATATTTTTAAAAGGAAATACGTTTTTTCGACCTGACACTGGTTTAAGATAAACTGCTGCCAGATTTGAAAGATTTTAAATTGAAAGTATGAATGGCTTTTTATGTCGAGCTGAATTAATGTGGCAGTTGAGCTTTTTTTTTTGTGCTAAGGAACGTGCTTCATGCACGTATCCCAAATTCCAAAGAATGAATTCAAAATTTACGTGATAGCTGATTGGTCTACGCCAGTTAGATTAAACACTAAGTGTCGCCAAAACAAAAATGAACTATATATCATCTAACTGCAAAAATTTTTTTGTCCAAAACCGAGTTTGAAAAAAAGGTATGGTAAAACGAAAATCCTATTCAAAACGTGCTTCCTTCCTCATTTCAACAGTCCTTAGACCCCTTAAGACGTTTCTTTACAATGTATTAAAACTTCAAAAGTATACAAGTTTTAAATGAAAGCTAAACTCACTTTAATTAATTAACATTATGAGAGATATTTTCAGTGTAAAGGAACAAACCTGAGAGAAAACGGATAGTTCATTTCCTGTTTCTAAGTGCTCTGGGATGATTCATATAAGGATACGTTGTGATTTAACATTGAGGGAACTCTTGATTCAGAACCTTTCATTTAAAACAAATGTCAGACTCACAGTTGCACAACTGTCGCGAAATAAATGTATTTATAGTGGTATGCAATTGTACTGTGCTGCAAATTTTTATAGATCTTTATATTTTAAGCGGAACGTAAATTTGAAGTTTTATAGACAAGGAACTTTTTTTTTATTCCATTGAAATATACTTTACATGTAGAATCAAGTTGAAAGAACTTGTTTCCTTTCAACTTTATGCATTCCATACGAGTATCAGACATTAAATGCATGAAATATACACAACAGCTTTCTTTTCTGGTCTGTGTACTACGTACGAAGAAAAATTAATTTTCTAAATATTTTCTGAAATCGTTTCTAAGATGTACTGCAGGGCTGAAATAAGATGGATGGGAGTTCTTTGTTGGAAAAAATTTGCCCTCGTCTAGACGTAACATTGTTCTCTGCATGAAAGGAAATTATGAAGGAATATTGATAATATATCTTTCATAGAATATTTCGTGGCGAAACATATTAATTTCACGAGAAACGATATTCTAAAACAATTTCTTTCCAATAGTTTAATAACAACCTTGCTTACCGAAGCAGAACTTTCCATTATCGTTTTCAGTATTATTAATCTTTTAAAAACTTTTAATATAAATTAAATTAATAAGCTAAATTGTGCTCGTAGTTCAATTTTAAATCGAAGCTCGTAGTTCAATTTTAAAGATTCAGTGAAATTCAATTCCAAAGAACTTGTAGAACCAGGCTCTATCAGTACTTGTTTATTATTTTTATTGAAATTCGTTAGAACATGCTTTCGTTGGTGTAATTTGGCCTTGCTGATGACCTGAGACCTTAATTTGATATGTAATTTAAAACCCGGAAATGTTGCTTAGAACTAGTCTAGATCCGCAGACACAATGAGTCGTTTCTGTACGAACACGTCAAAATTATTGACGTAAACCAAGTCAGCAGCGGTACGAATTTTTCGAACGACCCAGAAGTAATTAAATCGGAAAGCTAACTTTGTATAAATGTTTAGCTTAAGCTCGCACAAGTACACAAAACTCAAAACGTATTCCCTGTTGAATTGACTCCCGCTTTACATCCCTTGATAAATCAAGTGGACCTACTCCATATAATTTATTCTCTATAGTTTTTATCTCAGAAAAAATTCTGGTTTTTTAAATATCTTATCTCTACTATTATAAAAGGTAATAATAGGTAATTTTTAGTTAACGTCGTACTAGAGCAACACAATGGGCTATTGACGACGGTCCGGGATCAGTCCCTTAAGGGAAAGATCCGAGGACAACACCTCGTAATTTTGAACCACGGTCAGATGACGAAGCAACACCTGAGCTGGCACCCCACTCTCCAAACTTCCACGCCAACCCAACGAGAGGACTTTCGGCCACGACAGATTTAAGGTGCACCAGCCGCCTCTACACCATACGTTTACAAACATCCATGCCCGGACCCGGATTCGAACCAGGAACCTTCCGATCTAGAGGCTAACACCTTAACCACTATACCGGTTGGTCGGCACTATTATAAAAGGAAGTGCTTGTGTGTTTGTCTGTCTGTGTGTGTGGAGTATCCTAACGAATCTATGGCACTTACATCAATGAGATTTGGTACACAGATAGTCCGAATTTTTTGCGATTCTGCTATCGCGCACTAATTTTAAAATTCAATCTAGATCATTTTTAAATGAATTTATTGGAATTTAATTATTGTTGTTTTCCTTAGAATGGCAACAATATTAAGAGATGACAGATACTAAATTTATATTTTTGTTTTCGTTTGATTTTCCGAACAACGATTTCAACGGACAAAAAAACAAATAAAGCTTTAATTGGAGTCATGTAGCTCTTTTTTCTATCTCCTAGATCGCTAAAAATAGAGTAAAAATTGACATAGGCAGAATCGGAAGATGACCTGGAGATTCCATAAACTAATTTGCTCGAAATTTTGGCCAAGCGTGTTAGCACGAATTGTGTGGTGGCACCAGTTCATTACGTCTCGTGTTGAATAATTTTAGTAAAACAATAAATCATCCGGATAGCAGCCTCCCCCCCCCCATGCAGCCTGTACTTGTCGCCATGCGATTTCTGGCTTTTCCTAAAGCTACACCTCTTAAGCCCGGTGAACACATCCGGTTTTTAAAGTGCGACGCCACTGCGAAGTGCACCGAAGCCCAACTATGCACACATAACCGTGAAATGACGCACGAACTCCTTTCGCGCCATTTCGATAAATATTCGATGGAAGAAAACGTGTTTATTTCGTTTACTTGATGTAAAAAAAGTATATTTTGAAATAAAATATACGTTACTGGATGCAACGATTTATTAATTATTTTTTTTATTCCATTTGTTTATGAAAACAAGGTACTTCAGAACGGATACTCATGTGCGGCGACCGTGGGGAACTACGGTACAAATTGCACGCAAGTTGGACGTGTGCCGCCCCAGCGGCGCTGGAGGCATGTGTGCACTGCTCCATTGGATCTAATGTATCTCAGACCGCACTTGCGTTGCGGCAGCAGCGCCGCACGTTGTAAAACCAGATGTGTGCAAGGTGCCTTATAGGGACAATTGGCAATATTTAGTTAACGTTGTACTAGAGCAACACAACGGGCTATTGACGACGGTCCGGGATCAGTCCCTTAAGGGAAAGATCCGAGGACAACACCTCGTAATGTTGAACCACGGTCAGAGCCTTATAGGGAAGATGTGGCTACAGTGGTAGGTATTTTAATTAACGTCGTACTGGGGAGCAACACAACTTCAAACTGTGGCGCGCGCGATTCGATGCATACAATTCGACCAATTTTCGAGAGGAAAACCCGATGAAACACCTAATGGTGAATCCAACAATGGGTTTTGCAGAGTGGAGAAAATTTTTGAAAGTGGAAGCGATGCATGGAGAAGAGTGTGAGGTCCCAAGGTCCCTCCCTTTGAAGGAGGAAAGTGGGGTGCCTGATCAGGCGTCAACATTTGACCGTGGTTCAAAATTTACCTTTGAATCTTTCCCTTCTGGATTGATTCCCGACAGTTCCCAGTAGCCCTCTGTGTTGTACTAGTTCGACGTTAGTTCACTGCCTAGGTGCCAAAAATCATTGGTCCGAATATATTTTTATTTAATTACATGGATCAATACTTTCCGAACAGACATTGTATGCAATTCCAACGTTCTCTGACACAAACAATTGGCTCAAAATTACATGGTGTTGCGCTCGGATCTTTCCCATTGAGATTGATCTCGGACCGTCGTCAATAGCCCGTTGGGTTGCGCCGCAATCAATTCCAATGGGAAAGATCGAGGACAACATCACGTGATTTTTGAACCATTGTCAAATGACGAAGCAAGTAGATGAAGATGGCGATCTGAATTCTCCAGAGCGAATGTTTTCGCGATATAGGACATAAATTTCACACGCACAGACCAAAATTTTATTTTTTAGACTTCCATAACCCTCCCACGCCCATCGAGTTTTCCTCAATGTTAGGAATACTTTAAAATCAGGTGATCAATTTATGAAGTTTGAAAGGAAAGCAGTCCTCTCCAAAACAACTGCAAAACAATATAGGAATATAACTACCTGTATCAGCCACTCCCAAAGAAATATTCTTCGTGCGTGCCTGCACCCATGGCATGAATATACCGAATCTACAAACAGTGCTTTAGGAAGAATTGCGCTATATTGAAAGTGAAGGTAGCAATTTAGGTAATTTAGGACACGAATCACAATTTCTGCTTTTAGTATAATATGAAACATCAATAACAATCTAGAAAATGAATTTAGATGGTAAGTGAATTTTCCTATTACCACAGCTGCCTATTAGATGGAAACTTCCACACGTGGATTGTGTTTTTAACGTGATACTTGTGCTATACCTGTCCCGTTGTGTGTAGGGGGGGGGGGTATGCTCCAACGTGACGCTGATTAAAAATAACAAATAAGTTGAACATTCTTTAAATGCAGAATTAGATGGCAATGGTAATTTTAGTTAACGTCGTACTAGAGCAACACAACGGGCTATTGACGACGGTCCGGGATCAGTCCCTTAAGAGAAAGATCCGAGGACAACACCTCGTAATTTTGAACCACGGTCAGATGACGAAGCAACACCTGAGCTGGCACCCCACTCTCCAAACTTCCACGCCAACCCAACGTGAGGACTTTCGGCCACGACAGATTTAAAGTGCACCAGCCGCCTCTACACCATACGCTTACAAACATCCATGCCCGGACCCGGATTCGAACCAGGAACCTTCCGATCTAGAGGCTAACACCTTAACCACTATACCGGTTGGTCGGCGCAGAATTAGAAAGTATATTTAATATGGCATAGTTAAAAACACTATTATTCATCTTTCGAAATTAATGTAAACATTTGAGGTCTACGCACGAATATATCCTATATGCAATCTGCAGTCTTCCTTACCTGACTCACGTTGGGTTGGTGTGGAAGTTTGGAGAGTGTGGTGCCAGCTCAGGTGTCGCTTCGTCAGCTGACCGTGGTTCAAAATTACGAGGTGTTGTCCTCGGATCTTTCCCTTAAGGGAAGGATCCCGGACCGTCGTCAATAGCCCGTTGTGTTGCTCTAGTACGACGTTAACTAAAATTACCATTACCTTACCTGACATATTTTGAATTATTTTGACATTGTCAAGATGTCTATTCATCAAGATATAACCAATTTTGCTATTGTTGAGATGTCTATTCATCAAGATATGATCAAACCTGCTATTATCTATACGTCTATTCATCAAGACGTGACCAATTTGCTATTGTCGAGATATCTATTCAGCAAGGCCGACCAACCGGCATAGTGGTTAAGGTGTTAGCCTCTAGATCGGAAGGTTCCTGGTTTGAATCAGGGTCCGGGCATGGATGTTTGTAAACACATGGTGTAGAGGCGGCTGGTGCACCTCAAATCAGTCGTGGCCGAAAGTCCTCACGTTGGGTTCGTGTGGAAGTTTGGAGAGTGGGGTGCCAGCTCAGGTGTTTTGTCTCGTCATCTGACCGTGGTTCAAAGTTACGAGGTGATGTCCTCGGATCTTTCCCTTACGGGATTGATCCCGAACCG